>CP136868.1:2232115-2414615 GCA_033000465.1 Sciaenops ocellatus | reverse complement strand
GGATCTTAGAAAGTGAAACAGTGAAGGACATCATCAGCTCTCTTTAATGGAAGGCTTTTACTGTGAAAGAGCTGCAGGAAGTGCTGAGTTTGTATGAATAACAAACTACAGGCAGATGACTGAATGTTTAATTAGACAGACAGACAGGAAAAGCTGTTAATGAATGTTGATGACAGCAGGAGAGTTGAAATAAAAGGAACAATCATCTTCATCACAGACTGAAAGCTGAATTCAAACAGAAAAGTAACGACACTTTTACTCTGTGAACATCTGAGCTTCCAGACAGTGTCGTCCAAATCTTCATATTTGTCAGCAACAGTCAACAAATCATTGGAGTGATAAAGAAATGTGTTCACAGAGAGAGGAAGAGGAGTCATGTTCCTGTGGAGGAGCAGCCGTCCTGCTGTGTTTGGTGTCAGGACGTCCTGAAGGATCCGGTCTCTACCAGCTGTGGACACTGGTTCTGCAGACACTGCATCACCTCATACTGGGACCAGTCTGCTTCATCAGGAGACTCCTCCTGTCCCCAGTGTGGAGAAAGATCCAGAACAAGACGTGGACTGCAGACAGCCAGTCAGACCAGCACTGTACAAAGTAAGACTGTCCATCTTTAACATGTAACCTGCTGCATTTCATCACATTACGTTTATTTAGAGACTCACAATAAGTGAATTCAACCATGTGGAAACAACCAAAGACTGAAGAACCGTGCAGGTACATCAACTTCATCAAATCAGCTGAACGGCTTCAAGTGCTACAGTTAGTTTGTGAGTTTTCAGGCTGAACATGTGTTGATGAGTTTCTGCTGTCCTGACGTCAGTGAGGAGCTCGTTCCACCGTTGTGGTAATCAGCTGATTGACATTTTTTCTTTGTTTTGTCTCAAACTTTTCTGTCTTTCTTAGTGAGTGGTGGTCTGCAGGAGGTTTCAGATGAACATAAGATCAGTCTGAAGACGAGATGCGAACGTGTGACTGAAGGAAGTGATGAAACAGGAAGTGGAACCCTCCTCAACAGGATCTACACTGAGCTCTACATCACAGAGGGACAGAGTGAAGAGGTTAATACCCAACATGAGGTGAGGCAGCTTGAGACAGCTTCCAAGAAGAAGGAGACCCTCCATGACACTCCGATCAAATGCCACGACATCTTTAAAGCCTTACCTGACCAACAGAGACACATCAGAGTCGTTCTGACCAACGGCGTCGCTGGCGTTGGAAAAACCTTCTCAGTGCTGAAGTTCACTCTGGACTGGGCAGAGGGCTCGGAGAACCAAGATGTCAGTCTGGTGGTTCTGCTCTCGTTCAGGGAGCTGAACTTGATCAAAGATGAGCGGTTCAGTCTTCTCACGCTGCTCCATGTTTTCCATCCAACATTACAGAAGGTCACAGCAGAGAAGCTCGCTGTCTGTAAACTTCTGTTCATCTTTGACGGCCTGGATGAAAGCAGACTTTCACTGGATTTCAACAACAAAGAGGTCGTGTCTGATGTCACACAGGAGTCATCAGTCAGCGTGCTGTTGACAAGCCTCATCAAGGGGAATCTGCTTCCCTCGGCTCTCATCTGGATAACTTCCAGACCTGCAGCAGCCAATCAGATCCCTCCTTCACGTGTTGACAGGGTAACAGAAGTACGAGGCTTCACTGACGCTCAGAAGGAGGAGTACTTCAGGAGGAGAGTCAGTGATGAAGATCTGTCCAGCAGAATCATCTCACACATCAAGACCTCCAGGAGCCTCCACATCATGTGTCTGATCCCAGTCTTCTGCTGGATCACTGCTACAGTTCTGGACCACATGTTGACCACAGACCAGAGAGGAGAGCTGCCCAAGACCCTGACTGACCTGTACTCACACTTCCTGCTGGTTCAGACAAAGAGGAAGAAGAAGAAGTACGATGAAGGACATGAGACGAGTCCACAGGAGCTGACGGAGGCTGACAGGGAAGTTCTTCTGAAGCTGGGGAGGCTGGCGTTTGAACAGCTGGAGAAAGGAAACATCATGTTCTACCAAGAAGACCTGGAGCAGTGTGGTCTGGATGTCACAGAGGCCTCGGTGTACTCAGGAGTTTGTACAGAGATCTTCAAAAGAGAGAGTGTGATCTTCCAGAAAACAGTCTACTGCTTTGTTCATCTGAGCGTTCAGGAGTTTCTGGCTGCAGTCTACCTGTTCCACTGTTACACCAACAAGAAGACAGAGGTACTGGAGGACTTCCTGGGGAAAGACTACAAACAAAGTGACTCAAAACCAGAGAAGTCCCTTAGAGAAAAGATCTCTCATTTTTTTGGAAACGATGATAGTCATGACCTACCTTTGGATGTGTTCCTGAAGAAAGCCATGCAGAAATCTCTCCAAAGTAAAAATGGTCATCTGGACCTGTTTGTTCGCTTCCTTCATGGCCTCTCTCTGGAGTCCAACCAGAGACTCTTAGGAGGCCTGCTGGGTCAGACAGACAACAGTCCAGAAATCATCCAGAGAGCCATCAACAACCTGAAGGAGATGAACAGTGATGGTATCTCTCCTGACAGAAGCATCAACATCTTCCACTGTCTGATGGAGATGAACGATGACTCAGTCCATCAGGAGATCCAAGAGTTCCTGAAGTCAGAGAACAGATCAGAGAAGAAACTCTCTGAGATCCACTGCTCAGCTCTGGCCTACATGCTGCAGATGTCAGAGGAGGTTCTGGATGAGTTGGATCTGAAGAAGTACAACACATCAGACGATGGACGACTGAGACTGATTCCAGCTGTGAGGAACTGCAGAAAGGCTCGGTAAGTCCAGACAATAGCTGCCAAGTTCATTAACACAGTTATTCTATATATGTTAAATAATCGTTAGTGCTATTATTTTTTCAGAATAGTTTTGGAGCATGGGGGCTGTTAGATAATGTAACTTCTCCTTCTTAAAGTAAATGCACAAACATAAATGAGATTATTTTTCATGAATTACCAAGCACACCAGACAGAGAGAGAGAGATTACTACAACTATAGGAACCACAAGGAACCCAGCATTCTGAGAGCGCAGCGTTCTAGAGGGGTAGTAAGGTACTATGAGCTCTTTTAGATATGATGGTGCCTGACCATGAAGAGCTTTGTATGTAAGGAGAAGAATTTTAAATTCTATTCTAGATTTAACAGGTAGCCAATGCAAAGAAGCCAAAATGGGAGAGATGTGATCTCTGATCTTGGTTCCTGTCAGAACACGTGCAGCAGCATTCTGAATTAGCTGCAAAGTCCTCAGAGACTTACTGGAGCAGCCTGATAACAAAGAGTTACAATAGTCCAGCCTAGAAGTAACAAATGCATGGACTAGTTTTTCTGCATCCGCTTGAGATACGATGCGTCTGATTTTGGCGATGTTACGTAAGTGGAAGAAAGCAGTCCTCGAAATTTGTTTTATGTGACATTAAAGGACAAATCCTGATCAAAAACAACTCCAAGATTCTTTACGGTGGAGCTGGAGGCCAGGGTGATCTCGTCTAAAGTATTTAAGTCTCTAGAAAGAGAATTTCTGAGGTCAGGTGCATCAAGTAAATATAAAGTGTCCTCTTTCATAAGAACATATTTTGTAATATTTGTTTCATCACAGACTTTCTCGATGTGGACTCTCAGAGACTCACTGTGAAGTTGTGGCCTCAGCTCTGAAGTCCAACCCCTCCCATCTGACAGAGGTGGACCTGAGCTACAACGACCTGCAGGATTCAGGAGTGAAGCTGCTGTGTGCTGGACTGGAGAGTCCAAACTGTAAACTGGACACTCTGAGGTCAGTTCACTGACTGTACTTCATGTAGTTTTTTCTACATATTCAATTCAAATCTTTGACTGATGTTTGACATGTTTTGGTTTCATGAATGGTTGAACAATTGTTAGAGTAAGAAAAAGTCCAGAAATCAAATGTTTGACAGTCTTTGAGCTTCCACAGACTCACATTGTGGTCCATCAGTCAGTGAAGATGACGTCAGTGCTGATGAGGCTGTAGAGTGTGTGACGGATAAGAATGAGGTTGTTGAAGATCTGATGATAGCAGATAAAAACAGGCTGCAGAGAGTTTGAGCTTCTGTGTAAACCAAGAAAGAGACAGGTTAGAGAAAGAAAAGAAAGATGAATGAATGAATGCAAAGTTCAATAAAGATGAAGTGATGAACTGTGATGATCTTCATCATATCAGAAGCTGATATGGCTGCTACAGACAACCCTCACAGCTGCTGTGGTGTGGTGTGGTGTGCATTAAACCAGAGCTCAGAGTAATAAACAGCAGCCTAACACAGGCCAAAACGTCACAACTAAACAGGATTCAAGGACTGTTTGAGGATTTGAAAAAAGAAGCTGCAAAAGAAAAAGGACTCTCTGTTGTAACATGGTTCCCATGAGTCCTTGAGATCCTTGAAAGTTTGTGAATTTGACAGTTTGTCCTTGCTGAGCTGCAGTGGAGGAATAGTAACTCAAAGAGTGAATTTGGTCCTAAATAGTCTTTAACGTTGGTAGACACCCACTTGATGTATCGAACTCAGACTGCTGAAGCTTCATGTTAGTTTCAGCTGAACTTCTGAAGTCATTTCTTACAGTGTAGTTGTGTTATGAAGAGAGCACTTCACACTCAGTATGGACAGGAGGAATGATGACTGCCACCAATAACTCTTTGAATGTACATGTGGCTGCTGTTTGAAGACACACTTGAACAAATGTAGACCTCTCCTTTGAATGACATTTACCTACTAAGACAGCAAACACAGTCAGAAGGTCATGGAATAAATAATAAACTGTTTTTAGTCCAACATGTCTGATTTGATTTGATCCTCTAATTCCAGACTTGACTGAGATCAGCAGCATGTTATTAATTAAGATACACATTTCAAACATGAACACATTTGATTGGATGATGAATGAATTTTTATCAACATCATTTATTCTTTATTCAGATTGGAGCGCTGCAGGTTGTCAAAGATCAGCTGTGCTTCTCTGGCCTCAGCTCTGAAGTCCAACCCCTCCCATCTGACAGAGCTGGACCTGAACTACAACGACCTGTATGATTCAGAAGTGAAGCTGCTATGTGATTTTCTGGAGAGTCCACACTGTAGACTGAAGACTCTGAGGTCAGTTCACTGACTCTCTGTTACTATTGTAGATTGTTGAACATTTGAAGCTAATTTATGTTCAGACATAACTTACATGTATAAAGTTGTACATTTCTTTTGTTCATATGTTCGTGTTTGTTGTATTAAATTTAGTCTGCAGTCACAAAGACTTGTGTTTCTTAAAGAAACTGTAGAAAATGTCTGTTAGTGGTTAAAGTCATTGAATGTTTAGAATTGTTGGTAAATGGTCACATCTGTATACAGAAGATCCTCTGAACTCATATTTGTTTTACACACACACACATAGACTTGACTGAGATCAGCAGCATGTTATTAATCCACAATAATGATCCACAATAACACATGACAAAGTCACTCTACTCATTTTAGAGAAAAGCTCATTGATTAGGACATAGTAATGTTGAGCTGCACATTTCAAACCTGAACACATCTGATTGGATTATAAATGGATTTTTATCAACATCATTTATTCTTTATTCAGATTGAAGGACTGCAGTTTGTCAGAGATCAGCTGTGCTTCTCTGGCCTCAGCTCTGAAGTCCAACCCCTCCCATCTGACAGAGCTGGACCTGAGTGACAACAAGCTGCAGGATTCAGGAGTGAAGCTGCTATGTGATTTTCTGGAGAGTCCACACTGTAGACTGAAGACTCTGAGGTCAGACACCATTTTTTACTTCTGTGCTGAGATTAATATGATGTGAAAGTTGTGGTGACACTAAACTGCAGACATCAGGCTGATATTATACTGATCCACACTGAGTATCTGAATGCTAAAGTCTATTTTCTTCTTCTGTGGTTTAGTCCATTGACTGTGGCAGAGCAATGTTGAGCTGCACATTTCAAACCTGAATATAACAAGAAAAATCTACACTGGATAATTCACTGTGAACCTCTTCAACTTTTTATCTTCAGTTTCACATCATGTTTCTGTTGAAATTAATGAGAATAAAAATACAGAAAAAACACCAAATTAATCAATAATCTCTTTCAGCTGTCAGAGAATAAGAAATATATTCAGTATTTTCTTTTCCAACATTTTGATGAAGCTGTTTGATGCTTATACTGACTGAAAAGTTACAACATGATGTACAACATGAGTTTTTATAGATGGATCCACTGGTGGAGCTGCAGAGTTTAAGAGGTGAAGTCACTCTGTCTTTATTGAAGTAGCTGCACGTTGTCATTAATTTTAATGAGAGCTCTTTGTCACTTTTTGTATTTGACAGTTGTGAAGCTGCATCCTGTTGGGTTCAGGTGTTTGGAGTTTCCATTTTCTAAACTTCTCCTTTCTAAACCTTCTTCAGCTCTGAACAGATTATTAAACATTGAATGATTTCAAGCAGGAACATTGTCTTCTAAAGTTACTTCATTTATTCTTTATTCAGATTCAAGTTCTGCAGTTTGTCAGAGATCAGCTGTGTTTCTCTGGCCTCAGCTCTGAAGTCCAACCCCTCCCATCTGACAGAGCTGGACCTGAGTAACAACAACCTGCAGGATTCAGGAGTGAAGCCTCTGTCTGATCTTGTGGAGAGTCCACACTGCAGTCTGCAGACTCTGAGGTCAGTTCACTCAGTACGTTTACATGCAGCAAAAAATTTGAATTTCTGATCGTATCAGACATAGTTCGGACTTTTAAAATGCATGTAAACACCTTAATCCGACCTACTTCGGACCTACTTCGGACCATAACTGACATCTCAAAATCGGATAAGAACAGCTAGCTAATTCGTTCATAGTCGGCTTTTTAACTCCATGTATACTCAGCAGTCGGATCTAAATCGGATTTTGCATTCTGCGCATGCTCGAGAATTTCCGCCGGGGCTTTCACCCGGAAGTGAAAGGAGACGTCGTATTAAATAGCGGTGTTGTTGCTTTTATATGCATTATTAGGAGGAAAATAATACACGAAATGTACGCTACTGTAGCATCGTCCATCTCCTCGTACGCCATCTTTGTTTGAATGCCGTCAGATAGTTTGTTGTTGCTGATAAGTAGAGGTCAACCGGACGTGGCTCTTTGTTGAGAGGGCTACACAGACATTCTCTTTGACTAATTCTGGGCGTATAGTATTTGTGGTGTTATCTTGGGGTTTAAAGTCTGACCATCAGCATGAGTGGGGCAGAATGTGAGACCGACTCAGACACTTCTGATGAACTTTGAGAGTGTCTCTAATTCTCCTTGGCCAAGTGTCAATAAATATTACAGCATAAGACATCAGAGGCTCCTGAACACTTTCTTCCCTCCTGACTCCACCACTGACCATTGACCTCAGCAATTTCTCCACAACAACACACACACACAGAGTTGACTGAGATCAGCAGCATGTTATAAATCTGTGTTGACATGAATGGTTGTCTGAATGTTGTGCTGATGTTTGGATGATGTCTGTAGAAGGCTGACATCACAATAGTCCTCATGCAACTCCACTGGCTCCCTGTTCATCAACGCATACACTACAAGCTACTTCTGCTAACATTCAAAGCTCTCCATAACCTGGCCCCCCCATATCTCTCTATTATGCTTCACCCTTATATCCCACCCCGTTCACTCCGTTCCTCATCTGCTGCCCTGCTTTCCACCCCCTCCTTTTCACTTACCTCACTTGGCGCTCGGGCTTTTAGCTGTTCTGCACCTAGACTCTGGAACTCACTGCCATTACACATTCGCACTCTGGACTCCATCGACACCTTCAAATCCCACCTCAAAACACACCTTTTTAAGTTATCCTACTCCCTATTACACTCTGTCCCCCAACCGTTTTATCCACCTTATCTATTTTCTAGTCACACTGTATTTTCTTTGTATGTATTTATATTTTGTGCTATTGTATTTCATATCTGTTTTGTTTTGTTGTCTTTTTGCTTTGTTTCTTATATGTAAGGTCACCTTGGATTCTAGAAAGGCGCCAACAAATAAAATTTATTATTATTATGATTATTATTATTATTATTATGATGATGATCCACAATAACACAATGACAAAGTCACTCTACTCATTTTAGAGAAAAGCTCATTGATTAGGACATATTAATGTTGAGCTGCACATTTCAAACCTGAACACATCTGATTGGATTATAAATGGATTTTTATCAACATCATTTATTCTTTATTCAGATTGAGGAACTGCAGTTTGTCAGAGATCAGCTGTGCTTCTCTGGCCTCAGCTCTGAAGTCCAACCCCTCCCATCTGACAGAGCTGAACCTGAGCTACAACAAGCTGCAGGATTCAGGAGTGAAGCTGCTATGTGATTTTCTGGAGAGTCCACACTGCAGACTGAAGACTCTGAGGTCAGTTCACTGACTCTCTGTTACTATTGTAGATTGTTGAACATTTGAAGCTAATTTATGTTCATATATAAAACTTACATGTATAAAGTTGTACATTTCCTTTTGTTCATATGTTTGTTTGTTGTATTAAATTTAGTCTGCAGTCACAAAGACTTGTGTTTCTTAAAGAAACTGTAGAAAATGTCTGTTAGTGGTTAAAGTCAATGAATGTTTAGAATTGTTGGTAAATGGTCACATCTGTATACAGAAGATCCTCTGAACTTTGTTTTACACACACACACACACACACACACACACACACACACACACACACACACACACAGACTTGACTGAGATCAGCAGCATGTTATTAATCTGTGCTGACATGAATGGTTGTCTGAATGTTGTGCTGACGTTTGGATGATGTCTGTAGAAGGCAGATATTATGATGATCCACAATAACACAATGCCAAAGTCACTCTACTCATTTTAGAGAAAAACTCATTGATTAGGACATACAGGTGCTGGTCATATAATTAGAATATCATGAAAAAGTTGATTTATTTCAGTAATTCCATTCAAAAAGTGAAACTTGTATAATGTATACATTCATTCCACACAGACTGATATATTTCAAGTGCTTATTTCTATTAATTTTGATGATTATAACTGACAACTACTGAAAACCCCAAATTCAGTATCTCAGAAAATTAGAATATTGTGAAAAGGTTCAATATTGAAGACACCTGGTGCCACACTCTAATCAGCTAATTAACTCAAAAGACGACCATTGACACCTTGCACAAGGAGGGCAAGACACAAAAGGTCATTACTAAAGAGGCTGGCTGTTCACAGAGCTCTGTGTCCAAGCACATTAATAGAGAGGTGAAGGGAAGGAAAAGATGTGGTAGAAAAAAGTGTACAAACAATAGGGATAACCGCACCCTGGAGAGGATTGTGAAACAAAACCCATTCAAAAATGTGGGGGAGATTCACAAAGAGTGGACTGCAGCTGGAGTCAGTGCTTCAAGAACCACCACGCACAGATGTGGTGTTGGTCCACTGTGTTTTCTGAGGTCCAAGGTCAACGCAGCTGTCTACCAGGAAGTTTTAGAGCACTTCATGCTTCCTGCTGCTGACCAACTTTATGGAGATGCAGATTTCATTTTCCAACAGGACTTGGCACCTGCACACAGTGCCAAAGCTACCAGTACCTGGTTTAAGGACCACGGTATCCCTGTTCTTAATTGGCCAGCAAACTCGCCTGACCTTAACCCCATAGAAAATCTATGGGGTATTGTGAAGAGGAAGATGCGATACACCAGACCCAACAATGCAGAAGAGCTGAAGGCCACTATCAGAGCAACCTGGGCTCTCATAACACCTGAGCAGTGCCACAGACTGATCGATTCCATGCCACGCCACATTGCTGCAGTAATTCAGGCAAAAGGAGCCCCAACTAAGTATTGAGTGCTGTATACATGCTCATACTTTTCATGTTCATACTTTTCAGTTGGCCAACATTTCTAAAAATCCTTTTTTTTGTATTGGTCTTAAGTAATATTCTAATTTTCTGAGATACTGAATTTGGGGTTTTCATTAGTTGTCAGTTATAATCATCAAAATTAACAGAAATAAACATTTAAAATATATCAGTCTGTGTGTAATGAATGAATATAATATACAAGTTTCACTTTTTGAATGGAATTACTGAAATAAATCAACTTTTTGATGATATTCTAATTATATGACCAGCACCTGTAGTAATGTTGAGCTGCACATTTCAAACCTGAACACATCTGATTGGATTATAAATGGATTTTTATCAACATCATTTATTCTTTATTCAGATTCATGGGCTGCAGTTTGTCAGAGATCAGCTGTGCTTCTCTGGCCTCAGCTCTGAAGTCCAACCCCTCCCATCTGACAGAGCTGGACCTGAGTAACAACTACCTGCAGGATTCAGGAGTGAAGCTGCTATGTGATTTTCTGAAGAGTCCACACTGCAGACTGAAGACTCTGAGGTCAGTTCACTGACTCTCTGTTACTATTGTAGATTGTTGAACATTTGAAGCTAATTTATGTTCAGACATAACTTACATGTATAAAGTTGTAAATTTCCTTTTGTTCATATTTTCATGTTTGTTGTATTAAATTTAGTCTGCAGTCACAAAGACTTGTGTTTCTTAAAGAAACTGTAGAAAATGTCTGTTAGTGGTTAAAGTCAATGAATGTTTATAATTGTTGGTAAATGGTCACATCTGTATACAGAAGATCCTCTGAACTTTGTTTTACACACACACACACACACACACACACACACACACACACACACACACACAGAGGCCTGACTGAGATCAGCAGCATGTTATTAATCTGTGTTGACATGAATGGTTGTCTGAATGTTGTGCTGACATAGTAATGTTGAGTTGCACATTTCAAACCTGAACACATCTGGATTATAAATGGATTTTTATCAACATCATTTATTCTTTATTCAGATTGTGGCGCTGCAGTTTGTCAGAGATCAGCTGTGTTTCTCTGGCCTCAGCTCTGAAGTCCAACCCCTCCCATCTGACAGAGCTGGACCTGAGTGACAACAAGCTGCAGGATTCAGGAGTGAAGCTGCTATGTGATTTTCTGAAGAGTCCACACTGCAGACTGAAGACTCTGAGGTCAGACACCATTTTTTCCTTCTGTGCTGAGATTAATATGATGTGAAAGTTGTGGTGACACTAAACTGCAGACATCAGACTGATATTATACTGATCCACACTGAGTATCTGAATGCTAAAGTCTATTTTCTTCTTCTGTGGTTTAGTCCATTGACTGTGGCAGATCAATGTTGAGCTGCACATTTCAAACCTGAATATAACAAGAAAAATCTACACTGGATAATTCACTGTGAACCTCTTCAACTTTTTATCTTCAGTTTCACATCATGTTTCTGTTGAAATAAATGAGAATAAAAATACAGAAATACACTAAATTAATCAATAATCTGTTTCAAGCAGGAACATTGTCTCTAAACTTACATCATTTATTCTTTATTCAGATTGAGGGACTGCAGTTTGTCAGAGATCAGCTGTGCTTCTCTGGCCTCAGCTCTGAAGTCCAACCCCTCCCATCTGACAGAGCTGGACCTGAGTGGAAACAACCTGCAGGATTCAGCAGTGAAGCCTCTGTCTGATCTTGTGGAGAGTCCACACTGCAGTCTGCAGACTCTGAGGTCAGTAGAGGGTTGCAGTCAGTCCATGTTGGTCTCAGCAGTATTGTACTAAACACAGTTAGTATCAAAGCACAGATCCAGTATTTCCTGTAAACCTCCGACCTTCTCAGCGGCTGCTTTCCTCAGTGAAGCTGTGAGAGGAGAACGCTGACAGGCTTCAGGATTGGACAGAAAGACAGAGAGAGCGAGAACAGTCAGCCAATCAGATGAGCCAGAAGCTCGTTGTGATCATGTGTTTTTGGTTGTTGTTGTTGTGTTCATGTCTACAGGAAATAAAGCTGATTACAGCTGACAGCATTACAAGATGTACAGAGACAGTGGTCCTCATTCATCAGATCTGATCTCAAAGTGTTTGTTCTCTCATTTCAACACTAAAGAACTGATCAGTTCATCTTTGTCACAGCTCTCAGATCAGCCTGACTGAAGCCTGCAAAGAACCATCATTACATTTAGTGACCATGTGGTCTTTGTACAGAGCAGAACCTCTGCTGAAGTCCAGTAACCACAGCTGAAAATGAAAGTGAGCAGTGAACGTCTCTCTGTTTCTGCACTGATGATGCGTTCAGGGACTGTCAGCACTTTATTTCCACTGTGTACTTGAGTGAAATGTGCAGAGTCAACAGACTTGATGCAGGTCTGTGAGCTTCACTCCAACACGTTAACATGAGAGCTGAAAGGAAGCTGGCTACGCTACACAGCCGCTCCACTTGTGTCTGAACAGGACTGAAGTCCCTGCTGGTCTTTATACTGGATGTGCTGCATCACTGACTGACAGCTGATGAAGGGAGTCTCTGTAAACACTGATTCATGACTTCTGCTGTCTGTCTGCTTCTCTCATCAGGTGGAAGTGGTGATCTGTGAGTGATGAGAAAGGTGTTTGTGTTGATCAGCTGAGTCCTGATGATCCAGAGAGGTTGAAGCAGCAGCATCAGCTCTGACTGGGCCATGTTACTGGGAGGTGGAGTGGAGAGGAGAGCTTCATCCAGCAGAGACTGACAGAGGAATCACAACAAGTGGAGATGACTGTCAGCGCTGCAGTCTGAACTGCTCTGAGATCAGCTCCACTGTCAGACACAAAGTCAAAATGATGTACAAAGAAACGTGTGAAACTTAAATGTGAACAGACTTTACATTACTCATAATAAGTCATGTTTAAATGAACATGAGGTTCAGATTTGTATCAGCTTCATTCAGTTTAACGTGTTCGTACAATTTATTCTGTTATCTGACTCCAGATGTGACAGAAAGAAGAACTGCTGTTTACATTTGTCCACGTCTGATTGGTTTAGATTTGGTGACACTGCCATTTTAAAAAAAATGATAATTGTGACAATGAAAATAAAATAGAGAACATTTGTATGTAACTCTTATTGTTCATTTTTAAATGTTAGTATTGACCCTGGCAGCTTCACATTGTCAGATCTGACCCTCTTTAAAAGAAGTGTGGACACCGCTGGTGTAGGGAGTGTAACATAAGTAGGAGTCCACACTTGTTAATGGTCAAAAACAGGCAGTTTATTGCTGCTATGAATACAAAAATAGCACAAACAAAGTGGAAAATGACACTTCTGTTCAGAGTGAGCTCAGGACAAAACAAAGTAGCTTTTCTAAGGGGAGCTACCTGAACCCTGAACCAACAGAAACAACACAAAGACATTTACTACAGCAAACTTCTTTTGCCAACCAAAAACAGGAAAGAATGGACGAAAAGAAAATGCAGTTCACTCTAAACAGTGACTATTTACCAGTGTGGTGAAATCCAGGGAGAGAACACACAAAGGTGACTAATGAACAGCAAACAAACTGTCAACTACAAAACCAAGAGAAGCACAGGGAGGTCTGTGTCAGAGCTGTGGAGAACAAAGCTGCACTCAGCCAGGTTCCTGCTGTCTCTGCTGGGAACAAATCTGAAGTAGGCCACACCCTGATCAGCACCTATGCAGAGATCCTCACACTAAAGCAGGAGGTCACACTCCTGAACAAAACAACCACTCTGACACTGGAGGGAACAAATCACAACAAACACTGATTTATAGGAGATGATTTCATTTGAGCCTCGTCCTTCCCACGCTGTGAGTAAATGAAGTTTATTTTGTCTCTCTGTGCGAACCAAAACTGAACAGTTTTTTTTTTCACGTTTTTACAATCTCTCAGTTTTTTCTCTCCTCCTTTTCATCCTCTCCCCTTGTCTCCTCTCCTCTCCCCTCGTCTACCCTCCTCTCTTCTCCTCTCCTCTCCCCTCGTCTCCTCTCCTCTCCTCTCCCCTTGTCTCCTCTCCTCTCCCCTCGTCTCCTCTCCTCTCCTCTCCTCTCCTCTCCCCTCGTCTACCCTCCTCTCCTCTCCCCTCGTCTCCTCTCCTCTCCTCTCCCCTTGTCTCCTCTCCTCTCCCCTCGTCTACCCTCCTCTCTTCTCCTCTCCTCTCCCCTCGTCTACCCTCCTCTCCTCTCCCCTCGTCTCCTCTCCTCTCCTCTCCCCTTGTCTCCTCTCCTCTCCCCTCGTCTCCTCTCCTCGTTCAGTCCTGTGTCCGGCTCCAGCTGACGGGTATCCACTGTGGTTCGTCCTGAGTCTCCTGGATGACGGCGCACAGCTGCATGCAGGCGTCCTGCAGGTCGTCGTTCACCAGCGTGCGGTCGAAAAACTGTTTGTACTTGGCCTCCATCAGCCGGGACGCCTCCTCCACCTCCACAAAGTCGTCCTCCTGCAGACGGAGCTCTCACTGTCAGTACTTATTCGTGTGTGAGCTGCTACAAGATGTTTTTATAAATCTGGGACTCTTACTGTGAAGTCTCTGTTGACGGTGTGGTTGCTGATGATTCGGGCGTCTCTCCGAGTTTGTCTCAGTCTCTCTGGGCTCGGAGTTTTGATGAAGATCACGTACGGCTTCAGTTTCCTCGTCCGCAGTGACTGAATGCTCTGACAACAAAACCAACATATCTGGAGTTACTGTATTGATCTGCCACTCTACATTCACACAGACAGAGCAGGCTGGTTTGGGTCTTGTTTTGTTGACAGTAAAGAAATATTCCAGCTTTGTCCTTTAACATCAACAGGTGTTGAGTGTAACAGGCTGCAATGTAACCCTTCAAAAGACGTCCATACAGGCTTCAAGTGGATTCATGTTGGAACGAAGCTCACATGTGGTTCAACGTCGACGATGCACATCCGTCCTCGCTTCAGCACCTCATCTATAGCATCAGTGCTGGTCCCATACAGGTGACCTCTGTACTCCCCATACTCCACAAACCTGAACACATCAACACATCAACAGATGAACACATCAACAGATGAACACATCAACACACATGAACACATGAACACACATGAACACATCAACACACGAACACATCAACACATCAACACATCAACACACATGAACACATGAACACACATCAATACATCAACACATCAACAGATGAACACATCAACACATCAATACATCAACACACATGAACACACATCAACACATCAACACACATGAACACATCAACACACATCAACAGATGAACACATCAACACAGGAACACATCAACACATCAACACACATGAACACCTGAACACATCAACACATCAACACACATGAACACCTGAACACATCAACACACATCAACACATCAACACACATGAACACCTGAACACATCAACACATCAACACATCAACACACGAACACATCAACACATCAACACATGAACACATCAACACATGAACACATGAACACATCAACACATGAACACATGAACACATGAACACATGAACACGTCACAGAGGTTGCTTTAAGGTCACATTAACATGTCGGAGGCGCTCACCTGTGGTTACAGACCATGTACTCAAACAGCTCCTTGGTGACAAAGTGGTACTCTCTTCCTGTCTGCTCCCCTGCTCTGATTGGACGAGTCGTGTCTGGACGGAGAGAAACAGCCAATAAAAACCACTGTGTGATGACACCCAGGTGTGTTACACCCCCATGGCTGTGCATCACAGACATTTAAAGTGAACGTGTTAAATTCATGGAGGGCACATACGAGGTACGGGTCCCTGGAAGGTCGAAGGGTTCAGTTTGATGAGTCTTTTCCTCAGTTCATTAACTCCAACTCCTGAAGCACCTGTTCAGAGGGAACACATGAAAATATGAAGTAAAACAATGTACTGACACGAGGATGCTAATCAGGAGGAAAAGAAAACCTGAACAGTGTTTTACACATTTAAAGGTGATTTAGTATTTCAGCTTAATAAACGTGTGGGGGAACAATTAAAGACAGAACAGTGTCAAATTCTTAGAAACAGTAAAAATTAGATGCAAAACAGAGTAAAGATCATTGGAGGAATTTCTAGTTGTTATAAATATGTGCAGCTGTGGGGCACGGTCGACACGTCTGATCTGAAAACGTGATAAATGAAGTTTAATACTGAATCAATCTGGAACATTTTAAATTACATTTCACAAAAAGAACACAACAGAGCTCAAATGACCACATATGCTCATAATGTTTGACTAAATTAATAAATAACATCAGTTAGCTTAGCATAATTTCTGTCATTATAAACTGTATGAATATACGAGCTCAGGGAGAGACACTGAAGTTCAGTAAATCTTGTTTGAGACGAGTTATTGAGAACTTCATGTTCAGACTTGGTGAAGGATTTAAAGGTCCAGTGTGGCAGAATTCATGACATCAGCATGGCGGACTCTGAGGACGAGGAGCTGTACGTATAAAAAACCTGTTCTAAGGTAACAAAGACATTAAGAGATTATATTCTGTGTTATAAACGGAGCCCCATAAATCTGACACACTGGACCTTTCACAGCCGTTCAGGTGCTCTGTAAGTTCATGCATTAACTGAAACCGCTCTCTCACCAACGAGGACGATGAGGCGGTGGTTCTCCTGCGGGGGGCGCCGGTACAAAGCCACCTCCTCGTAGGGCGTGGACAGAGCGCTGCTGCTGGGTGAGCAGGAGGCGCAGGACTGCTGTCTCCTCCTGTAGGACGTCCTCCTCCAGAGATGGAAACTTCGACGGAAACCAGCTGATGGGAAACAATTCATTTACTGTACTCATAAACTACAGACACACCATCACATTACATAAAGAAATGAATTAAGAATATCTGATGAACTATATTTGTACATGTGTGGAGGTTTAAACAGCGAAAGACAAACTGTTTCATTAAATAATGTTTCATCATTATAAATCATGTCACTGAAACGTTCGTGATGATAAGAAGCAGCATTAATATCAAAACATATTTATTGTTATTTGTGTTTAATTCATTATTTTATTCATGTGTCAACATGTGCAAAAAGTATATTAATAAATTAACAAAGTAAGCTAACTGTCTTACCCAGGTAGATTCCATCAGTAAGATCAGAGTCAGACTCATCTGAAGAAGAAAACATGAAACAAGGACGACTGTCACTTCAAACTAAACAACACTTGATTTAATTAAAGGCTGCTTTTCATTAACGAGGAAATAATTCAACAAACATTCCTCTGAGGAGGGGATAAAATATTTCTGTCTGAACACTCACCTAAATGAATTTCTTCCAGCTCTGGAGGAGAAACACAGAAGTCAGTTCACTGATGGATGATTTAATGAAAACACCATATATACAGTATATACATATATCTACACCGATCAGCCATGTGAAGTGAATCACACTGATGACCTGGTTGTCATGGCTCCTGTCAGGATATATCAGGCAGCACGTGAACTTTTAGTCCTCAAAGCTGACGTGTTATAGAAGCAGAACCAAACTGTGACAGCCGGGTCAGAACATAAACTGCAGCTGACCCAAAGCGAAGGCCCATGTGGGGAGAGAAGGCTGGCCCGTGAGGTCCGATCTGAACCAACGAGCTACTGTAGCTCAAACTGCTGAAGAAGTTCATGCTGGTTCTGATAGAAAGCTGTCAGAACACACAGTCCATCACAGTTTGTTATGTTTGGTCCAGTCTGGGTGTCCAAGCTGAGCCCTGTCCAGGTGGTCTGGTCTGATCAGGTTTACCTGGAGAGAACATGGCACCATGATGCATTATGGGAAGAAGGCAGTGCGATGCTTTGGTTGATGTTCTGGGAAACCTCGGGTCCAGCCGGTCATGTGGATGTTTCTTTGACATATACCACATATCTAAGCATTGTTTCAAGGTGTTGACTCAGCCTCAGAATTCCTCAGATCTCAAGCCAGTCGAACATCTGTGGGACGCGCTGGACAAACAAGTCTGATCCATGGAGGCCTCACCTCCAAACTTCCAGGATTTCAAGGATCTGCTGCTAACGTCTTTGTGCCAGATACCACAGCACACCTTCTGTTACGGCTGATCGGTGTCGGACGTGTTTTACCTGTTACAGTGTGTTTGTCGTCAGCATGTGTTCGATCGTCTGGAGCAGAAAACAAAAAGAGACTTTTCAAGTTAAACACAATCAGGCCTCAGAACAGGAAGTATACTGTGGCATTAAAAAGTCTGTGACGGCGGGATGCAACCAGAAGAAGAGAGCATCAAAATACGTGTGCGGACTGTGGGAATATGAAGGGCTCATACAGCATACACCAAACTTTAATTAGTTAAATAGTTAATTAATTACCACCTTCACAGTGACACAGAAACATACTAAACCGAACAAACACAAAATGAAACACTCACCGTTATCATTCATGGTCACTGAGGACAGCAGGGTCAACAGAGAGCAAAGAAACACTACAATTAAAATGAGGTTTACAGACTAACAGCGCCACCTGCAGGCAGCGAGCTGCCTACAACATGTTCTCTCAACTGTGGGGTCCATTCAAGAAAATGAACTTTTCATCGATTATCACAGTCCAAAGTTTGAAGGAATCGATCTGTGTCGCTGGTTCAACCTGTTAAATCTGACACATTCACTGTTCTTGGAGCTCTTTGGTTGTTTTAACTTTTCTAATACGACAATCTTTAAACACAAAAATCAACGAAATGCTGAGATACAATAAATGGTTGGGGAGCTGTGGTATAAGTTTCTATCTGGACACATGATGATGATACAATGATAATGAAGAGTCCTCACAGGGTCTGATGCAGGTATGAACCTGTAAAGGCTGACACCACCACTGTTCCCTCTGTTTACTGCAGAGAGAGAAGAGAGAGATGATGAATGAACGTTTAGCTCCTTCAGGTGAAGCTCACTTTATACATAATAGATTCATCGTTCATCTGAAATTTCTGCTTTTATTTGTCACATGTGATAAAATGATCTGGATCTCTTAATAAAAACAAGTTTTGCACAGCCTGAGAGAACAAAACATTTGAAGACATCGTGCAGGGAAACAAAAGTTTCATAGACTTAACAATGAATCGATTCATCTACAAAACATATTGAATCATTCAAATCAGTTGTATCCATAAACCGAACGACCACATGTGCAAGATGCTCTTACAAGTTACACTGTCTGAACTGTTTTTATAGTTTCAATGCTGTCACATTTCATTCAGTATTTAAAGTTATGAGAGTTTAAAGTAACCTTCAGAAGCACATTTAAGAAATCTGTTTCTCTGTGGTGTTTGTATTAAATCAGCTCTTTAAGGTTGAGAATGACAATGCTGAAAGTTTTTCTTTCTCCTGCTGTTGCATCATAATGTCACTGGAAGGCTGTGAACTGTCAGGTGTCACCTCTTCAACATGCCGGCAGAGGGAATCAGACCAGCGCAGGACACAGTGCAGGGCAGCTTCCTGGCCTGCCACCACCGCCCGTCCGACTGGTCCACCACCTCCAGCAGGTCTCCTCTGCTGAACGCCATTCCTGCATCAGGACAGGGGATGGAGGAGTCCTGCAGTGGGCAGTAGTCCACCATCGCCCTCATGTACACCTGACAGACAGAGGTTAAAGGAGCGATCTGTATCTAGTGTTTGAAATGGGTACTGTAGCCCAAATTCAAAATTCAAAGTCTGACTTCAGCCTTTAATTTGGTCATTAACGTCATTTTCTGAGTGTTTCACGGCAAAAATAAACAATTCTACAATCTACAATAGTGCACTCCCCCCGGGTCATGGAGGTTTTTAGGTCAGGCAGAATCTAATGATATCTCTGTTGATTCACTTGTTTGCTTCTGTAGCTGTAGCACGCTGTGTTTGTGGCAAATTTGTTTCATATCTGGCAACCTGGAGCGTCGATATGGACAGTGTGTGGGATATTCAGCACAGCAATAGAAATTTCAAAAGAAGAACATACTGGCTGTAGTATTGTTGTCAAGAAGCCACTGTTTCAGTTTAGCATGTCTTCTTCATCTCTGACGACAGCATGATTTATAAATATTGTATGTGTCACTCAAAGAGCAGCAAGTGATTTTTATTTTCTCCAATCATTATGAGAGTTTAAGATGGAGAGTCATTTCTTACCGACTTCAGGCTGCTGCTGGTGTTCTGAGCTGCATTAGGAATGACTTTAAACAGGATCGTTCCCTGAGAACTGATCTGACAGGAAGACAAACACGAGTATAAAGATGACACACAATTAAGTACCATGAGTACACATTTTTGAGTCAAAACTTTGAAACGTATCTTTATGTTATCTCAGGTCTTTCACTTAATTCAACCAGCTTATTATATATTTATTTATTTGTCCTCTCCGGTGACCTACCAGTATCTGGATGACCTGTTCTGGCTCCAGGCCCACCACAGGGTTTCCATTCACCTCCACTAACTGATCACCAGGATGTAGAAGTCCTGGAACACACACACACACACACACACAGACACACACATTTCATGTATTATTTGGGTCTCTAGTGTTGTGTCTTATATTATGTGTTGTCTGCAAATGCACACGTATATGTTCATATAACACCAAGTCCAAAAAAGTTGGGACACTTTGTAAAACTCAATTTGTCCCAGAGGATTCAACTGTCAGTCTGAAGCGTGGATAAACCACTTCCTGTCAGTCGGTCTCAGATGTTCTGGTCCAGAGAAGTGTGCAGTGTTTCTGGATGTTTTTCTGCTTTTTTCTGCTTTGCATCACACCTTTTCTGGAATCAGGATTGTGGATAGTTAATAAAGTTTCATCTCACCACTGCGGTCAGCCAGTCCTCCATGAATCACCCTGGCGATGTAGATCTCTCCTGTCTCCTCGTCCCTCTTTATAGTTGCTCCCTGACAGACAGTTATTCCAAATTTAATAACCTTTAATGTCTACAGTAGCAGTAAAATTTTGGTGCAACTCTGCATACATAAGAGGGGAAACAGAGGGGAAGATGCAAATGAATGATGGGATGAAAGCAACCAATGACAGAAGCTCTTCAAGGCCGAACTGATGTCCGCACTGGTGAAGTTTAACAGCTAAATGCTAACATCAGCATGCTAAAATGTTTATCAGGTTCACATTTTTCTTAACATGTTAACATGCTAACATTTGTGAATTTGTTTTGCAGATATTTGTTCATAAACCTGAAAGTATTTCCAAAGTTTTACCAAAGTAAATTAAATTCATTCTGAGGGGAACATGTTCAAATCTCACAGCGATCCATGTGATATTTGTTATTGTGCACGCTCCTAGCATGGCTAACAACTGACTCTAAAGGATGAAGCAAAGTCATCTCTGACACAGGACCTAATTATGTAAGCTGTATATAATAAAACTGATGTGGCACGTGGAGTTCCCCAAAGCTCAATTGTTGGGCCTCTTTTGTTTAACATCCCTATGCTGCCACTAAAAGGGATCTCCACAGAAATTCATGGTGAAAACTTCAAAATACAAATCAAACAGATATAAAGCATCTTTTTTATTCATCATACTTTTCTTCTACGTCAGTACCCGGACCCTGCATCACCCACAGAGCAACTCGACCACCGTCAGTAGGGTGTGAGATTGGGGTGTGTTATGCTAGTAGTGGCTTCCTCTCCAACACCTGGAAGCAAACTGTGAATGTTGTGAATCATCACTATGCTGATGACACCCAAATTTACCTTCCTATATCGCTAAGCATGATTTAATGGGCCAGCCCCTTCCTTTAACTAATTATAGATAAATTAAGATGATAGTCACTGCTGCATGCATATGGAGAAACTGCAAAGAATGAAAGAGAGACGTTGACAATGGTCACAAGTTTAAAGATAGCTGGATGAAATGGGAGATGTTGGTTGAGAAAATGTAATTTCTCTGTACCTTTAAATATTTTGCTCTTCCCCTTCGTGTGATAAATCCAGAGATGAAAAAACAATAAGAACTGTTCATGAACAATACCAGTCTGCTACTGGTATATGGTTAAACATACAAGTTTCTTAAACCAATAGTCGGGATCCAAATGCGGATGTGAATGTATATCAGAGTTTTATGAGATCTAAATCTTAGATTAAAAAGGTTGAAGTAGAGGTCTTTAAGTCAGTGTCTGTTTTCATTGTCAGAGTAGACGAGGTCAGTTCTGATCTGTTTTGGTCTAATTCTTCTTCTTCTTGGTTGTCAAGCAGCCAGTGGTGTTACAGTCTTGTTGGTGCTCCAGAGGTGCTCTAGAAATGGATCCATTGTTGAGCCTCACCTGTCCATTACTACCATTGCCACCTGTCTTGTGGGTGCCAACAAAGGTCACCACTTTCTTTTTAGAGCCTCCGTTCATTTGTTTTGGACTCCGAGATGTTGCAAAGCCGTCTGCACAAGAACTGACAGATGAAGGGGAGGAAGAGCCAGAAGAAGAGGATGATGAGAGGTGGCATGGGTAGGGTGTAGGAGGTTTGCGGACCACTTTTGGAGACACTGTTGAGGCCCTTGGAGGAGGTGGGGGAGGAGCGTGCTGTGCCGGCCTGCGTGAAGGTGACGGCTTGGGTTGTTTGCTGGCCACAATGAGCCCCTGGAGCTTGTCAACCACCTCAGTCAGCAGGTTGAGCGCCTGAGCATTGTCTTCCACGTTGTCTGTGATCATCTCTGTCCCCGCCATCATCTTGTGGCCAAGAAGGTGGATGTCTTGAGTGCTGTGCTTGATGCTGCTGGACACTGTCTGGACAGTGGACCTGAGCTCATCCATGCTGCGCTGTTTGGTGAACTCAACAGGCTGAGGATGTTGATGGAGTTTTGGTTGGCGCTGCTCATTTTGTGTCCGTTGTGGTTGGTTCTGGTATCCTTTGTGACAAGGAGCAGTCGAGTACTGGATCACAGGACGATTTTGGAGCTCTTCTTGGTGTTTGCTAGGAGATCCAGTTTGATACCGATGTTGCCTGCCAGGTGTGGGGAGAGTGTTAACCCCCTGCTGCTGAGTGGAGCGATGAACTGCAGGACTAGAAGGCGCTGTATGGGCTCTAAGAGAGTTCATTCCAGTGAAAGAAGGGGTTCTGCCTGGTGTAGGGACGTTCCTTGAGTGTCCCCCTTTAGCCCCCTTTTTGTACAGGGCAGGGGAGTTGGGAAGGCTGTAAGCTGGGACTGGAGGAGGAGGGTAGGCATAGTCATCACTGCCCCCACCAGTAGAGGCACCTTCTCCTTTGTTGTGTTTGGGTTTCTCTGAAAATGAACCTCCATGAAGACAAGACAGAAAGTTGGCAAAATCCACAAAGAACAGTGATTCAAAAAGTCATGGAGACAATGAAGCAACAGTTTTTGAGATGGTGAGGATGTTAAGGTGAAAAATACATGATGGATGAACTGATAGATGAGAATTTTCTGCTGGACAAAATCTCAAGATGGACTTGAAAATGGATAAATGAATGATGTACAGTATGAGTGGAAACACAGAAAAGGAACTATCTTCTCAGGCTCATCTATATGACCCCAGAGTAGTGCAACATCAGCGCCACCTCTTTGACCATTGTTAGATTAACCAGGAGCCGACAGGCAGGACTGCCAACAGAGAGAGGATCAGAGCCACCACACTGAGCTTCAGAATGGCTCTTGTGAGGGACGTCACAGAGACTACGTCCATGTTTTAGACAGTCTGTGGTTAAAAAAGGAATTTTTTTTTTTTTTTTTGAATTTTGGTTTCACTTGAACTTTCCAAATGCAATACTTCATCGAAAGAGAGCGCTTTAGATGAACAGGATGTGGACGTGATTCTGGGAACCTTTCTGATACATTCAGACCCTGATGATGAACAGATGATTGGATGATGATGATTGGATGTATTGATGACAGATCAGACAATGGATGACAGATGATTGGTGACTGCATGGTCTTCCTGTCCTCCTCTTACCATTGCTGGGGGTGGGACTAAAGACAGAGGGAGCTGATTTGTTGAGCCCTTTCTTCCAAAGCTCTGCAGTGTACGGACACAAAGAGGAGCTTCCTGTTGATTCGTAGCGAGGCAGAAAGGGGCGTGACTGTCTTCCTCTGGGGAGGGGCAAAGGCCTGGCTTCACCTGCAGTTGCTCTTAGCTCCTCCCCAGACCATGCCCTCCTCACGGGTACGAGGCGCTCCAGTGTGAGGCGCCGAAGGCTGCTCCAACGACTACGAATCACTCCATCTCCAGCTCCTACAACTCCTCCGCACACTTCTCCATTCTTGATGAACAAAAGATAAGAAACTGAGATCTTTATGTATTAAAAAGGAGGTTCTCTTCTTAACGCTTCCAATTGAAATAATTGTCCATAACTCGTCACACATCTCACATCCTGTGTGTGGTTAAGTTTAGACCACAAAACTCCCTTTGGTTATAGGAGTGTTTGACATTTTAGATACCACTTTCACATATTCTTTTTAGAGGAACAAAGAGGATTATAAACCAGTCTTCTCATCTTTGTTTCAGACTGTAGAAGCCAGTATATTCTCAACAATGTTTAGACCACCAGAACAATTTACTACTAGGACTAATGAAGCACGAGAGGACAGCAGCTTTTTTAACATCTATGAACCAGTGAAATGAGACACTAAGTCACTTTGGTGGAAATATCAGTCTTATATCAGAAGGTCGATGAGCTCTCCTCAGCACCAAACAGGAAGCAGGAAAGTTGTTAGATAGTTACTTTGGAAACGGCTGAAAAAACTTAAATCCCGTCACACACATGACAGACGGCGAATTAACAGTGTTTAGAGTCAGTGTTGTGTATCTGATCCACCAAGCAGCTCTTATTGTTGAGAGAAACCTTCAAGAACACTAAAATAACGTTGGTCTAACACTAAAATAACGTTGGTCTAACATAAATAACATTGGTCTAACACTAAAATAACGTTGGTCTAACACTAAAATAACATTGGTCTAACACTAAAATAATGTTGGTCTAACATAAATAACGTTGGTCTAACATAAATAACGTTGGTCTAACACTAAAATAACGTTGGTCTAACACTAAAATAACGTTGGTCTAACATAAATAACGTTGGTCTAACACTAAAATAACGTTGGTCTAACACTAAAATAATGTTGGCCTAACACTAAAATAACGTTGGTCTAACACTAAAATAACGTTGGTCTAACATAAATAACGTTGGTCTAACACTAAAATAACGTTGGTCTAACACTAAAATAACGTTGGTAGGGAGTAACGAATGTAGTGAACAGCAGGATGCAGTAAATGGGT
Organism: Sciaenops ocellatus; assembly: GCA_033000465.1. Classification (NCBI taxonomy): domain Eukaryota; kingdom Metazoa; phylum Chordata; class Actinopteri; family Sciaenidae; genus Sciaenops; species Sciaenops ocellatus. Next base: position 2,389,569 of record CP136868.1, on the reverse strand, counting down.
TTTAAATTACTTTTAGAAATATGTTCATTTTTAAAACAATCTAACACAGATGACAAATGTTAATGTAACGTTATATCACTTGGTCAGAACTAACTGTTGTATTTGAAACTATAAACACACATTCTACTCATAGACACTTTATATGAACATGAATCACTTTTATAGTCACCCTTCAATAAAACTAGGTCTCACCAGCGGCTGGTTGTTCTTCACCAGACAGACGATCCTCACGGCCTCCTCATCTTCAGGCATCTCATCAGGCAGAGGCGGTAAAACTGGTCCATAGTCTAACTGGGCTATACTGTCGTGGGATGACAGGAGGGCCTGAGAGACAGGTACAGGTGTTACAACAGAGCATCAGACACGCACCGTGTAAGAGGGATTGTACAGACCTGGATGTGTGGTGAGCTGAGGAGGCTGTAGAGCTCTCGGGCTTCAGCTGAGGGACGGGGGACCTTCTGTATGACAGACATGATCTGATGGACAGACAGACACAGACAGGATTACAGACTGATACTTGTTCAGATTTAGAAAGTAATTTTTGTCCTCAAACTGGCTGCAGAGACAAAGAGGGTTTTTACAGTAGCCAAGAGTGAGTGTACCCTACACCCCCACTGCCACGCATTGCAGTTAGTGCAATGAGCAGAATGTTTGACTCTGGACTGAACACAACTTCCAGACCAGCAGTGAGCAGCATTCTGTCAGTGAATACAGCAGCCTACCGAGGTGGTTTTCTTGCCGGGTTTGGCTCCTGGCATCCCGGGCTGAGTCAGTTCAGTTAGCTACACGGCTGACCGAGCTAACCACAGTTAGCTTAACTACTTAGTAATCTTTCCATCATAAAGTCGGTAAATCATGTAATGTTATGTAGTCGAACCTTGTCTGGTGCGGCTGCTACTTTATATTCCTCAACTTTGTTGACAGAGCTTTAAATGCGTGTGTGTGCATGAACCTCATGTGAGAGTCCTAATGCATAAGGCAGGATGGGGCTCGGCGTCAACCTCTGGAACTGCAACAGGCACTCATAAATCTGGAAAGACAAAACAGGAAATGATGTCATGGCTGGACGTTTACGTGTTTTAGAGTAGCAGGCCTGTTGAGTCAGGTCGTACCTTCAGCAGAGCTTGCAGCCACGGTGCGTTTAGGAGTTCCTGCAGAAGCTGAGCTCCGCTAACGTTTCTGTGGACAGCTTGACCGATGTCCTCCACCACACTGGACAACACCTCACTGACATCTGCACACACAAACAAAAATACACGGTTATTTTAAAGGAAAGGTTAAATATTGTACATTCAGACTAAATCAAGCTGTCTGTGAAAGGGCAGCAGATGTTTGTGACGGTTTCTCCTGAGCAGAAGGCAGACGTGTTTTTAAACAGACAGGATTAACATGACTGACCTCGCAGAGACAGCAACACCATGAATTAGGCCTCAGATCAGATTAAATTGAAATTAAGTCCAGAAGTTCAGGTTAAGACTCAATTTAATCAAGACAATAAACAGTGAAAGTCAATGAAGGTCAAGAGAGTGTGTGTGTGTGTGTGTGTGTGTGTGTGTGTGTCTCACCATCCTCCATAGCTTGTCTCATGGTTCCAGACTTAAAGAAGAAAAACGTCTCATTTCACTGAAAATAAAGTGCAAAGTAAGTTTTAGTATTCAGAGACTGAACGACTGACATCATCTAAAAAACTTCAATCAGCTGATATCAATTTTTAATCTTAAATTTGTAATTTTGGTAACACTTTATTTGACGCCTATCTCTATAACACATTATAAATATATTTATAATGCGGTATAATCACGTTATAGCACTGTATAACTATAGTTATAAACACTCATAAATGATCATAATGCTTTATAGCAATAATCGTAAATCATTATAAAGCATTTTATCATGACTTACAAGGTCAGGTATTATAATGTGTTATAACTGTTAACAACTCACTGACAATGCCCACATAGATAAATGTGGGCATTGTCAGTGATTATAATGTAATGTCAGCTTTATAATATATATTTATTATATATATATATATATATATACAGAGCAGGTGTAGACCGTACTCTACCAACAGTTCCACCAAGCAAACACTACAACAGGCCAGAATGAGGTCTTTGTAAAGATCAGTTTTCAACCATGCTAGAATAAATTTACTCAGTGGATATTTACTTTTCAGAAATGAGCTCCTCAGGGTGACAAAGAAAAAAGCTGAGTGATGTAATTACGATGAGTTAACAAACAAAACTTTTAAACTTTTGAAACACTCCAATACTTCATTTTTTTAAAGACTGACTAGAGTTCTCATTCATACTCAAAACAGCTGACAGTCTATGATATTACATTATGCAGCAGTGGGTTGATTTCTTTAATCATGTCTACTCCACCATATTTCAGAAGCAGATATTTTTACCTTTAACACAAGAATACTGTTGATTTGATTTGAGTATTTCTCCATCATAGCACTTTTACTGAAGTAAAACATCTGAATGTGTCTTGCACCACATGTCACTGACTCAATATTTTTTTTACTTTTTCCATAAAACAGCAGCACAGAGAATCAGGAGTGAATGCTTTGGAGGCACCTCGTGGTATTTTTGGTCCTTCCTGTTCCAGGTGACTGAATGTGGGCTAATTTGTGGTTACGTCTCCTCTTTAGCTTCTAATCTCGGCTCAGCTTCCGTGATGTGAAAGTCATCAAACGTCACCTGAACACATCATGTGACGTCCCATGTCTGAGGTATTTTTAGCTCTAGTTTGTGCAGTTTCAACAACAAACAGATTTGACTGAATCAAATCTTTGTAACATTTGTGGTAAGTGGTATTTGTTGGCTGTTAATATGATAATGCTCAACAACGCTGTCGTGACAGCAACCCATTGTGATATCACAAACCTGTTGGTTTGTGGACAACCGTTCTGAAGCCTTAAATTTGGCATTGTGGACGTCACCATCTTGTTCTTTTGGAGCCAGAAGTGAGAACATGGAGCTGGTGGGCTGTGCTTGGTTTCCAAGCAGGGTTTGCCAGACCAACAGGGAATAACGTTACAGTACCGAGGTGATTTACAGACTTTATGATGGAAACATTGATAAGTAGTGAAGCGCTAACTGTGGTTAGCTTGGTCAGCCGTGTAGCTAACTGAACTGACTCAGCCCGGGATGCCAGGAGCCAAACCCGGCAAGAAAACCACCTCGGTAGGCTGCTGTATTCACTGTTAGACTGGACACTGCTGGTTCAGAGGTTCTGTTACTGTATTCACTGTTAGACTGGACACTGCTGGTTCAGAGGTTCTGTTGCTGTATTCACTGTTAGACTGGACACTGCTGGTTCAGAGGTTCTGTTGCTGTATTCACTGTTAGACTGGACCCTGCTGGTTCAGAGGTTCTGTTACTGTATTCACTGTTAGACTGGACACTGCTGGTTCAGAGGTTCTGTTACTGTATTCACTGTTAGACTGGACACTGCTGGTTCAGAGGTTCTGTTACTGTATTCACTGTTAGACTGGACACTGCTGGTTCAGAGGTTCTGTTGCTGTATTCACTGTTAGACTGGACACTGCTGGTTCAGAGGTTCTGTTGCTGTATTCACTGTTAGACTGGACACTGCTGGTTCAGAGGTTCTGTTGCTGTATTCACTGTTAGACTGGACACTGCTGGTTCAGAGGTTCTGTTGCTGTATTCACTGTTAGACTGGACACTGCTGGTTCAGAGGTTCTGTTGCTGTATTCACTGTTAGACTGGACTCTGCTGGTTCAGAGGTTCTGTTGCTGTATTCACTGTTAGACTGGACACTGCTGGTTCAGAGGTTCTGTTGCTGTATTCACTGTTAGACTGGACACTGCTGGTTCAGAGGTTCTGTTACTGTATTCACTGTTAGACTGGACACTGCTGGTTCAGAGGTTCTGTTACTGTATTCACTGTTAGACTGGACACTGCTGGTTCAGAGGTTCTGTTACTGTATTCACTGTTAGACTGGACACTGCTGGTTCAGAGGCTGTGTTGAATCACTGGAAGTTAGACGCTGACACTAGCTCATAGCACTAGCTGCAATACATAGCAGTGGGGGTGTAACGCACACTCGCTGTTGGCTGTTGTAAATGCCAATCAACATCCACTACAGGTCCCTCACTATCTGAACGTTTTTACATAAAAACATATCTGCCAAAGATTAGCATGTTAGCATGCTGAAGTTAACATTTAGCTGTGATCACGGTCACTCACTCATCAACAGTCTGTAAAATCAGACCAACTCACCTTCTCTCTGTCCTCCTCCTCTTCGTCCTCTTCTTCCTCTCTGGTGATGCTTCAGTGTGTCAGCAGCAGTCAGTGGTGACTGACATGGATGTGATTTTACTACCAAACCAAAACAGACACTAATCCTCTCTAACCCGACTTAATCCACCAACCACTAACCTCCCTCCCTCCCTCCCTCCTCTCCTGCCGTCTCTTCCCTCTTTTTCTTTGTTTTCTTCTTTTGGAGTCTTTAAAATCTTTTTCTGTCTCATGTCCTCCACCCTCCTGTCGCTCTGTCCATCTGTCTCCCTGCTGTCTTACATACATGAGAACGTCTCTTTACATCCTCATTTTCTCGCTCTCTCACTCACTTTAAGTACTTCAACAGATCACAAAGCTCCTTAACTCTTTACTGCTTTTAGCCACACACACACACACACACACACACACACACACACACACACACACACACACTCATGCAGTAGTCAACACAGTGTTAACACACAAATACACAATAACGGTAAATCCTTCTGCAACATCTGGGTCTTCAAGAGACCAGCCATTATCAGCTGTGTGTGTGTGTGTGTGTGTGTGTGTGTGTGTGTGTGTTATCACAGAGGTAATGGTCACTGGGTCACGTCCTCAGAGATTACCGCTGATCCTTCAGAAAGAGAGGCAGAGGCCACAGAAACAGACAGATGCAAGAAAACATGGCCGCCAAAAGATAATATCTGTGTGAACACATTTATTCAGTGATGCAGTTATTTGAGTCAATGCATGAAAAAATAATGAGACAAGCAACCTCATATATCAGTCTAAATCAGTGTTTGTTGTGATTTATTGTCTCCAGTGTCAGAGTGTAATCCCACTGTGGTAACTATGTTCAGCTGTACTCGAGTATTTGCTCTGATTACATTACTTCTGATCAAAAACTAACTAACAGCCAAACATCAACAAGGTCACCAACAGCAGACAGAGCAGCCAGCTAATATTACTGACTAGTCCAACAGCAGTCAGCCCAGCTCGGCGTCTGTCTTTCAGCCTTTTATTTCACCAAGCTCTCACCAACCACTAAAAGTCAGTCCCAGATTTACTCTTGTCCGGCGGCTTCTTGCTCACTCACTCTCTCCTTTTCTCTTCTTAGCTTCCTCCGTCAGCGTCCTCTTCACTCTCTTCTCCTCTGCCATTATGTCCATAGAAGCTGCTGACTGCTGGGCCTGAAAACCTCTTCTTCTTCTTCTTCTTCTTCTTCTTCTTCCCAGTGCTCTGAGCTGACATTCCGGGCAGCCCGACTAACAGACTGAGCTAACATGAGCTAACAGCAGCTACAGCTGTCAGCAGTTTACTTCACTGTCCATCAGGAAACTCTGTAAATCACAGAGAGTTGAGGCGGAGCAGCCGGAGGACATCAGAGGGAAAACCAGAAAACATTTTCTCCATAAAATATGATCCAGTTTCACCAAAATCAGTGAAATAGTTGGTGGTGTGTGACTTAGTGCCGTAAAGCGTTACGTACTTCTCCCGACCCGGAGCCCAAAGTTACATAGTGTGAGAACAGACGTACGGATGACAGAGACACCATTCACCTGATCACAGGTCAGTGTAGATCAACAGGAGTTAAACTGTTATTTTATGAAAGAAAAGTTACAAAATGTTGGTTTAAGTCGCTCTTGGGCAACATCAGCTCCACCAGTAGGTGGCAGTAACAACTTTGTTTGTGATCTGAACCTCTGTTTCTGTTTTGAAGTTTTAATAAGCTTTGTTGAAGAAACACATTTCCAGTTTCTTTCATGACTGGTGATTTTTTTTAAATCTAAATATTACACTTGGTGAATTCTGTTTTTAGTTAAAGAACACTAAACTTCTACGGCAGTAAAATGAAACATATCGTATATTATTTTTTATTTTATTTTTCTGTTGTTAAAGTGTACTGGATAAATATTAGTATAACTTGTCATATTATTGTTAATGTGTTTAATTGCTCTCAAAGGACAGAGGAGATAACGACCTGTTGACCATGTGAAAACCTCGTGTTTGTAACATGACATCATGTTTCTGATCACAGTGGTAAGAGGTTGTCTCCCTGAGGCCGGCTCATTGTGACCTCTGGGTCATAATTAGCAGTCTGCAGACTCTGGCTGCAGTCCGACCCGTCCCCTGAGGGCCGGCCTGTTGTTCAGCGCTGAGGTGACAGTAATGACACTCATTACAGTGTCCTTACAGCAGCTGAGGGCTCCTGTGTACGCCGTGTTGGTGCTCTCTAAACAAACTTTGTTACCTCTGAGACACACAGAAACAACACACACTTTCTCTTTTCTTTATTACCAAATTATGACCTTCAACAAGAGTGTAGCAGTTATGGCTCACCCTCTGTTTTTTCCTGCAGGAGCTAAAGTAACGTTGTAACTTTACTTTGATTTTAAATGGATTCTACACTGACTTGTTCTCATACTATGTAACTTTAGGTCAAACATTCACTAAAGCACATTTAGGTTGTTGGCCAGTTGATGGGCCTCCATGGTGTCCAAGGCCTTCACATTGACACAAGGTCGTCAGGAAACCTGTTTTTCTGTCAGCACTGAGCGACTCACAGGTGTTCAGTGCTGACCTCTCATCCTCTGTGGAGACATCCAATAAAGCAGTCTTCAGCTTAGGCTTGTGACTCTTTATTGACCTCTCAAAAGCGTTTCTGATACCTTCATGATTCAGCTGGTTTCATGATCATAAGGTTCTCAGCCACAAACTACATTCTAAACATAGATGAAACCATGCTGATTCCACTCTTGTACTCTTCTCTTAAGCCATCATACCATCAGAAATGCCACAGGGGCCTCTACTCAGTCCAATGCTGTTTACTTTGTCCAAGTTTGAGTAGTGTTGATCATGTATTGATCATGTTTGAATGGGCTCTGGCTGCATGCAGCTAAACAGGTAAAGAATTCTTGTGTGTCAAGTTGGTAATCAGACTGCAGAGGCGGAAGTCTTGGCCTGGATATCTGTTTCCTTGAAAACTGCAAGCTCAGTCCGTTCCCACAGAAATAAACGATGACTTCCAAGATTGTCTTTGCTTTCAGCTTTATTTGATAGTACAGATGTAGATAGGCAGGAAAGTGGAGAGAGAGAGAGAGAGAGGAGGGATGACATGCAGCAAAGGGCCGCAGGTTGGAAGTGAACCCAAGCCACTGTGATATAGGCTTAGTCTTGGTACATGGGGCATGCACCATGTGGCACCAAGATGTTAGCAACAAATGCTTGAAGTCCTGGAAGTTTGGAGGTGAGGCCTCCATGATCGGGCTTGTCACGTCCCACAGATGCTTGACTGGATTGAGATCTGGAGAATCTGGAGGTCAAGTCAACACCTTGAACTGGTTGTTGTGTTCCCCAAACCATTCCTGGACCATCTTGGCCTTGTGGTGGGAGCATTGTCTTGCTGCCATCAGGAAACACTGTTTCCATGAAAGGGTGGACATGGTCTGCAACAATGCTCAGGTAGATTGTACATATCAAAGTAACAGCCACATGTATGGCAGGATCCGAGGTTTCCCAGCAGAACATTGTTGAAAGCGTCACACTGCCTCTGCCAGCTTGCCCTCTTCCCATGATGCATCCCGGTGCCCTGTGTTCCCCTCCTCAGACTATCTCAGTGACCACTGAGATGGGTAAGGCCTCCAACAGTCCTCCACAGAGGACACGTTGGTCAGGTTCAGGACTTTGTCTGAAGTGTTTCTTCCACCATTCAAGAGTGTCCACTTATTTGCTGAGGGTTCCAATGATTTACCAGATCGTTCTTTCTTATAAATCATATGAGACTCACTATGACCTTCCTGAACTGCTCTGATGTCTGAGCTTTTGTTCTCTGACCTTCCCAAGTCTCAAAGGACACATTTCTTCTCAGATTGTGACCACTTTTGACCACATCTCCAAGCTGCTCCCATGGAGATGGAGGCCTTGAGCCTTTTTACAGCGTTGGACCCTACCAGGGAGCCACATTACTGATTCTGTTTGTTATTTTCATGGACCAGGCAGGAAAAGCTGCTGTAGCATGGTGAAATATAACGTATTTTAGAGCACAGTGGAGCTGTTTGTAACTGGTATTTTGTTTGTATCAAAGCCTGATATGTCTTCTTTCTGTGTGCCATAGACTAAAATCAGTGAGCCACACTGTTGTTACTTCACACACTGCAGTTCATTTTAATTCACATAAATATTGTGCTGCTCCAAATCCCGTCTGGAGCACTAAATGTGGAATAATCCACTGCTTCCTGTTTGAGTAGTGTTTGTTAAATCACTTGATCTTTTTCTATATTAAAAACTTCATATTTGAGAGTTCTAGTTCTAGAGAGATTTAGTGAGCCAACAGGGCCGAGTGTCACGGACAGGGTACTACATTTTTTTGTACTTTTGTTGAAGGTTTTAATGAGATCCATGGAGGGTGAAGCAATCTGATAAAAACGCCTGTACTCTATCTGAAGTTTAGACATGAACACAAACTTAAACACATCCATATCCTGATTATGAGTCGACTTTTAAAGTGAGGTTTCTTTACTTGTTGTATTTTTAGGATGTCTGGAATATTGTCTGCCTGTTTAATAGATTAATGTTTATGTTTGCCAATCTCAATGGATGAAGGATTCAATTTAACATATATAACTGTTAGTGGATATGTAGACATGGACAAATACAGATATGTTTATTTTTGTTTTATTTTTACGGCATATATTCTAATAATCTGCTGTAATACAACCATCGTATGCCTGATTGTGATTCACCCAAACCTCCATGAGCCTATGTACATTTTCATTGCAGCTTTGTTAATCAACTCTGTTCTTTACAGCACGACTATCTACCCAAAGCTTCTGATTGACTTTTTATCTGACAAACAGATCATATCTTATCAGGCCTGTCTGGTTCAGTTTCATATGTTTTACTCTTTAGGTGGTTCAGAGTTCTTACTGTTGGCAGCCATGGCCTATGACAGGTATGTGTCTATATGTAAACCTCTGCAATATCCAACCATCATGAGGAAAACAAACATCAGTATTTTCTTGGTTCTGGCCTGGCTCGTACCTGCCTGTCAGGTGGGATTATCAGCTGCGTGGAGCTCTAAGATCAAACTCTGTAACTTTACTTTGAAAGGAATCTTTTGTAACAACTCAGTTTACAAACTTCACTGTGTGAGCTCAAGAGCACTCTCTGTGTACGGTGTGATTATTTTGCTCAATATTGTCTTTTTTCCTTTGCTCTACATAGTTTTCACGTACACAAATATTCTCATAATATCTTACAGAAGTTGTAGAGAAGTCAGGAGAAAAGCTGCAGAGACGTGTTTATCTCACCTGTTGGTTTTAATCAACTTTTCATTGTTGTGTATGTATGATATTACTATACTGAGACTGGAATCAGATGTTCCAAAAACAGCTCGTTTAATTATGACTTTACAGCTGATTTTGTATCATCCTCTCTTTAATCCGATCATATATGGACTGAAAATGAAAGAAATCTCTAAACACCTGAAGAAGTTGTTCCGTTGAGTCTGATCTGTTCTTTCAACACGAACAAATAATGTGGAATAATTTCTTCTTAATAATGTCTCGAGGTGTGATTTTTCTGTTTCCTTCAATAACATCAAAACAGAACCTTGTTATTGTATAATCAAAAAGTTTGATATTATTTCAAGAAATAAATACCATGATGATGTTTCCTGTTTGTCTCTGTGATTAACAACATTTAATATAATTTATGACAAAGAACACAGAGATGTAGACAAAATGTGGAAGCACTCAGAAGGCCGTACACCAGTATGTGGACCAGCAATGAGCTGTTTATCATATGCAGGTTAACACACGGCCAGCAGTACGATGAAAAGTGTTGGACGAGAAGAAGAGGTCAGCTCAGCATTAAGACCACGAGATGTAGAAAGAAAGCTGAGACTCTCTTATAAAAGATGAGATTCAGCCACTCCATGGTCTTTTCAACATTTAAGATGTTTTATTGGCATATTAACAAAGTGGAGGTGAACAATGACATGAAATACAGAATAAAAACAAGACATTGAAACAAAACTGTAGTTTTCTCTGGAGATGGAGAGCAGAGTTAATAATAAAAACTCTAATTTAAATAAATAAATGTATGATTTCAGAAATGATAGAACTATTAGCTGTGTCAGCCAGTGCTGGCCTCACACCAAACAACTTTTCAAATCATTGCACTGTCACAGAAATTTTTTTAATCTCAGTATAAAATCCTGAAAGTTTTTGTGTCAGGTGGTCTTAAAACTCTTTTTCTTGTATTGAAGTTCAGAAAAAAATGTAACATATTCATTAATATTATACATATTACAACCAATTGGAGCCCTCTCTCCAGCGCCATCAGAAAGCAGGAGATTAGACACATGGTAGGAAACATAGGGGGAAGTGAAGTCTCAGTTCTGTTGGACTGAAGAAGACAAGGAGAAAGAAACAAAGTGGACAGAAGACACTGCAGAGCTCCAAATACACACACAAGGACAGTTTGTTTCTGCTCCACCAGATGCATGATGGGAAATGATCTCAAAATGAATCTAGCTGTAGTTTGCAAATACTGACCCTGTGAGATCCTCGGTCTTTGAAAATATTTTTAAAAGACACCCTCTCATATCTAGAGACAGTTTGTGGGAAGAGTTTTTACGATTTCACAAAGTCTTTCCAGTGTATGGTGGACATAAGTAGATAGCAGTAGTAGAACAGTCTCATATCTTGGATGTCAAGGAAGATCTCACAGCTCATGATGATTCTACAGTTCAGTAATGGTATAGGCCAGGCCACCTTAAAAGTTAAACTCTCATACAAACAGTGGACAGAGGCTTATACATAAGTCTGCAATAAATACTTCCCATCTCTCGATTGTTAATGCAGTAGTCGATAAATGTTGATAAGATTAGTTCAGTTTGTCTGACATAACAGTCGTTTGAGGTGTTTAGAGATTTCTTTCATTTTCAGTCCGGATATGATCGGGTTAAAGACACTTGTGATGTCTGACAGTGTCATCTGACTCTGCAGAGGTTTCTACATCATGTACCTATGTCTTTGCTTTTGCCCTTTTGGATTATTTGTTTCTTTGAGTCTCTTGTTTGTGTTTTTTTTGGCTGGATTTCCAGCCGCTTTTTGTTTTGTCTGTTTTTTGTGTTCTTCGGTTTTTCCTGCTCCTGTGCTGTTTTGTGTTCCCTCACCGTTTTCTTTTATTATCAGAGTGTGTACCCACACCTGCCTGTATTTGGGTCCTTTCCTGTAACCTCCCCACTCCCCTGTGACAATCTGTTGTGTCTAGGGAATGAGACAGCCCTTTTCTGCTGACACGAAGTCATTTTCCCCATAACAATGATTTTACACTGTCCCTACAATGACCTGAGGACATGATGGACCCTGTGTAACCTCCATGTGAGGCATGCTACAGTAGAAAATTCCCTTACAAACTTTACCTGTCTTCTCTGTATACTATTATATACATTATATCTTATACTTTTAGTTTCCTTTCATTTAATTTTGACTCTGTGATGAGCTTTATTTATACTGAACAGGCCAGATTTCTGATTTGTTGGTTTTCGTTTGCTTGCAGTGTCGGTAGCTCACATTGTTCTCTGTAGTCAATGCACCTTTATACAGTATGTACCTATTTGTCACATTAAACTCACACAATTAAGAGAGACTTTCTCTTCATTCAAATCGAGATGCCAGCTGTGTTACCCATGACTTGTGACAAAGCTTCAGACAACATTGACCTATTAGAGCTCCATTTAGGTTTAAATATGTGTATTCTGTAAGACAAGCTCATGATAGTTGACTGTTCATACACAATGAGGAAGCATCTACACGTCAATAATATTATGGTTTATTTTGATTTTATTTTTTGTTTAAATGTTTTGTTGCAAACAAACCTTCAGATTTGTCAAAAGGCCACATTTGACCTGAACATCAAGGCAGATAAGCATCGGCCAACACACACCGACCCAGTCGTCCAACCACGACTTTGGTTCTTGCCAAAGTCGCTCAAATCATTTTTCCTGTTTCTGACACGTAAACTTTGAGGACAAAATGTTCACTGCTTATGTACAACGCTGCCCATGATAACCAAGATAACCGCCATGACATACAACTGAGAAGGTCTCTGAAGGACTGTGTGACAGTATGGATGAGCAGGAACAAAAACCTTATATTCAATCACAGTAATGAGTCCCCTTTGTCTGAGACAGAGACAAGACTGAGACCTTTAAAATGTGGTCTTGAGAATGGTCTCTGGACCAAGAGCGATCTTGAGAACTACATCAATGGCTCCTGCTGATAGGTTGAGTTGTAAAGATTGCGTAATGGTCAAGTGAAAGAGGTCAAACACTGCTGTAACTTCAGGCCTCCAGAGTTTCTTTATATTTTAGTTTTAATGAGATCCTTGGAGGGTGAAGCAATCTAATAAAAAACATTTAATTTTCTGAACTTTGGAGATGAACACATTAAGTGTCTCTGTGAATGAGTAAGACGCTTCAGTACAGGTTAGATGTTATAGTTAGACAACATTAATGGATAATGAGTTAAATGTAACATATATTACTCTTGGTGGACACATGGAAGTTAACAAATACAGATATCTTTATTTTCTGATGACATTCTTAGTATATATTTTAATAATATGTTGTAATTTTATTGTTATGTACATTATCTGGTCACACCAAAACCTTCATGAGCCTATGTACATTTTCATTTCAGCATTGCTAATGAACTCTTTTGTTCTCAGCACTGCGATCTACCCAAAGCTTCTGATCGACTTTTTATCAGAAAAACAGATCATATCTTATCAGGCCTGTCTCTTTCAATTTTACATATATTACACGATAGGTAGTGCAGAGTTCTTACTGTTGTCAGCCATGTCCTATGACAGGTATGTGTCCATATGTAAACCTCTACAATATCCAACCATCATGACAAAAACAACTGTGAGTCTGTTGTTGTTTTTGTCTTGGCTTTTGCCTGCCTGTCATATTGCAATACCTACAATACTGAGTGCTGACACTAAACTCTGTGACTTTACTATGAAAGCAATATTTTGTAACAATGCAATTTACAAACTTCAGTGTGTCAGATCAAGAGTAATTACTATATACGGTGTGTTTACTTTATTAGATCTTGCAGTTCTCCCTCTTCTCTTCATAATTTTTACGTACACAAAGATTCTTATAATATCTTATCGAAGTGGTAGAGAAGTCAGGAAAAAGGCAGCAGAGACGTGTTTACCTCACATGTTGGTTTTAATCAGTTTCTCTTGTTTGACTGCATACGATGTCAGTATAGCTCGAGTTCAATCTGATTTTCCAAACATTGTTCGTTTAATAATGATGGTTCAAGTGGTTTTGTATCATCCTTTGTTTAATCCACTGATATACGGGCTGAAAATGAAAGAAATCTCCAAACACCTCAAAAGGTTGTTCCATCCAGCCAAACTCATTTGATGTACTAACGATGAGTTCTAATGTAGAGTGAAATAATCATGTAGAAATATGAATTCTTGAAAGTATTTAATGTACTCACTTATTTCCAGAGCAAACAGACTCTTTACTGTTTGTGATGGAAACAACAGAGAGTGTCTTGAACCTGAACAATGTAACTGATAATCAATGTGATGTAGCTATTAAAAAAAATTATGAAGTCATCACAACTTTAATCCAGACTTCACTGTATTTTACTGACATGAATTTAAGTTGCAAAGCTGTGCCCTGTTTACATGTAAAGATATTCATGTTAGTATCATTGGCTCTGGGTATTGATGAACTTAAATATTGAATTTCGATCATAAATTATATCAGCGTAGATGGCTGGTGTGTGAAGACAGACTGTAATTTGCCAACATGTTTTGAAAAACATTAACTGTTGTTGCAGCTGTTTTTTGCACTCAGGAGAAAAATATTTTTCTCTACAAGCTGTGTGTGTGTTTGTGTGACAGGTTTGGTTGTAACAATACATTTATGATGGGAAAACATTACAAAAACTGTGATGTTTTAGTTACTTCCTTCTTATGCATGCATTATCAACTATTGCAGCACAATAGTTTTTCAATTTTTTTTTATCTGTTTGTACTAAGAGAGCTAAGCCGGCTAAGAAACCGGAGTTAAATTCCTCGTGTGTGTTCACATACCTTATAAATAAAAGTGATTCTGATTCTGATTCTGACAAGGCTTCATCCCAGCATGGGAAGGTTAGAATGGCAGCCTTTGTAATTCTGTAAAATCTACTTTATCCCGAACTTCAGACAGAAAGGGAAGTTTAGAAAATGGCCTGAAATTAGAACAAACAGGCGTTTACCATTCGAGAAAACTCGACTCAACAGTATTAAACACCTCTTTTAGTAGATGAGCGGGAATAGTTTCTAGGGAACTATCTTAGGCCGCAGATGACAATTAGTTTTACCAGTAAGGAGAGTGATACAGGCAGTAGAAACAGAAGAGCCCAGGGCAAATCATATCAAATTTTAAATCTTAATGTCAGATATGAACTCTGTTTTAGAAGTTTCAATGGCTCTCTGGTATTTTAAAACAGTCCTATAAAATTCCTCAAGCTTGTTCTTCTTCCTCGCAGCTCATCTGTGTTCACATCTGACAGTGAGGTTGGTATCATTCAACCACAACTCTGAAAGTAGTTTAGATTCCAAGATATGAGTGCAAGTGGGCTCAAAGAGGGTCCTAAGCTCCTCAGCACTGAGATCTCAGCAGCTATCCGGTCTAGAAATTAGAGGGTTAATCACAGACATGCAAGAACACAAGTTCTAAGCCAAGTTCTAAGGAAATGAAACAAGCTGAAGATCTGACACGCATTTAATGTTTTTTCTTTATTTTTATTGTTTCTACATTGTAAAAACACTGCAGACAATCCCAAACCATCTGAGCTGAGTTTAGGTCAGGTGATTGTGGAGGTCAGGTCATGTGATGCAGCACTCCATCTCTCTCCTTCTTGGTCAAACAGCCATCACAGAGTCTGGAGGTGTGTTTGGGGTCATTGTCCTGTTGTAAATCAAATGATGGTCCCACTGAGCTCAAACCATATGGATGGCATGTCTCTGCAGAATGCTGTGGTAGCCATGCTGGTTAAGTGAGCCACGAATTTTGAATGAATCACCAACAGTGTCACCAGCAAAGCACCCTCACACATCACACCTCCTCCTCCATGTTTGACGGTGGGAACCACACATGCAGATAGCAACCATTATAAAATTCAAGATGTTCATATGTGTATATAAAGAAAAAGTCACTAACAATTAAACTACCATTTTTTTGGACAAATTTTGGTGGACAGTACATCACTGTACACTGCTAGGGAAACGCATCTCTCTGGGATCCGAGAAAGAAGTTGATATGCCTGATAGACCTGGAGTCGATGTCAGATGGGGACTGCGGACAGTGGGTGGTGGATATTAATACAGGCGCTACCCCACTCTTACGGGTACCAAGGGGAACTGAAGAATGCCAATTACTGTAAGAATGAAGAAGTTTGGAAAAATAAAATTAAAATCCAACTCACAAGAGGTGCAGAAGTCACTGAGCAATAAAGTCTGTTTATCAGTGATCAAGCATTGATCAGAGCCATACAAACAGGTGAAGCACTGTCCAGTGGTTGAAGATTCCTGTGATGCACATGGTCTGCAGACCTGCATATGGACCTGCACACAGAAGCAGAGCGTTTTGCCTTCCAGATTTTGTTTACTAGCTCAGAGTTGGCAATTTTCCTGGTTTTGCTTCTAAATATGTCAATATGCTACGGACTTAATTTGTTTCCCTTTTGGCTGTTTTTACGACAGTAGTTAGACTATGGTGTTTCTCTATGGCATAGACTATGCACTTTGTGTCTGACTTCCTGTATTCTGTCTATTCCTGTACTTCCTGATTTCCGTCTGTATCTTACTGAAATTGTGTAACTTGCAGTTGAACTTGACCCAGAGTGTCTTTGTGTGTTCCTGATAAGGCCTCGCACCAACCTGGCCACATCTCTAAAGACGATGCAATATTATTGTTGTTTAAGGGGGTGCAGAAAAGAGCGCACTCACTGGTAAACAAAGTTTTAAACCTAGAGTTTGATGAAGTTGTTCACAACAGCTCTTGGTAGAGCAGTTAATGAGATCCATGGAGGGTGAAGAAATGTCATAAAAACTTTCGGCTGACTCAAACTGTTTCACTCTGTGAACACACACCAAGTGCAGTTTAAAGTCAGTTATCTGTGAATGAATCAAACTGTCAGATATATGTTTTATGTTGATGCAATCTTCACAGTAAGTTTATTTATTCATGCTTGTTGCACAATCTGCTTGTCTGTTTCGTTAACGCTTTTAATTTGTGAGATCCTTCATGGATGATGAATTTAATGTAACATATATAACTCTTGATGGGTATGTGGAGTTGGACAAATACAGGTATTTTTATTTTTTTATTATGTTTATAGTATATATTCTTACAATCTTCTGTAATGTCACAATTTTGTATATTATCTGGATACACAACGACCTCCATGAGCCTATGTACATGTTCATTGCAGGTTTACTAGTGAACTCTGTTGTTTACAGCACTATAATGTACCCAAAGTTATTAGTTGACTTTTTATCTGAAAAACAGCTCATATCTTATCCAACATGTCTCTTTCAGTTTTTTATATATTACTCCTTAAGTGCTTCAGATTTCTTATTGTTGTCCACCATGGCCTATGACAGGTACGTGTCCATATGTAAACCTCTGCAATATCCAACCATCATGAGTAAAACCACTGTGATTATTCTTCTGGTTTTAGCCTGGGTTGTGCCCGCTTGTCATATTGCAGTGGAAGTAATAATGAGAGCTAATATGAAACTCTGTCATTTTAATTTAAATGGGATTTTTTGTAACAATTCAATGTACAATCTCCTCTGTGTGAATTCAACAGTACTGGTCATATTTGGTGTTGTTGCTTTTGTGAACATGGCAGTTTTTCCTTTTGTCTTTATAGTTTTTACGTACACCAGGATCCTCATAATAACTTATCGCAGCAGTCGAGAAGTCAAGAAAAAAGCTGCACAGACCTGTTTACCTCACCTCATCGTTTTAATCAGCTTTTCCTGTTTGTGTGCGTACGATGTCACTATAGCTCGACTGGAATCTGATGTTCCAAAAACTGTTCGTTTAATAATTACATTGCAAGCGTTTTTATATCATCCTCTGTTCAATCCAGTCATATATGGACTGAAAATGAAAGAAATCTCTAAACATCTGAAGAAGTTGTTCTGTCAAGCCAAAGTGATCTAATGTATTAAAGGTCCAGTGTGTAGAATTTAGTTGCATTTAGTGGTCCAATCACTGCATTGTAATCTCCTCACATCACCCTCACCTTCCTAATGTAAAGGAGAAACAACACTTTAAGGACCCTGTTTAGAGTCAGTATTTAGTTTGTCTGTTCTGGACTACTGTATAAATAAGGTGTTTCAACATGGCGGCCTCCATGAAAGGGGACCCTCTCCCACTGTAGATATAAAAGGATAATTTTTAAGTAACAAACATAAAAAGATTCTTATTTTCAGGTGATTATACATGCATCAAAACATAGTTATGAATATTATATTCCATGTTTGCCTTATTCTGAAAATATAGGCCCCAAATCTTACACACTGGACCTTTAATGTATTAATGTCAACCTGATGTTTATGTGCAGTGATCTCTTCTGTAATAATAATGCAGACATGTGAATGTTCTGATGTTTGAAAGGTATTTAATGTAAGGATTTGTTTCCAGGTTGTAAATGTCCTTTTTACTGTTTGTCATGGAAACAATAAAGAATGTCTTGAGTTTATATACATACATAGTGTTTCATGTTTTATTGCCACACACAATCTGACACAGTGCAACGTATAGTGATTCTTAGATGTGTGTGATGAGACAGTAC
Source organism: Sciaenops ocellatus (assembly GCA_033000465.1). NCBI lineage: Eukaryota > Metazoa > Chordata > Actinopteri > Sciaenidae > Sciaenops > Sciaenops ocellatus. The sequence goes on along the minus strand of CP136868.1, from coordinate 2,371,421 downwards.
AAACAATATATGAAACAATATACGAGGTGGTGATGACACCAGTATGATCGAGTGGCAGGGCAGTCAATTATAAATTATAATTATGTGTGCTGCAGTTATTCAAAAATATGTTTCATGAGTCAGTGATGAGTATAGTATTGACTGTGAGATGACTGATTATGATACACACACACACAAATATTATAAATTATAGATATGTATTTACCTTCATACATCTTTGTTTTTGTAAACATGCTCATTATTCTGCATTCATACTGACTCACTTCAATTTGCAAAAACCTCTGGATAGTTTTGAAGTCCCACAAATCTGTAACTATTATTCATGATCTCACGTGTTTAGAGTTTCAAATTTAGAGTTGTTGGTTCATGATAATAATCTTTTTACAATTCTTAAGGCTTTTTTCTGTCATATAGATAAATCGTTACGGCCTCAACTAAAAAGAAGAATTAAGAAAACAGCTGAAAAGGGTGGATAGTGAAAACCGTCAGGTGAAAAGGAAATAATTTCAAGATGATTTTATGTTTGTGATGAAGAAATTACAGTTTGAGACTGGCAGAAAAATAGAAATGTAGATGAAGGCCAGTAGTACCCGGATCACAGACATGAACAAATAAAAGATGTGCATTATACTAGTAAGAGTAAAATAAAAAAGATAAGTAGGGTAGTTATTGCTGATCATTTGGCAGCCTTTTTAGCACCAAGGAATCTCTCCCTCACATTTAGTTTCTCAACCAAACCTTTAAGTATAGTCTTTCACAAGTTTAAGAAAGGACAACTACCAGGAATATGGTAGGACTAGATGATTTATATGAAACAGAATCCTCCTTTATAGCAGAAGGAAAATTATAATAGGTTTATTAACTAGTGCTTTTAGATTCCCTCCATCTTGCCAGCCTACACTGCCGGCCCAACAACTCTACCCGGCTTACAAACCGGACGCAGAGGAGGAGAACTGAGTAGACTCCAATCAGGCTGTGGGTGCCGATGGTATCATCCTGAGCGTACTCAAAGCCAGCACATCTTCAATCTGTGCCTGAGTCTGCAAAGGCTCGCTGTGCTGTGGAAGACATTGTGCCTGGTTCTGGTCCCTAAGAACTCACCCCTTAGCCCATTCAACTCTTACAAACTAGTTGCACAGTCTTCCTACCTGATGAAGTCCCTGGAGATACTGGTCCACCTACGGCCTCTAATAAAACCATTGCTGGACCCCTTTCAGTTTCCCTACCAGCCAGTTGGAGTGAGAATATGCCACCATCTTCTTTATTCTTCGCAACTATGCTCTCCTAGACAGGCCTGGTGCCACCGTTGTGTCATGTATGTGATTTCTCCAGTTCATTCAACACCATCCAGCCTGCACTGCTGTGGAACAAGCTGATGGCAGGTAAATGCTCCCGTGGTGTCCTGGACTACCTGACAGATCGGCCTCAGTATGTTGGACCGTAGGGCTGTTTGTCTGACACTGCTGAGCTAAATAGGCTATGTAGTCCAAAAAAGGCCTATATAGTCATGGGCTATGGGTCTGTCCCAGGGTCTTTACCAGTTGGATGTGCCCAGAAATCACAAGCTTGCTCCTAACCTGGTGGGAGCTTTCCAACAGAGAAACATGGCCTCATACTTGGAGGTGCCGCTCCAGTGAAGTTCACGGCCTGATGAACCCAACAGAACTACATCATCTGCAAAAAGTAGAGACGCAATTCTGAGGTTCCCAAACAGAACAACCTCTCACCCCAGCTGTATCTTAAGATCCTGTCCATGACATGCCCGTTCGATCCTCTTCATGTTAAAACAGCCCTTTGCATTATCAAACAGATATATTTGACATATTTTTCATTGTCAAATTCTATTTTATATTTAACATTTTTGACTTCTCTTACTATGCTTGTTGTGAACATTATGCACCAAAGTAACAATGCAAATTCCTTGTATAATGAAAACCTAAATAAAATAAACACAATCCCATAGTGATGAACTTTAACGTTGTGCAGCATCATGTTTAATAGGACAGATACAGAAAGTCAAACACTGACTTTAGGCCTCCAGAGTTTGATGAAGTTCTTGACATATTAATATTGTTTTTGGTGGAAAGTTTAATGAAATCCTTGGAGGGTGAAGCAAACTAATAAAAAAACTTTCCACAGACTCTCAGGGTTCACTTTCTAAACGTTGGAGACACACTGAGTACATTTCAATGTCAGGTCTCTGTTAATGAGGAAGAGGCTCCAGTAAGTCGGACGTAAGTATTATCGTGAAAAGCGAGAGTTTCCGTTCATACATGCTGCTTATGTAATCTGTTTTATTGCTGAACATTTATTTTAGACAACTTTAATGGATGATGAACTAAATGTAACGTATATAACTCTTGGTGGGCATGTTGAACTGCACAAATACAGATATCTTTATTTCGTGATCATGTGCACAGCATATATTTTGATACTCTGCTGTAATTTCACCATTGTGTGTCTGATCTGGATTCACAAAAACCTCCATGAGCCGATGTACATTTTCATTGCAGCTTTGCTTCTAAACTCTGTTTTATCAAGCAATGCTATCTACCCAAAGCTTCTGATTGACTTTTTGTCTGAGAAACAGATCATATCATTTTCAGCTTGTCTCTTCCAGTTTTTTCTGTATTACTCATTAAGTGGTTCAGAGTTCGTACTGTTGGCAGCTATGGCCTATGACAGGTATGTGTCTATATGTAAACCTCTGCAATATCCAACCATCATGAGAAAAAACACTGTGATTATTTTCCTGGTTTTAGCCTGGGTTTTCCCTGCTTCTCAGATCGCAGTCCTCGCAATTCTGAGTGCTAATATGAAACTCTGTAATTTAACTTTAAAAGGAATATTTTGTAACAATTCAATTTACATTCTTGACTGTGCGATTCCAAGAGCACGGGCTTTATTTGGTGTTGTTGCTCTGCTAAACATAATGTTTTTTCCAATGCTCTTCATACTTTTTACATACACCAGGATCCTCATAATATCTTATCGCAGTTGTGGAAATGTCAGGAAAAAAGCTGCACAGACCTGTTTACCTCACCTGCTGGTTTTAATCAGCTTTTCCTGTTTGTGTGGATATGATGTCATCAGAGCTCGACTGGGATCAGATTTTCCAAAAACTGTTCGTTTAATAATGACTATACAAACTGTGCTGTATCATCCTCTGTTCAATCCGATCATATATGGGCTAAAAATGAAAGAAATCTCTAAACACCTGAAGAAATTATTCTGTCGATCCAAAGTGATCTAACGTATTAAAAGAGATGTTAGTGAAGCTGATGTACACTTGTTTATTTTCTAATAATAGTAATAGTGCAGAGACGTGAATCTTCTGAAGGTATTTAATGTAAGGATTTGTTTCAATCCTGTAAAAATCCTCTTTTTGATTTGATGGAATCATTAAAGAGTATCTTTACTTTGAACAATGTGAAGACTGCTCAATATGCTTCACTTATTGGAAAAAAAAAAGACCTGCAGCTTTGACTGACATGCAACAGATATTTTGGGGATATGAGCTGAACTGTAGATGCTGCAGTTATATGATAAAAACAGGATTATTTAGCCAACAATATTAAACTACACCGAGCTAATTAAAAGCCACGGTGAGTCAATGTCAGGGCATAGAAAGAGGAAATCACTATGCAATATGCAGGGTGCAGTAATAACACCAGCCCTGTGTGCCATGGGATTCATTGTAGTCAATGTCCAAAGTCATATTCTACTAGTCTGCATCATGCTTTATGTTACACATTACAAAGGAACCATCGAAACCAGCTCTATCATTTTGGTTTAAATTGAACACAGTGAGCACATTATGAAAAGGTCTCCAAACTAGCCAAACTGAATGCATGTTGGGTCTTTACAGGGCCAGTCTTCGATCACTCCCAGCTCAGAGACAGCACAAGATCTACAAACACACATTGTTAATGCATGCAACAAACTGAAACATTCATCCCTTTGGTTTGTTTTTTTCTTTTATCAGTATTGTCTACACATTTTGCTACCAAATATTAGTACTACAAAACACTAGTGGTGAAGAAGACCTTCATTACAACATTTATACCGATCAGCCATTACATTCAGACCAAATATTGTGAAGGCCCCCCCCCCTTTTGTTGCCAAAACGGCCCTGACCCATTGAGGCATGGACTCCACAGACCTCTGAAGGTGTGCTGTGGTAACTGGCATTCAGGCAGTAGCAACAGATCCTTAAAGTCCTGGAAGTTTGGAGGTGAGGCCTCCATGGATCAGACTTGTTTGTCCAGCTTATCCCACAGATGCTAGATTGGATTGAGATCTGAGGAATCTGGAGACCAAGTCAACACTTTGAACTGGTTGTTCTGTTCCTCAAACTATTACTGAACCATGTTTGCTTTGTGGCCACTGCCATCAGGAAATAATGTTTTCATGAGAGGGTGGACATTGTCCGGCCCTCCTGTCCGCAGGATCCAATTTGGGCAGGAGGTTGCGGACATGGATTCCAAGATAATCAGGACCCAGCTCATAATTGTGTCTTATAAATACAAGCGTTATAGGCTTTGTTCTTAATGCATTATGGCTTCTGTGAGTGCAGGACCACAAGCCCATCTAGTAGACTGAGCACATCTGGCACTGGTCAGAAAGACTGCTGTTGCTCATCAACAGGACATGGCGGGCCATCACAACTGTTCCCATGGAACCGAGAAGACCGGTTAGGTGTGGTGGACGGCTACAGCTGTAGTTTCAGTAGGGCAGATTATGTAATGGTGCACACAAAAAAAGAGATTAAAGTATCCTGTGACTTCAAGCCTCCAGAGTTTAGTTAGTGTGTTTATATATTGGACGGTTGGAGGGTTAAGCAATCTGATATAAACTTGAAATGAATGAACACCGATTACATTCAGAGGTCGTGTACCTGTGCATGAGTAAGACACTTCACTACAGGCTTGATGTCAGTGTAATTGTTATGGTGAGACTTGTTTTTTGAATTATTATTAATTCATCGGCTTGTCTTCATGAAAATTTCATTAATGGATAATCAAGTAAATATAACATATATAATTATTGATGGGTATGTAGAAGTTCATAAATACAGATATCTTTATTTTGTGATCATGTTCACAATATATATTCTGATAATCTGCAGTAATTCTACTATTGTGTACATTATCAATCGATCAATCAACTTTATTTGTCAAGTATGCAACATGTAAGATATGTAGCACAGATGAAATTACAGTCCTCTCGGACCCACGGTGCAGACAAGCAATATACAAAAAATAATACAGTAACAAACAAAAGATAGTGCACAGTTCTATAAGGTGAGTAGAAAGACATAAAATATAAAGTGACAGTCAACATACAAGTCAAAGACACTTGTGATATAATAGATCAATAAATAACTAAATAATTAGACAGGTTGTAGTTGAGATGAGGTAGTGCATTGTAGTGCAAAATACAATAAAGTGGCGTGTGCAGTCCCTGAGTTACAGTTTGTGAGTGGTAGTGGGAGGGAGGTGACATGGTGTCAAATGCCGGGGGGGAGGCAGGGGGGGTGCGAGGTTAGTCTGTGGCAGGGGGCAGAGCAGGGAGGGAGTTGAGCTCTGGACTCACAAAAACCTCCATGAGCCTATGTACATTTTTATTGCAGCTTTGTTGATCAACTCTGTTCTTTTCAGTACGACTATCTACCCAAAGCTTCTGATTGACTTTTTATCTGACAAACAGATCATATCTCATCAGGCCTGTCTCTTTCAGTTTTACTCGTATTACTCTGTAGGTAGTGCAGAGTTCTTACTGTTGTCAGCCATGGCCTATGACAGGTATGTGTCCATATGTAAACCTCTGCAATATCCAACCATCATGAGAAAAACCACTGTGAGTGTTTTGTTGTTTTTGTCTTGGCTTTTGCCTGCTTGTCATATTGTAATAAGTACAATACTGATTGCTGAAAGTAAACTCTGTGACTTTACTATGAAAGCAATATTCTGTAACAATTCAATTTACAGCCTTCAGTGTGTCAGATCAAGAGTAATTACTATATACGGTGTGGTAATTGTATTAGATCTTGTTATTCTCCCTCTTCTCTTCATAATTTTTACGTACACAAAGATTCTTATAATATCTTATCGAAGTGGTAGAGAAGTCAGGAAAAAGGCAGCAGAGACGTGTTTACCTCACATGTTGGTTTTAATCAGTTTCTCTTGTTTGAGTGTGTATGTATATGGAACACCATGTGTTTGGTGCCTATAGATTCAGGAGAACCTTGGTGGGTCTATGTCTGTCTCCTGTGTTTTTTTTTCTTTTCCTTCCTGTTTGTCAGTTGGCTGAGGCGGGATCATCTGGTAATCACTGCACCTGCTTCCTCTTACCACCTGCAGCTGATCTGCTGGATTGCCTCTACTCACCTCCTCCAGTATTTAAGCTTGGTCTGGTCTACCAGTCTTCGCCAGTTCGTCAGTTACTCTTGTGGTAATCTGCTACCTGGCCGCTGTTCTTTTGAATAGTATTTTGTTGCCTAATCATTCGACTTTTGTATTGTTGTCCAGGATTTAACTCCCTGCCGTCTGCTTCTCCCTCAGCCCCATTCTGTGTCCTGCTCCACCGCCTCGGCCAGCTCCTTTCCCTGCTTCCCCAGTCCCTGTCCTGGGCTCCAACATCCAGCCTCCCCTTTCTCGACCTCCAAGTACAATTTCCCATCCTCATTGTGTGTGAAAATAAACCTTCTGTGGTGAGGTACAGTCTGCCTTGTGGATCCAGTTCTTTGTAACACCTAACAAACCTAGGCCATCATAAGCATTCATGTAATGTGCTAATAAAGGAAGTATGAGTGAAAAATCTACAATACACTGAAGAATTTCAAAAACGAAAAGTACATTTTTGTCCTTTTTTACTTAAAATCACACCTCAAACAGTACTAGTGAAGAGTTTTTGAATGAAAATATTATTTTTCAATCGCTTTGCCTGACATACATATGCAGTTTTTCAACCAAATATGTGAAGAACATTAAAATAATGCCCTTTCAATACAAAAGGTGCCATGCCTTGCCTCATTTTCCTCAGGCATGCCACTTAGCAAAGCAAAGACCGTCCAGAAAGTTGATTGGAACCTGTCATTCAATAAAAATAGTATTTATGAAGTTATTCTGTCACTTTACAGTCACTTTGGGCCCTCTGTCACTCTGCTCTGTGTGCTCCCTGCCCCCTGCACTCTTTTCTACGCTGGCTGCTGTCTCTCTCTATATTGTCCCTCCCCCACAAGACCACAGCCTCCTTTGATTGGCTAGAATGTGTCATACTGTCCACTGATTAGCTGAAAAAGAAACTAGTCTGCCTAGTAACGTTTTTCCATTCGTCGACTGTGAATGGAGTCTGCCGAACGTCTATTTTTCGATTGGTCTTTTACGCGGTGGCATAGAACAACAAGAAAGTGTCGGACAGACAGAAACCACACATCTCCGTCTTCAGTGGAATCTCAGGAAAACAGTGCAAAAAACAACGTCTGTCTGTCATAAACCGTTTCGGAGATATTCACAGATATGTAAAACTTTAGACTTTTAGGCGGATCCGCCCAATCCGTCCTCAGAGGGTTAACTAGTGCTTTTAGATTCCCTCCATCTTGCCAGCCTACACTGCCGGCCCAACAACTCTACCCGGCTTACAAACCGGACGCAGAGGAGGAGAACTGAGTAGACTCCAATCAGGCTGTGGGTGCCGATGGTATCATCCTGAGCGTACTCAAAGCCAGCACATCTTCAATCTGTGCCTGAGTCTGCAAAGGCTCGCTGTGCTGTGGAAGACATTGTGCCTGGTTCTGGTCCCTAAGAACTCACCCCTTAGCCCATTCAACTCTTACAAACTAGTTGCACAGTCTTCCTACCTGATGAAGTCCCTGGAGATACTGGTCCACCTACGGCCTCTAATAAAACCATTGCTGGACCCCTTTCAGTTTCCCTACCAGCCAGTTGGAGTGAGAATATGCCACCATCTTCTTTATTCTTCGCAACTATGCTCTCCTAGACAGGCCTGGTGCCACCGTTGTGTCATGTATGTGATTTCTCCAGTTCATTCAACACCATCCAGCCTGCACTGCTGTGGAACAAGCTGATGGCAGGTAAATGCTCCCGTGGTGTCCTGGACTACCTGACAGATCGGCCTCAGTATGTTGGACCGTAGGGCTGTTTGTCTGACACTGCTGAGCTAAATAGGCTATGTAGTCCAAAAAAGGCCTATATAGTCATGGGCTATGGGTCTGTCCCAGGGTCTTTACCAGTTGGATGTGCCCAGAAATCACAAGCTTGCTCCTAACCTGGTGGGAGCTTTCCAGCAGAGAAACATGGCCTCATACTTGGAGGTGCCGCTCCAGTGAAGTTCACGGCCTGATGAACCCAACAGAACTACATCATCTGCAAAAAGTAGAGACGCAATTCTGAGGTTCCCAAACAGAACAACCTCTCACCCCAGCTGTATCTTAAGATCCTGTCCATGACATGCCCGTTCGATCCTCTTCATGTTAAAACAGCCCTTTGCATTATCAAACAGATATATTTGACATATTTTTCATTGTCAAATTCTATTTTATATTTAACATTTTTGACTTCTCTTACTATGCTTGTTGTGAACATTATGCACCGAAGTAACAATGCAAATTCCTTGTATAATGAAAACCTAAATAAAATAAACACAATCCCATAGTGATGAACTTTAACGTTGTGCAGCATCATGTTTAATAGGACAGATACAGAAAGTCAAACACTGACTTTAGGCCTCCAGAGTTTGATGAAGTTCTTGACATATTAATATTGTTTTTGGTGGAAAGTTTAATGAAATCCTTGGAGGGTGAAGCAAACTAATAAAAAAACTTTCCACAGACTCTCAGGGTTCACTTTCTAAACGTTGGAGACACACTGAGTACATTTCAATGTCAGGTCTCTGTTAATGAGGAAGAGGCTCCAGTAAGTCGGACGTAAGTATTATCGTGAAAAGCGAGAGTTTCCGTTCATACATGCTGCTTATGTAATCTGTTTTATTGCTGAACATTTATTTTAGACAACTTTAATGGATGATGAACTAAATGTAACGTATATAACTCTTGGTGGGCATGTTGAACTGCACAAATACAGATATCTTTATTTCGTGATCATGTGCACAGCATATATTTTGATACTCTGCTGTAATTTCACCATTGTGTGTCTGATCTGGATTCACAAAAACCTCCATGAGCCGATGTACATTTTCATTGCAGCTTTGCTTCTGAACTCTGTTTTATCAAGCAATGCTATCTACCCAAAGCTTTTGATTGACTTTTTGTCTGAGAAACAGATCATATCATTTTCAGCTTGTCTCTTTCAGTTCTTTTTATTTTACTCTTTAGGTGGTTCAGAGTTCTTACTGTTGGCAGCCATGTCCTATGACAGGTATGTGTCTATATGTAAACCTCTGCAATATCCAACCATCATGAGAAAAAACACTGTGATTATTTTCCTGGTTTTAGCCTGGGTTTTCCCTGCTTCTCAGATCGCAGTCCTCGCAATTCTGAGTGCTAATATGAAACTCTGTAATTTAACTTTAAAAGGAATATTTTGTAACAATTCAATTTACATTCTTGACTGTGCGATTCCAAGAGCACGGGCTTTATTTGGTGTTGTTGCTCTGCTAAACATAATGTTTTTTCCAATGCTCTTCATACTTTTTACATACACCAGCATCCTCATAATATCTTATCGCAGTTGTGGAAATGTCAGGAAAAAAGCTGCACAGACCTGTTTACCTCACCTGCTGGTTTTAATCAGCTTTTCCTGTTTGTGTGGATATGATGTCATCAGAGCTCGACTGGGATCAGATGTTCCAAAAACTGTTCGTTTAATAATGACTATACAAACTGTGCTGTATCATCCTCTGTTCAATCCGATCATATATGGGCTAAAAATGAAAGAAATCTCTAAACACCTGAAGAAATTATTCTGTCGATCCAAAGTGATCTAACGTATTAAAAGAGATGTTAGTGAAGCTGATGTACACTTGTTTATTTTCTAATAATAGTAATAGTGCAGAGACGTGAATCTTCTGAAGGTATTTAATGTAAGGATTTGTTTCAATCCTGTAAAAATCCTCTTTTTGATTTGATGGAATCATTAAAGAGTATCTTTACTTTGAACAATGTGAAGACTGCTCAATATGCTTCACTTATTGGAAAAAAAAAAGACCTGCAGCTTTGACTGACATGCAACAGATATTTTGGGGATATGAGCTGAACTGTAGATGCTGCAGTTATATGATAAAAACAGGATTATTTAGCCAACAATATTAAACTATACCGAGCTAATTAAAAGCCACGGTGAGTCAATATCAGGGCATAGAAAGAGGAAATCACTATGCAATATGCAGGGTGCAGTAATAACACCAAGCCCTGTGTGCCATGGGATTCATTGTAGTCAATGTCCAAAGTCATATTCTACTAGTCTGCATCATGCTTTATGTTACACATTACAAAGGAACCATCGAAACCAGCTCTATCATTTTGGTTTAAATTGAACACAGTGAGCACATTATGAAAAGGTCTCCAAACTAGCCAAACTGAATGCATGTTGGGTCTTTACAGGGCCAGTCTTCGATCACTCCCAGCTCAGAGACAGCACAAGATCTACAAACACACATTGTTAATGCATGCAACAAACTGAAACATTCATCCCTTTGGTTTGTTTTTTTCTTTTATCAGTATTGTCTACACATTTTGCTACCAAATATTAGTACTACAAAACACTAGTGGTGAAGAAGACCTTCATTACAACATTTATACCGATCAGCCATTACATTCAGACCAAATATTGTGAAGGCCCCCCCCCCTTTTGTTGCCAAAACGGCCCTGACCCATTGAGGCATGGACTCCACAGACCTCTGAAGGTGTGCTGTGGTAACTGGCATTCAGGCAGTAGCAACAGATCCTTAAAGTCCTGGAAGTTTGGAGGTGAGGCCTCCATGGATCAGACTTGTTTGTCCAGCTTATCCCACAGATGCTAGATTGGATTGAGATCTGAGGAATCTGGAGACCAAGTCAACACTTTGAACTGGTTGTTCTGTTCCTCAAACTATTACTGAACCATGTTTGCTTTGTGGCCACTGCCATCAGGAAATAATGTTTTCATGAGAGGGTGGACATTGTCCGGCCCTCCTGTCCGCAGGATCCAATTTGGGCAGGAGGTTGCGGACATGGATTCCAAGATAATCAGGACCCAGCTCATAATTGTGTCTTATAAATACAAGCGTTATAGGCTTTGTTCCTAATGCATTATGGCTTCTGTGAGTGCAGGACCACAAGCCCATCTAGTAGACTGAGCACATCTGGCACTGGTCAGAAAGACTGCTGTTGCTCATCAACAGGACATGGCGGGCCATCACAACTGTTCCCATGGAACCGAGAAGACCGGTTAGGTGTGGTGGACGGCTACAGCTGTAGTTTCAGTAGGGCAGATTATGTAATGGTGCACACAAAAAAAGAGATTAAAGTATCCTGTGACTTCAAGCCTCCAGAGTTTAGTTAGTGTGTTTATATATTGGACGGTTGGAGGGTTAAGCAATCTGATATAAACTTGAAATGAATGAACACCGATTACATTCAGAGGTCGTGTACCTGTGCATGAGTAAGACACTTCACTACAGGCTTGATGTCAGTGTAATTGTTATGGTGAGACTTGTTTTTTGAATTATTATTAATTCATCGGCTTGTCTTCATGAAAATTTCATTAATGGATAATCAAGTAAATATAACATATATAATTATTGATGGGTATGTAGAAGTTCATAAATACAGATATCTTTATTTTGTGATCATGTTCACGATATATATTCTGATAATCTGCAGTAATTCTACTATTGTGTACATTATCTGGACTCACCCAAACCTCCATGAGCCTATGTACATGTTTATTGCAGCTTTGTTGATCAACTGTGTTCTTTTCAGTACGACTATCTACCCAAAGCTTCTGATTGACTTTTTATCTGACAAACAAATCATATCTCATCAGGCCTGTCTCTTTCAGTTTTACTCGTATTACTCTGTAGGTAGTGCGGAGTTCTTACTGTTGTCAGCCATGGCCTATGACAGGTATGTGTCCATATGTAAACCTCTGCAATATCCAACCATCATGAGAAAAACCACTGTGAGTTTTTTGTTGTTTTTGTCTTGGCTTTTGCCTGCTTGTCATATTGTAATAAGTACAATACTGATTGCTGAAAGTAAACTCTGTGACTTTACTATGAAAGCAATATTCTGTAACAATTCAATTTACAGACTTCAGTGTGTCAGATCAAGAGAAATTACTATATACGGTGTGTTTACTTTATTAGATCTTGTTATTCTCCCTCTTCTCTTCATAATTTTTACGTACACAAAGATTCTTATAATATCTTATCGAAGTGGTAGAGAAGTCAGGAAAAAGGCAGCAGAGACGTGTTTACCTCACATGTTGGTTTTAATCAGTATCTCTTGTTTGACTGCATACGATGTCAGTATAGCTCGAGTTCAATCTGATTTTCCAAACATTGTTCGTTTAATAATGATGGTTCAAGTGGTTTTGTATCATCCTTTGTTTAATCCACTGATATACGGGCTGAAAATGAAAGAAATCTCCAAACACCTCAAAAGGTTGTTCCATCCAGCCAAACTCATTTGATGTACTAACGATGAGTTCTAATGTAGAGTGAAATAATCATGTAGAAATATGAATTCTTGAAAGTATTTAATGTACTCACTTATTTCCAGAGCAAACAGACTCTTTACTGTTTGTGATGGAAACAACAGAGAGTGTCTTGAACCTGAACAATGTAACTGATAATCAATGTGATGTAGCTATTAAAAAATAAAAATAATAATTCAACATTACCAAGTCATCACAACTTTTTTTTTTTTACTGCGTCTTGTTTCGTAAAGACATTCATGTTAGTTATCATTGGCTCTGGATGTATTGATAAAGTTAATTAGTATAGTATATATAGTATAGTATATATAGTATATGGAGTATATTAATGCATATTGCTCATAAACGCACAGAAATGTTCCTTAGTCACTTCTGTACTTTATAGATTGTCAACATATGTACTTCAAACTTTTGTGTACTCAAAAAGAGTTTTGGAGTTTCCATGACATTAATAGTTTGTGTTCCCAGCTGTTTTTGTCTTCCACTGTGCACATGGTGATATTATATAGTTCTGATGAGAGAAATAAAACTAAAATTGACCTTAAATAAATCATAATGTTCTTGTTCACTGCAAGCAAAGACAAAAAAACAAAAGAAAATAAAAGTACAGGCCGTGTAATAAGCACAATCCTATTCATGGATAATATTAAAAATTATACATCCATTTTGTATAACAACTTATCATTATCAGAGTCGTGGGGGCTGAAGCTAATCCCAGCTGACATTGAGTGAGAGAGGGAAGAGAGAGCTGGGTACACCCTGGACAGGTCACACAGGGTTAACACACTGAGACAAACCACCTTTCATGCTCATATTCACACCTATGGACAAAAGACATGCAGGAGTAACCCACGTAAACACGGGGAGAACATGCAAACTCTACACGGAAAGGCCTTTAGTCAGGGTTTGAACCAGGAACCTTCTTGCTGTGATATGACAGTGCTAACCACTGCACCACTGTGCCAACCAAACTAGAGGATCTCTCAAAGAATTGTCTTGAGTGTGCTGGTAATCAAGTGCAGAACTAGTAATTGTGAGTGCAAAAAGTCAATCAAAAGATACCACACATCATCTAGACATCATTTTTGACTTTCTGAACATTTAAATAAGACCTGTCTAATTTTGGACAGTACAATAAGCAATACTGGTGAAAATACTCTTTCAACTCAAAAACTACAACTCCTATCAAACCCTTATCAATTAGGAGTGGCACAAGGATTTACTGAAGACGCTGATACATAATGTGTTTATGTAGTCTTAAGTTGTGGCGTAAGGGGTCAGCCACAAACTTTTCTATACACCTCAGGGTCCTGAAAGTGTAGCCTGACCAGGGCAGTTTCTCTACTGGGTTGAGATCTGATCGATCTGAAATGGATAACGTGCCATTGTCGTGGTTGACTTGGTCTGTGGGTGATGAGGGTGGATACCCCTTCAGTGAGGCTGACTGACAGGGATTAGGGGTGGACCTGATATCGTCGAGCGTGTGTGTTTGTGTAATGGGGGTTTGACCATCTAGACTCCATGTGTTTTGTGGACCCAACCCTGGGTAAGTGAAAGGAAAGTGATGCACTCAAAAAAACTTTGGGGCCAAAATGCTGGACATGTGCACAACTGCACAACTATAAATTAACTAAGAAACTTAATGTTCACACAAAACTTGAGTATACAGTTTCAAGGTGGCTCAGGCCTCTCAAGAAGGGCACTAACTGAGGCCCAAAGATCTTTTCACTCCTCATGTCCGCGCCCGAACCTTTCATGTCTTAATCTGTTACACATTTACTCTGATTACACACTCAAAAACATTTTTAGGCCACTTATGAATTTCAAATGCATAGAAAATTTCCATCCATTGAAATTACATAGTTTTAATATAAATAAACTAACAAACAAAAATAAGATTTATGTAATAGCACTAATAAATTCAAAATGACTGCATTCATTTTCACTATTGGGTTTGGGCAAACAAATTGTCTTTATTAATATTGAATTTCTGTATTTCTTTCTTCACATTACACTTATTAGTTAAAGTATAATAAACATATGCATCAGAATCAGAAATCAGAATCAGAAAAAGGTTTATTGCCAAATACGATTTTTCACATACAAGGAATTTGTTTTCATGTCATTGGTGCATAACAAACATTCTCTAAAAATATAAGAAAGATAAATATCAAGTATTAAAAGTATAGACAATATAAATATATATACACAATATGTTTTAAAATAAAATAGTGTAATTAAATGTAATTCAAATGGATGGAAATCTTCTAGGCAATTGAAATGCATAAGTCCTGCATTTTGGCCTAATTTTTATTTTTTATTTTTTTGATTATAGACACATAATATGATACAGTTACACAACTCTCCACTCAGATGAAAACAAATTTAGAGCCACATTAAACAAATATTAATTTAATTTAAAACATATACTGATTAGTCAACTACAGGCAAAAACAACAGAAATAATAAACATGGTGAACATAGTGAAACACAGGCAAATGTTTAGGGCCAAAATATGAAACTGAAAATGTCTTTTACCTTAATGAGTTCAGTTAAATTTTAGATTGCTTCAGTGTGCTGTGTTCAAAATGCTGACATATTTATTGAATACACATTGTTAAACAAATAATTACATTACATCCAAGGATCTGACAAATCATCATTTCTGCATAAAGGGGAAAGTAGTGACTGTAGGTGAGCTCAGAGTTTGACACATTAATTTAGTTTAACAGAACAGAACAATCTCTTCAAGTGTTTGAAAATTTCTTTCATTTTTAGTCCATATATGATTGGATTCAAGAGAGGATTATACAAAACCACTTGTAAAGTCATTATGAAATGCACAGTTTTTGGAAAAAGGAATTCTAGTCGAGCTATAATGACATCATAAGCACACAAACATGAGAAGATGATCAAAACTGTCAAGTGAGGTAAACAGGTTTGTACAGCTTTTGTTCTGGCTTCTCTACAACTTCGATAGGATATTATAAATATCCTGGTGTATGTAAAAAGTATAAATAGTACAGGGAGAAGTACAACATTTAACAAAACAACCACACCATATATAGATAGAAGTCTTGAGTTCACACAATAAAGTTTGTGAACTGCATTGTTGCAAATTATTCCTTTTACAGTGAAGTTACAGAGTTTTCTGTTGCCACTCAGTGCAACTGCAGTTACAACATGACAAGCAGGCACAAGCCAAGCCAAACCTAGAAAAATACTGACAGTGCTTTTTCTCATGATGGTTGGATATTGCAGAGGTTTACATATAGACACATACCTGTCATAGGCCATAGCTGCCAACAGTAAGAAATCTGAAGCACCTAAAGAGTAATATGCAAACCACTGAAAGAGACAGGCTGAATATGTTATGATCTGTTTCTCAGATAAAAGGTCAATCAGAAGCTTTGGGTAGATAGTCGTGCTGAATACAACAGAGTTGATTGACAAAGCTGCAATGAAAATGTACATCGGCTCATGGAGGTTTTGGTGAATCACAATAAGAGACACGATTGTGGAATTGCTACATATTATTAAAATATATACTGTGAACATAATAAAAACATAAAAATATCTGTATTTCTCTACTTCCACATACCCACCAAGAGTTATATACGTTACATTGAGTTCATAATCCATGAAGAATCTCACAAATTAAACCATTAATAAATAAAGCAAGCAGATTTTGCACTAAGCATTAATGAAAAAAGAAAAGAAGTCTGCCTAGAAATGTTTCATTTCATTAACATACAATATGCATTTGGTGTTCTCATCCATTTACAGGTACCTGATCATGAAATGCATTATCATCTCCATGTTTGAGTAAGTGGAAAGATTTTATGAGACTTTGTCACCCCCAACGGAGCTCATTAACTCCTCCGTCACTAGCTGTGGAGGCCTGAACCAAACTTTAAGGTTTTAAACTTTGCTAAAATAAGGAGTGTTCTCTCTTTACCTGTTTCTGTGCCTCCAAAAACAACAAGCTTAACACTTATTCAGTGCCGTCACAGGGTTGGTGCGAGGTCCTAATTACTATTCATCCTGCAATGTTGTTCATCACAATAATGATGCCAGGAAGGAGTCACATTTGTAAAGAATCTTGGGGTTTGCAGAACTGAAATGGATGAGGCCAGAGTAGGCCAGTCTTTGTATTGTTGGATCTAGTCTTTGTACTGAGGCCAGTTTTCTTTGAAAAGGGTATCACAGAAAATGATGGGGAACAGGGTTGTAGGCTTTTCCCAAACACATGAAGACTGGATGGTCACGACCCCCTAGTAACCCCAAAAGGATGTAGAGCTGGTTTAACTGTTCCATGGCCATTGAGTCACAGGAGAAAGTGTCATAACTGTTCTTTTGTTTTTCAGATCAGCCGTAGGGCTCATTCAGGTTGTTTGCCAGACACAAGTCAGTTGTCGAGAGGAGACTGATCAGGCAGAAAAAGTTGTTGGATTCAGAATGTCCATTCACCCTGGGGCGCTGTGCTGATCAGTTGTTGGTGTCTCATTGCAGACATGCAATATGTCAACCTGTCTCCACCATCTTGTTGACTTGATGGTGAACTTGTAAAAATAGAAAGGTGGCCAGCCTGCACTTCATGGAGTCCATTAGACTTTGGTTCCTGGGCCTGCAACCTGCCTGTCCTGACCCCATCAGGATCAGGCAGGTAGCAGACTAACCTGCCTGATCCTGCATCCCCAGAACTCCAGGAACTTTCTATGGACAAGCTGAGGAGTCACTCTAATGTTGACACCCTTTGAACGGTCTTGTCTTTCCATTTTTACATTGTACAGTGGAGTCTTCATAGTGAGGCGTGCTACCTCTGGTTTCCAATAGCACCGGCTCTCTCAGATGCCCTGTCCTACAAAGCTGCTTTAAGCCCTGTCAGGTTCCTTGTTAATGTCCTGGCTGACATCTGTTCCTGCTTCCGAGCCAACTCCTCTTTCTGATCTTCAACAGTTTCTGAGGTTTGGCATTTACCAGTTTTTGAGCTGCAGTTGTCAATAGCTACCAGCAGTCGATTTAGGTCCTGCAGCAGTATCCTGTGGCTCAGCAACCTCCTGTTTTCCATGCTCCACTGGCTTACTTGTCTTCCAGCCACCAGCCTTGAGTTCTGGTCTCCTAATGCTCTGTACTTGGCCCACTTCTTTCCACTGTTTTTATAAATAATGTGGTTTATGACATGACAGAGGCTAATTTTCATTTGTATGCCGATGATACAGTTATTTACTGTAATGCATCAACTCTCGCTAAAGCCATCGACGCTGGCAAAGTGCTCTTAATGTTGTACAGAACACCTGATCTCAACTGAAATTTGAATTCATGCTGATAAAACCAAGCTCATGATATACAATAACCCCTTCAGTGCACACTCTTGAAGGAAAGGTTAATGAAAGGGTTAAAAAGGGCTGCATTGATGATTTCCTTGTTTTTAAGCCACATGTACAGCGTTTGGTGAGGCTTACTTTTTCTATTTTAGGAACAAGTTGTATTTTTGCCTTTAATGTAAAAAAGACACTTGTTGCCGCCACGTTCTTACCTATATTGGATTATGGGGATCAAGTTCCGACGTGCATGCCCCTGCTCAGGCATTGCATGTGATCCACTCAGCTTACCATGCTTCCCTTAGATTCATCAAACATTTTGGGGGGAAGTTATTTGTTGTAATGCTGTCTGTTTTCTTTTGTGTCTATTGTAATTTACTTTTCTTAGTTTGTGCTGTTGTCTGTCTTGGCGACGAGTCCCTTGAAAAGTTTAGTCTCATTGGAACCTTTACTGGGTAAGAAAGATTAAGAAAGACATCTTGGTGGAGGAGTTAATCAGATCCACAGGGGGTGAAGACGTCTCATAAAACCTTGATTCAAACGGTTTACTTTCTCAACTCTGGTCAGGAATCAAGGCAATCACATTGTATGTATTAAATCCTTTTACTGAGACTTAACAGTTTTTATGTCTCTTATCTGCCTGTCTTTACACTTTCATTTGTGTTCATATTAATGGATGATGAATTTAATGTAACATATATAACTCTTGATGGGTATGTTGAAGTTCATAAATACAGATATCTTTATTTTGCGATCATGTTCACAGCATATATTCTAATACTCTGCAGTAATTCTACTGTTGTCTGTCTGATCTGGATTCACCCAAACCTCCATGAGCCGATGTACATTTTCATTGCAGCTTTGTTGCTCAACTCTGTTCTTTTCAGCACGACTATCTACCCAAAGCTTCTGATTGACTTTTTATCTGACAAACAGATCATAACATATTCAGTCTGTCTCTTTCAGAGTTTTTTTTATTACTCTTTAGGTTGTTCAGAGTTTTTACTGTTGTCAGCCATGTCTTATGACAGGTATGTGTCTATATGTAAACCTCTACAATATCCAACCATCATGAATAAAACTACCATCAGTATTTTCTTGCTTTTAGCCTGGCTTGTGCCAGCTTGTCAGATTGCAGTGCCAGTAGCACTCAGTGCTAACACAAAACTCTGTAACTTTACTGTACAAGGAATATTTTGTAACAATTCTGCTTACAAACTTCACTGTGTGATCTCAAGAGCACTTTCTATATACGGTGTGATTATTTTGATCAATGTTACAGTTCTCCCTCTGCTTTTCATACTTTTTACATACACCAGGATATTCATAATATCCTACAGAAGTGGGAGAGAAGTCAGGAAAAAGGCTGCAGAGACGTGTTTACCTCATCTGTTGGTATTAATCAGTCTTTCCTGTTTGAGTCTATATGATGTCATAATACTCAGAGTGGAATCAGATTTTCCAAAAACGGCACGTTTAATAATGACTTTCCAGGTGATCTTGTATCATCCTCTCTTTAATCCGATCATATATGGACTGAAAATGAAAGAAATCTCGAAACACTTGAAGAAGTTGTTCTGTAAAGACAAAATGAAAAACTGATATAGTAATTTCTTCTGTGAGGTAACTTCAGAGATCTTTATTTGACATTTTATTGTAAGCATTTTATTCAACACCGCATGTTAATGTCAGTTTTAATTATGTAATTATTGGATGCATGATTCTAATCTTTGTTTCTATATTAACTGCAGCACACTAGCGTCTCACATGGCCTTATATTATTAAAATAACTATACAATAATACTTATATTCTATTATTCATACTTATAACTACTTATGTATAGTACTCACACCATGGCTGCCAGAAGTGCACTATTCATTCATATAGTCTAAGATCATGTATGTACATGTGTCATGTATATAAAAGGTATATCACCTTTTAATGTCATATTTTTAATTAATTTATTTTCATTTATTAATTTTATCTATCTATTAATTAATCTAGTTGCAAACTACTGCTGTAACATGAATTTCCTGCTGTGATTAAGAGCATCTGATCTCTTTGTACCAGTATTGGCATTCATTAATAAAGATCATAATGGTCATGAAGTGAAGCTGTCATCATTTTAAGTTAAAAGACAATGGAATAGGAACACATGGCATGTGTCCTCTATATGTCAGGGTGGGCTCCAGGCAGGACTCAGACGCAGAGGTGAGGCAATAGAGGTGACTTTATTTCCAAAAATACAGCAGAGTGAGTAGTTCTCTAAAGAGTGAAAATAAAAGGGCTATAAAACACTCCTGACGTGGCTGTGAAATCTACTCAAAGTAAAGTCGCTCCAGAAGGAGGAAAAACACAATCCTAACTACACTATCTATACTAACCTGTCCTGAAAAGGGAGGAGAGGGGAAATAAAAACTCTATCGAACAAAAAGCGCTCCAAAAGGGAGGAAACAAAACCTGGTAGGGAAAACTACAGCAAACAAAGAATCACTCCGAATAAACTGGAGGAAAAGAAAAGAAAGACTAAACCTGAATGAACACAAAATCACTCCAAGGGAGGAAACAAAACGGCTATCTCTAACAGTCAAACTAAACACTAGAACTATGCTGTTAAGTTACAAAGAAAAATCACTCTTTCGAGGAAAAACTCAAGGCAGCGAGGCAAGGCAAACTATGGCTGTGGCAAGGCTCCTAGGCACGGGTAGAACGGACAATAATGACGAACACACTGGCACAAGACAAGGGAAACGCAGACTACTTAAACACATGGAGGGAGGGAGCACCAGGTGCACACAATCGGTGATTAGGGAAGACAATCAGACAGGTGACACACAAGGAAGGGCAAGTGACCTGAAACGAGAGGAGAGTTACTTTTCAAAATAAAACAGGAAATGACAAGACAAAAACACCAAAATAATACATGACCTCACCGCAGTGTGACACTATATAAAAGTTGGAGTAAAATATTTTGACCTCTTCTCATGAAATAATTAGACAATGTGATTTATTCTTGATAGACAAAGTGTATCTTCTCAAAACTTTATTGATCAATCTCTTCCAAACATATCACAGTGAAAATTAAACCACAATTAACCTGATGTGAATAAATAGGAATACAAAAATTGAAAACAAAATCCCAACTTTATGGGCAACCTTGTATATATAGCAGATGGACCTTTTACTGTGCGCAGTGCACCTAGTTGTCAGTGTCATTGTCACACTGAAGCTTTGTGTCCAATTTAGGAATCACCAGTTGTTTTTGGTCCAACAGTGGCAGCTAGTGAGATAATAAGTACAACTTATTACAAATTGGAGAACCAGTGTTGCGGTCATGCTTAGCTAAACTATTTGTGGTTTAGGAAGTCAAATATTATTACAAAAGGTTTCACTGGCATCTGCAGACATAAACATAAACTTACACAATTAGAAATGAGTCAAGTGATTGCTTTCACTTGAACCAGGAAGTCTTACCTCCAGTCACAGTTAACAAATAAATCATGCACAGGATTTTGTGATATGAATGTTCTGAATTGTAATGTGTGAACCAAATCTTTTGGGTAAATTGCCAATCTGACATTATCATATGTAGTTACAGAAAGATACAAAGAGGGCAAAAAATCCCCCCACACATGAAGAAAAGGTAAACATCTTGGCTATGTGAAGTCCAGCCTTGGGTCCTGTGAAACATTTATCATTAATCCTCATTTTCAGAGTTCCTTCCTGTGGGTTCAGGCCTCCAGAGTTTGATGATGCTGTTGACGTGTTAGTCAATCTTGGTGGAGAGTTTAATGAGGTCTGTTGAGGGTGACGCAGTCTGATAAAAGTTATTGCACAGGCTCAAACTGTTTCATTCTTTAGATGAACACAAACCAAGTACATTTCAATGTCAGGTAACGACAGACAAAGTTAGAATTGGTGAGTTTTTAGAATTTGTGTTTGTTGTTTTATCATTTGTTAGTTTAGTTTTTCACAGTCTTCATGGATGCTGATTTAAATGTGACATATATAACTCTTGGTGGTCATGTAGAAGTGAACAGATACAGATATCTTTACTTTGTGATCATGTTCACAGCATATATTCTAATAATCTGCTGTAATTCAACCATCATATGCCTTGTCTTCATTCACCCAAACCTCCATGAGCCGATGTACATTTTCATTGCAGCTTTGTTAATCAACTCTGTTGTTTCGAGCACTGCTATCTACCCAAAGCTTCTGATTGACTTTTTATCTGAGAAACAGATCATAACATATCCAGTCTGTCTCTTTCAGATTTTTATGTTTTACTTTTTAAGCTGTTCAGAGTTTTTATTGTTGGCAGCCATGTCCTATGACAGGTATGTGTCTATATGTAAACCTCTGCAATATCCAACCATCATGAGAAAAACCACTGTCAGTATTTTGCTGGTCTTAGCTTGGCTTGTGCCTGCTTGTCAGATATCAGTGGCAGTCATGTTAAATGTCAATAACAAACTCTGTAGCTTTACTTTGAAAGGTATTTACTGTAACAATTCAGCAAACTATCTTTACTGTGTGAGTTCAAAAGTACTATCTGTATATGGTATAGTAGTTCTACTTAATCTTGCTTTTTTCCCGATGGTCTTTATTCTTTTCACGTACACAAAGATCCTCATAATATCATATCGCAGTTGTGGAGAAGTCCGGAAAAAAGCTGCACAGACCTGTTTACCCCACCTCTTAGTTTTAATCAACTTTTCTGTTTTGCTTACGTATGATATTATTATAGTTAGACTGGAATCTGAGTTTCCAAAGACTGTACGTTTTGTAATGACTCTGCAGATGGTAATGTATAATCCTCTCTTTAATCCAGTCATATATGGACTGAAGGTGAAAGAAATATCCAAACACCTGAAAAGGTTGTTCAGTCAGGCCAAAGTGAACTAATGCATTAACACTAATTATAATTAGTCAAGAGGTGTGATCAGGTGTTCACTGAAAGGATTCATTTCTCTGACTAAAGTCTGAATAATGCTTTCACAAAAAACAAACTGAGCTACCAGCAACAAGTTTCCTGCTCCATTGTTCCTTAGTGAAATTAACTTTAAGTTCAAAGGGCATACAAATCAGGATTGTCCCTATATGTGACTGAGAACCCTGATCATTATTTAGAATAAATGAAAATTAAATAGATCATGAAGCAAATACTGTCACATTTGTTTACTGTTTACATTTAAATGGATGTACAATAAATATATTACTTATTTAAATCGAGTGTTTGGGTTGTACATTTGTCTCATTTTATCAGATGGAACACCTTGTCTGTTCTCAGGCTCAACCTTTTTTCCCTCTTCCAGATCAAATCATGTAGTTCTGACAATTTTGATAATGTCCTTCGGAAAATTAAAGAAAGAGACAGAAGTGTGGTGGCCTAATAAACCCATAAAATACTTAAAGAAGAAAGAGAGGCAGAATAATTGATGCATTTTTTTTTTAATCAAAAGATTGAAAAGACAATATAAACAAACACAAGCATCTAATTCCCCACAACATAAAACAAATAAAACACAAAAAGAACAAGAATGCACCACAAAATGTAAAGATGTAAATAATTAAACCATGAAAGAATTGAGGAAAGTAATACAAGTATCTCTTTAAAGTATTTATTTGACACAGGATGAGCTCTGTCCATACATTCATAATATTTGATATAAAAATATATCAAACACACTTCTTGGCTATTACGCAGCCTGTTCCAGGAAGTACGTTGATATCATATGAAAGCAGTCTTACACGCTTCTCTGCGCTTCCCTTAGAGCGGCTGCCCACCCAATCCTCTAGTATAGAGACTGTGTCTGTCCCCCATCCACCTACATTATTTAAAGATAAACAGAAGACGAGTTCATCACAAAAACTTAAGCAATTAATTGAACTGAATTGAAAAGGGTAATTTTTGGAATGTGATCCTCGGAGATGTAAAGTCCAAAGCAATAGCTCCTGGTGGGTCTTCCAAAGCAAATTGGTCCCAGGGAAGGGATCAGACAAAATGCAATTCACAAAAACCCTTATGAATCTGAACCTGAGAAGTTGTAGAACCTTGCCCTGATCAGAGAAACTGTGGCCCTCTTCTGAAATAAGAGGCGGGAGGGGAATGAGCCACCAAGCATCTGTTGTTTGGGCCTTAGTCCAATGTGGGGCCACATCCTTGTGGGCCTATAACAAGCACCATGTTCAAACATAAGGGTGTTTATTAGTGTACTTGACATCTTAGGGCGCAGATTAACGTTGTGGTTGTATCATCAGATCTGCGGCCAAATGTCTCGGACATTCTGGTACAGAGAGGAGCAGAGTTGTGAACTGAGCCTATCCCAGCTAACTTTGGGCGAGAGGCGGGGTACACCCTGAACAAGTCGACAGCTTAAAAACAAGAACAGTAAAATGAAAGTAAAATATAACCCCATGTACAAAGGCTAAGTTCTTACCACAGTAGCTTGGGTTCAATCTGTGGACCTGACCTGCATGTCATCGACCCTTTCTCTCTTCTCACTTTTCCTTTTCAGTCTTCAGCTGTCAAAATAAGATTCATAAGCCCAAAAAATAATGTTCAAACGAATTATTACAAACATACAAACACAAAGACCTTCAATAAGGTGACCATACTAATAGTTCCACAGAGAAACACTGTTAAAAAAAACAAAAACTAAATCTCCTGGCTTGGTGACGCATGTGAAAGGGCCTCAGTTTAGCCTCAGTCAGCCCAGCAGGGTCAGGCCTCCAGAGCTCGATGATGCTGTTGACGTGTTAGTCAATCTTGGTGGAGAGTTTAATGAGGTCTGTTGAGGGTGACGCAGTCTGATAAAAGTTATTGCACAGGCTCAAACTGTTTCATTCTTTAGATGAACACAAACCAAGTACATTTCAATGTCAGGTAACGACAGACAAAGTTAGAATTGGTGAGTTTTTAGAATTTGTGTTTGTTGTTTTATCATTTGTTAGTTTAGTTTTTCACAGTCTTCATGGATGCTGATTTAAATGTGACATATATAACTCTTGGTGGTCATGTAGAAGTGGACAAATACAGATATCTTTACTTTGTGATCATGTTCACAGCATATATTCTAATAATCTGCTGTAATTCAACCATCATATGCCTTGTCTTCATTCACCCAAACCTCCATGAGCCGATGTACATTTTCATTGCAGCTTTGTTAATCAACTCTGTTGTTTCAAGCTCTACTTTCTACCCAAAGCTTCTGATTGACTTTTTATCTGAGAAACAGATCATAACATATCCAGTCTGTCTCTTTCAGGTTTTTATGTTTTACTTTTTAAGTGGTTCAGAGTTTTTATTGTTGGCAGCCATGTCCTATGACAGGTATGTGTCTATATGTAAACCTCTGCAATATCCAACCATCATGAGAAAAACCACTGTCAGTATTTTGCTGGTCTTAGCTTGGCTTGTGCCTGCTTGTCAGATTTCAGTGGCAGTCATGTTAAATGTCAATAACAAACTCTGTAGCTTTACTTTGAAAGGTATTTACTGTAACAATTCAGTAAACTATCTTTACTGTGTGAGTTCAAAAGTACTATCTGTATATGGTATAGTAGTTCTACTTAATCTTGCTTTTTTCCCGATGGTCTTTATTCTTTTCACGTACACAAAGATCCTCATAATATCATATCGCAGTTGTGGAGAAGTCCGGAAAAAAGCTGCACAGACCTGTTTACCCCACCTCTTAGTTTTAATCAACTTTTCTGTTTTGCTTACATATGATGTTATTACAGTTAGACTGGAATCTGAGTTTCCAAAGACTGTACGTTTTGTAATGACTCTGCAGATTGTCATGTATAATCCTCTCTTTAATCCAGTCATATATGGACTGAAGGTGAAAGAAATATCCAAACACCTGAAAAGGTTGTTCAGTCAGGCCAAAGTGAACTAATGCATTAACACTAATTTAGAGTCTTTCTTAATCATAATCAGTGAAGAGGTGTGATCAGGTGTTCAATGAAAGGATTCATTTCTCTGAATAAAGTCACAGTAAACAGGACCACAAACTTTACAAACCTAACTTCTAATAGATTTGCTGCAGGTATAAAAATATTCAACATTTTTATTCTGTTCAATAATCACACTTTTTATGTTTTAGCAAAAACTAACTGAGCCACCAGCAACAAGTTTGATATTAACTCTATTGATCATCAGTGTGATTAAGTTCACTTTGCCAAAAACTAAAGAGTGTTTTCTTCTTTCTTTAGTGTTACACTTTGTGAAGAAACTCTTTCTAGCATTTCAGTTCAAATGGCACAAAAATCAGGATTGTTCCCACATGTTACTGAGAGCCCTGAGAATATATGAAAAATTCATAGATCATAAAGCAAATATAGTCTGAGTTTGTTTTTGAATGATTGTGTTCTCACTTTATTAGATGGACTTTTCCACCTGGTCTGTTCTCAGGCTGAACCTGCGTTTCAGTGGCTTTTTTCCCTCCTCAAAATCAAAATATCAAGCTCTGACAATTTTGATAATGTTATTCAGAGAATTGAAGAAAGAGACAGAAGTGTGGTCGGTCAATAAACTCATAAAATACCCTAAAAGTACTTAAAGAAGAAAGATAAGCAGAATAATTGATAATTGAATTTTATTTTAATCTGAATCAAAAGATTGCAAACATGCATCCAATTCCCCACACCCTAAAACAACCGAAATACAAAAATGACAACAAAATGTGGAGATATAAATAAACTATTATGGAATAATAATAAAAATATATCAAACACACTTCTTTGTCGTCATGCATTCTGTTTCAAGAAGTACATTGATATCATATGAAAGCAAAGGAGGGTCATGAATGATTTTACTTCATGAAATGATGTTCAACAACAACAACAAGAAAAAAAGTGACTTTAACAAGAACCCAGTTGTAATGACTAGACGACTGGGTCAGTGCATCCCCAAAACTGCAGCTCTTATGGGGTGTTCCGGTTCTGCAGCGGTCAGTACCTATCAAGAGTGATCCAAGGAAGGCAAACCGGTGACAGGGTCATGGCCAGTCAAGGTTCAGTAATGCACATGGGGAGCTAAAGCTGGTTCGTGGAGTCTGATCCAGCTCAAACTGATAAAGAAGTTCATGCTGGTTCTGATAGAAAGCTGTCAGAACACACAGCCCATCACAGTTCGTTGCGTATGGGGCTGCATAAGGCCAACAATGGCCCGCAGACAACAGAGTAATGGGAAAAGGTTTTATTTTGGGAGAAGGCATCCAAGTTCCACAGATCTCAATTAAATTGAGTATCTGTGGAATGTGAAGGACAAACAAGTCCGATCCACGGAGGGCTCACCTTGGAACTTCCAGGACTTGAAGAATCTGCTGAGCCTCTTGTTGTGATCACCATCTTCTGGGTCACCTGAGGTCTGGTGTGGACAACGGTCATTAAGGTCACCTGAAGTCTGGTGTGGACAACTGTCATTAAGGTCACCTGAAGTCTGGTGTGGACAACTGTCATTAAGGTCAGGTGTGGAGTCCATGCCTCGACTGGTCAGGGCTGTTTTGTTGACATGCTGTTTTTTAACAGTGATTGTATTTAAATATACTACATAATGGTATTTCAGAAAATGACTGTAACTACACCACCTAGAGCTGTGATGAGTTCAAACGCCTGGTCTTTTCAGAGAGGGAGGCACTGACACAACGCAGAGTGTCTGTCAGTATAATTCACGTGACGGCCACAGTGAGAGCCTGCAGATTAGAGCAGGTACGCAGGCAGAAAGTTTCTCGCTGTTCTAAAAGACCATGACTCTGTTGAATAAGATGTGTAGAGAGAGGAGCTATGAGTCATTCTCTGTGACTGCATGAGGTGTGAAACTAAACACATCTTCCACAGTCAGAGTGGGTTCACTCTGCCTTCAGCAATGTCCAAAGTTGTTCTTGAATTATGGACAGAAAAATATGGGGGCCAAAAATTTTGGCTTCCAAAATACAACATTTGGGGTCAATATTATAAATAATAAAAATAACATTTATCTCTGCCATGTTCAAGGTAAGGTAAGGTAACTCAAGGACTAAATACACAAGTGAAAGCAAGACAACAAGACACAGGTGAAACCAATCAGGGCGGAACAGACAATAAAAACTGGTGGGAAACACAACAAAGGAAGTAATGTTACAGACAAGGATAGGGGAGACTTCCAACATAAAACAGGAAACACTTAACAAGAAACCCATGACACACCTGTCCAGCTTTTGGATCCCTTGAAACATCAAGTATCCCCACATTCCCCCTGAGTTGGTGCTCGTGCCTAAAGACTCCAGAGTTTAAAGAAGTTGTTTACATGTGTGAAGATCTTGGTGGAGAGTTTAATGAGATCCATGGAGGGCGAAGAGATCTGATTAAGTCCATAGAGATCCAAAGAGAAGAACAGTTTCTAAATTCTGAAGGTCAACACACACTAAGTGCAGGTAACTGTAAATGAAACAATCAACAGGTTGTATGTAATCGTGTATGCCTTTACATAATCTGCCTGTCTGATACATTAATGTTTATTTTGTGATCATATTAATGGATGATGAATTTAATGTAACATATATAACTCTTGATGGGTATGTGGACATTCATAAATACAGATATCTTTATTTTGTGGATATCACCAGGTTTTCCATATTATTCACTTAATATTGTCTAAGTCGTCCCAACCAGTTTAATAACTAACTGAAAATACTGTTACAAATACTTTTACAACACAAGGTTGTTCCACAGTCGGTAGTTAGTGAACAAACAGAAAAGTGAAGGGAGGACAGGTCAGGTCAAGGTTTAACCACCAGACCACGAGCCAACAGCTGCAAAATTCTTCCTACAAATAAAACTCAGTTTTTATGAAGCAGGTCATTAAAAAAAGAAGTGAAGATGATAGTTGAGTTTGGGGACTTTGCCCTTGTTACTCTGTCCTTCTGTGGGAAATGCTTTTTGTTGTTAAACTTCATTTGCTCCCAATAACCAGCTGCATGCTGCTCTTATGTTGCCCATAACAAACACCATGTTTAAGCATAAGTGTACTTGGTACAGAACACCTTTGGGTGCAGGTTGATGGATGACTTTGTGGTCGTGTCATCAAATCTGCGGTCGTATGTCTTGGACATTCAGGTGAAGACAGGATCAGACCTGGTAAACCCTGGTAAAGTGTAGTGAGATTAAACTAAGAATGTCTGGTGGAGGCTTCTGTCCGTGAGTTCTTCAACTCACACCTCCAGAAGATATTTTCATGCATCTCAGGGGAGGACGGGGACATAGAATCCAAGTGGGCCATGTTCAAAACCTCCAGGTCAGAATGTCCTAGTGCCAGTCATGGTGGCAACCTGAGAACACGCTGGTGGACAGCAAAGGTAAACAAGGCCGTCAAGCTGAAGAAGGAGGCAGCAGACAGGTATTGTTCGGCTAGAAGGGCTGTGGCTACAGTAGTTGTGGTGTGGGAGGACTTCAGGGGCGCTGTGGAGAAGGACTTTCAGTTAGCTTCATTGAAGTTCTGGCAAACTATTTGATGACTCAGGAAGGGGAAGCATGGCTTGGCCCAGGCTCTGTGGAGAATTGCTGACCTGGACTGGGGATATTGTTGAGCGGTGGAAAGATAACTTTGAGGAACTCCTGAAGCCAAACAATACACCCTCTGGAGGAGGCAGAGCCTGAAGACTTGGGGGAAGCCTCACCCATATCTTTGACTGAGGTCGCCATGGTAGTTAGAAAGCTCTTTGGTAGCAAGGTGCCAGATGTGGATGAGATTCGCTCTGAGATGCTGAAGGCTTTGGGCACTGTTGGGCTGTCTTGCGTGACACACCTTTTCAATGTTGTGTGGAGAACAGGAACAGTACCTGTGGAGTGGCAGACCAGGGTGGTGGTCCCCATTTTTAAAAAGAGGACCGGGGAGTGTGCCCAGCCTCCCTGGGTTATTATTCTAGGTTGCTGGAAAGGTTCAGAGGGAGCTGAGTTGGAAGGCAAAGCTGTCGATTTTCTAGTCCATCTATGTTCCAACTCTCACCTGTGGTCATGAGCTTTGGGTAGTGACCAGAGAATGAGATTGCAGATACCATGGAACTACATAACCTCTCTAGTCTGGGAACGGAATGTGTTGCTGGGGAGAAAGACGCTTCACTTCACAGCCAAACAATATTCAAATTGCGGCAAGTGTACCATGAAAATGCCGCCACTGTGAGATGGTGTGTAGCTGTAGCTCACATGGACCTCTTCCCAGTTTCCTCTAAGCTGATATTAGGGGTTACTCCCTAGTGTCAACAAAGGAGCTTGTACCTCCATGGCAGGTTTCTACATGTGCACAGGTGCTCGCCATCACAAGCAAGCAAACTTGTAGAAATGTTGCAAGCACAAAACAAACAAACCGTCCTACAACTAAGTTAGAAAAATACACCAAAGATATCAAACATCTCTTGACATGCTGTCACCTGGTACAGAGCATGGGCTTAAGGCCATAGCAACAAGGATTAAAACATTACAACAGTGGTTAACTTTCCACCTATGAGTTTAAACCTCTAGAGTTTGATGTAGTTGTTCGTAGCACTTATGGAGATTTTAATGAGATCCATTGAGGGTGATGGAGGCTGATAAAACCAACCCAAAGACTCAAACAGTTCACTTTCTGAATTCTGAAGGTCTGTGTTTTCTGTAATATTTCAACAAATATGTCAATCACAAAGTATTTGAGATGCTGTAAATGTGATCTCCAAAGTGAGGCGTGACGTACTTTTTTATCTTCAGACATTATTTCCTTCAGACAACCTTCATGGATAACCAAGTGAATGTAACATATATAACTCTTGATGGGTATGTTGAAGTTCATAAATACAGATATCTTTATTTTGTGATCATGTTCACAGCATATATTCTAATACTCTGCAGTAATTCTACTGTTGTCTATCTGATCTGGATTCACCCAAACCTCCATGAGCCTATGTACATTTTCATTGCAGCTTTGTTGCTAAACTCTGTTCTTTTCAGCACGACTATCTACCCAAAGCTTCTGATTGACTTTTTATCTGAGAAACAGATCATAACATATTCAGCCTGTCTTCTTCAGAGTTTTTTTTATTACTCTTTGGGTAGTGCAGAGTTCTTACTGTTGGCAGCTATGTCTTATGACAGGTATGTGTCTATATGTAAACCTCTGCAATATCCAACCATCATGAATAAGACAACCATCAGTATTGTCTTGGTTTTAGCCTGGCTTGTGCCTGCAGTTCATATTGCAGTACCAGCTATAATGAATGCAAATAAAAAACTCTGTCACTTCACTTTCAAAGGAATAATTTGTAACAGTACAGTTTACAAACTTCACTGTGTGAGTTCAAGCAGCGACTCTATATATGGTGTGATTATTTTGATCAATGTTACAGTTCTCCCTCTGCTTTTCATACTTTTTACATACACCAGGATATTCATAATATCCTACAGAAGTGGGAGAGAAGTCAGGAAAAAGGCTGCAGAGACGTGTTTACCTCATCTGTTGGTTTTAATCAGTTTTTTCTGTTTGAGCACGTATACCGTCCTTTTACTAAGAGTGGAATCTGACTTTCCAAAAACTGTTCGTTTCATTATGATTTTACAACTTATTTTGTATCACCCTCTCTTTAACCCGATCATATATGGACTGAAAATGAAGGAAATCTCTAAACACCTCAGGAGGTTGACCATATGTCGAGACTGACATGAGAGACACTCATTTCTGTGACATTAATTCAAAGATGAAATTTGATATATATATATACTATATATATATATATGTGTGTGTGTGTGTGTGTGTGTGTGTGTGTGTGTAATATGGAAGATAAAGGATTAAATAATCAAATTCAAAATGCAAAACTTTGTTGCACACTTCAATCATTCTAATTACTCATTTCACTGTGTTGTAATACTTAATTGCTACCTATATAATAATTTTCGTATTTTAAATGTTTGTTAATTGTTTTTTTATTAGAAATATTCCATAGAATTGTATTGTTATTGTGTAATGTGTGTTTTATTATTATTATTGATTATTCATATTAAAAGTTATAGGCCTATATCTACTTGTATAGTATAGTACACACATCGTGCTGGAGTGTCAGGTATATAAAGCAGTGTTGTAGTATTCAAAATCGGACTCTTTTTGAAGGTCTCATCTCAGAATCGACTGCTATTTTACTGTTTCAGTCTTTCTCGGTCCTGGAATAACAGGCAGGTCAAGACCAAAACTGCAGGGATATCACCAGGTTTTCCATATTATTCACTTGATATTGTCTAAGTCGTCCCAACCAGTTTAATAACTAACTGAAAATACTGTTACAAATACTTTTACAACACAAGGTTGTTCCACAGTCGGTAGTTAGTGAACAAACAGAAAAGTGAAGGGAGGACAGGTCAGGTCAAGGTTTAACCACCAGTCCACGAGCCAACAGCTGCAAAATTCTTCCTACAAATAAAACTCAGTTTTTATGAAGCAGGTCATTAAAAAAAGAAGTGAAGATGATAGTTGAGTTTTGGGACTTTGCCCTTGTTACTCTGTCCTTCTGTGGGAAATGCTTTTTGTTGTTAAACTTCATTTGCTCCCAATAACCAGCTGCATGCTGCTCTTATGTTGCCCATAACAAACACCATGTTTAAGCATAAGTGTACTTGGTACAGAACACCTTTGGGTGCAGGTTGATGGATGACTTTGTGGTCGTGTCATCAAATCTGCGGTCGTATGTCTTGGACATTCAGGTGAAGAGAGGATCAGACCTGGTAAACCCTGGTAAAGTGTAGTGAGATTAAACTAAGAATGTCTGGTGGAGGCTTCTGTCCGTGAGTTCTTCAACTCACACCTCCAGAAGATATTTTCATGCATCTCAGGGGAGGACGGGGACATAGAATCCAAGTGGGCCATGTTCAAAACCTCCAGGTCAGAATGTCCTAGTGCCAGTCATGGTGGCAACCTGAGAACACGCTGGTGGACAGCAAAGGTAAACAAGGCCGTCAAGCTGAAGAAGGAGGCCGCAGACAGGTATTGTTCGGCTAGAAGGGCTGTGGCTACAGTAGTTGTGGTGTGGGAGGACTTTAGGGGCGCTGTGGAGAAGGACTTTCAGTTAGCTTCATTGAAGTTCTGGCAAACCATTTGATGACTCAGGAAGGGGAAGCATGGCTTGGCCCAGGCTCTGTGGAGAATTGCTGACCTGGACTGGGGATATTGTTGAGCGGTGGAAAGATAACTTTGAGGAACTCCTGAAGCCAAACAATACACCCTCTGGAGGAGGCAGAGCCTGAAGACTTGGGGGAAGCCTCACCCATATCTCTGACTGAGGTCGCCATGGTAGTTAGAAAGCTCTTTGGTAGCAAGGTGCCAGATGTGGATGAGATTCGCTCTGAGATGCTGAAGGCTTTGGGCACTGTTGGGCTGTCTTGTGTGACACACCTTTTCAATGTTGTGTGGAGAACAGGAACAGTACCTGTGGAGTGGCAGACCAGGGTGGTGGTCCCCATTTTTAAAAAGAGGTATTCCAGGTCGCTGGAAAGGTTCAGAGGGAGCTGAGTTGGAAGGCAAAGCTGTCGATTTTCTAGTCCATCTATGTTCCAACTCTCACCTGTGGTCATGAGCTTTGGGTAGTGACCAGAGAATGAGATTGCAGATACCATGGAACTACATAACCTCTCTAGTCTGGGAACGGAATGTGTTGCTGGGGAGAAAGACGCTTCACTTCACAGCCAAACAATATTCAAATTGCGGCAAGTGTACCACATGAAAATGCCGCCACTGTGAGACGGTGTGTAGCTGTAGCTCACATGGACCTCTTCCCAGTTTCCTCTAAGCTGATATTAGGGGTTACTCCCTAGTGTCAACAAAGGAGCTCGTACCTCCATGGCAGGTTTCTACATGTGCACAGGTGCTCGCCATCACAAGCAAGCAAACTTGTAGAAATGTTGCAAGTACAAAACAAACAAACCGTCCTACAACTAAGTTAGAAAAATACACCAAAGATATCAAACATGTGCTTTTCTTGACATGCTGTCACCTGGTACAGAGCCTGGGCTTAAGGCCATAGCAACAAGGATTAAAACATTACGACAGTGGTTAACTTTCCACCTATGAGTTTAAACCTCTAGAGTTTGATGTAGTTGTTCAGATAATCATAGCACTTATGGAGATTTTAATGAGATCCACTGAGGGTGATGGAGGCTGATAAAACCAATCCAAAGACTCAAACAGTTCACTTTCTGAATTCTGAAGGTCTGTGTTTTCTGTAATATTTCAACAAATATGTCAATCACAAAGTATTTGAGATGCTGTAAATGTGATCTCCAAAGTGAGGCGTGACGTACTTTTTTATCTTCAGACATTATTTCCTTCAGACAACCTTCATGGATAACCAAGTGAATGTAACATATATAACTCTTGATGGGTATGTTGAAGTTCATAAATACAGATATCTTTATTTTGTGATCATGTTCACAGCATATATTCTAATACTCTGCAGTAATTCTACTGTTGTCTATCTGATCTGGATTCACCCAAACCTCCATGAGCCTATGTACATTTTCATTGCAGCTTTGTTGATCAACTCTGTTGTTTACAGCACTGCTTTCTACCCAAAGCTTCTGATTGACTTTTTATCAGAGAAACAGATCATAACATATTCAGCCTGTCTCTTTCAGTGGTTTGCATTTTACACTTTGGGTGCTTCAGAGTTCTTACTGTTGGCAGCTATGGCCTATGACAGGTATGTGTCTATATGTAAACCTCTGCAATATCCAACCATCATGAGAAAAACCACTGTGAATATGTGCTTGGTTTTAGCCTGGCTTGTGCCTGTTTGTGAGTTTGCAGGGCCAAATGTTCAGAATGTGAATAAGAAACTCTGTAAATTTACTTTCAAAGGAATAATTTGTAACAGCACAGTTTACAAACTTCACTGTGTGGAATCAAAAGTGCTGAATATATATGGTTTGATAGTTTTTGCAAATCTTTTACTTCTTCCTGTACTCTTCATACTGTTTACATACATCAGAATATTTATAATAACTTATCGAAGTTGTAGAGAAGTCAGGAGAAAAGCTGCACAGACCTGTTTACCTCACCTCATAGTTTTAATCAACTTCTCCTGTTTGGCTGCATATGATATACTTCTAGTGAGACTGGAAACTGATTTTCCACAAACTGTACGTTTCATAATGTCCTTACAATTATTAGTGTATCATCCTCTCTTCAATCCGATCATATATGGACTAAAAATGAAAGAAATTTATAAACACCTCAAGAGGCTGTTCTGCAAAATGTCATAACTATAACTGTATGTAAAGCTGCACAGTCATCGTTTTGTGTCGTCATTTATAGGTATGACTTATGTGATCCTTGACATAAGGTTTTTAATGTGAGGATTTGTTTCTGTGACAATTGTGCACAGTAAAGAGCACTGAGTTCAACATTTTACTTTTGAAAGTGAATTAGTATCAGTGGAGGTTGTTCTGCAAAAAGATATGGTTATGTTTCATAATGATTCAGACATGATTGTCATGTCTAACATGTAAGGTTTCTGTTACAGTAAAGATCATCATCAGCTTCATGAATGAAGAGGTCAAAACTCCAGAATCACTAAATAAAGAATATTAACACTTTTCTGCTTGTGGTCTTTATGAGGACGACTTTTCCAACAGTGTTGTTTTAAACCTTATTTAAATCTCCATTAAGGGGCATCGTTTAGCTCAGTTGGTAGAGCATCCGCCCCATGTGCAAAGGCTCAGTCCTTGCCACGGCGGCCCAGGGTTCGAATCTGACCTGGCTCTTTCCCACATGTCATTCCCCATCTCTCTCTCCCCACATTTCCTGTCACTCTTCAAGCTGTCTCTGTTAAATAAAGCTAAAAATGGCCAAAGGCCACTATGGTACTGAATCGCTACCGTATCGTGTTGGTGGGGTTCGCATATCTCAGTGATCCTGGAACTGCGTTGTCCTGGGGCAATAGCCCCTGGTAGGGTCTCCCAAGGCAAATTGGTCCCAGGGGAGGCATCAGATGAAATACCATTCACAAAGACCCCTATGGATAAGAACAAATCAAGCTCTGGGACCTTGCCTGGAATGGGGAGACCCGGGCCCCCTCCTGGAGCCAGACCCGACAGGGGAGCTCGTCGGCCCATAGGGGCTCATAGGGCCCACCAACCGACGGCTCCACCGTCAACCTATGGGCCCACCATCAGCTTTCTGTTGGCCTCAAGGAAGTTTTTACAAATAGGGGGACCGGAGGGTGTGCTATAATTATTTGGGTAAGTGCTGGAAAGGAGCCTCTGACCGATTGTCGAACCCCAGATTCAGGAGGAGCAATGCGGATTCCGTCCTGGTCGTGGAGCAACGGACCAGCTTTTTACCCTTGCAGGGGAGTTTGACCGTCCAGTCTACATCTGCTTTGTGGACTTGGAAAAGGCTTACAACTGTGTCGCCTGGGTGTTCCTGTGGGGGGTACTGAGGGAGTATAGGGTACCAGGGCCGTTGGTGTGAGCCATCTGGTCATAACCAAAGTGAGAGTTGTATCCATATACCGGGCACAAAATCACGTTCTCAGTGGGTGTTGGACTCCGCCAGGGCTTCCCCTTGTCCCCAATCCTGTTCATGATTTTCATGGACTAGATCTCAAGGCGCAGCCAGGGTGAGGAGGGTGTCCGGTTTGGGAACCTCAGGACTGGATCTCAGCTGTTTGCAGACGATGTGGTCCTGTTGGCCTCATCAGGCCATGACCTTCAGCACTCACTGGGGCGATTTGCAGCCAAGTGTGAAGCAGCCGGTATGAGAGTCAGCACCTCCAAATCTGAGGCCATGGTTCTCTCCTGGAAAATGGTGGAATGCTCTCTCTGGGTTGGGAGCGAGTTACTGCCCTAAGCGAGGGAGTTCAAGTATCTCAGGGTCTTGTTCATGAGTGACAGGAAAATGGAGCATGAGATGGATTGGTTTGGTGTGGCATCCCAACTCCGGAGAAGCGGAAGAGAATCCAATCCAATCCAATCCACTTTATTTATATAGCACGATTTTAGCAAACACAAGGTTTCCAAAGTGCTGCACAATAGGATAAAACACAATAAATAGATAAGGCAATAGAAGCACAATAAAAGTAGACAATAGAAATATAAAAAACAGTAAAATAAAATAAAATTAAAATAGAATTAAAAAATAAAATGCACTGCCCGCACAAGATAGAAATATGCATGTATACACATAAAATCAACACTCTACATGGTGTCAAAAGCCAAAGAAAAGAGGTGGGTTTTAAGAAGAGTTTTAAACTGAGACAGAGAGGAGGCCTGTCTAATGTGCAGCGGCAGTTCATTCCAAAGTTTTGGAGCTGCAATGGCAAACGCTCGATCCCCTTTGAGCTTAAGCCTAGCTTTAGGCACAGTCAGGAGCAGCTGGTCAGCTGACCTGAGAGATCGGCTAGGAGCGTACTGGTGCAGCAGCTCAGAGAGGTAGGGTGGGGCAAGGCCATTTAAGGCTTTAAAAGCAAATAAAAAAATTTTAAAATGAATCCTAAAACGGACGGGCAGCCGAGTTGAAGCCGAGCAATGGAGGACCCACTAACCCCCACATAAAGTGCATTACAGTAATCCAGCCAAGTGGTCACAAAGGCTTGGATTACTGTCTCAAAGTGCTGTCTCTGAAGAACTGGTTTAATTTTTGCCAGCTGCCTTAGCTGGAAAAAGCTAGACTTCACCACAGCTTTAATCTGGCTGTCGAATTTATGGTCCACGTCCACTTTTACCCCCAGATTGTTCACAATTGGCTTGCGATACTGTGCCAAAGAACCCAGATCAACTAGGGGGGGGGGAATAGAACCAAGTGGGAGTAGATAGAGAGAAAATAAAAGAGGGCCAAGCACAGAGCCCTGTGGGACCCCACATGAGAGAGGAGCAGTGGAGGACACAGCGTCACCAAGGCTGACATAGAAAGTCCGATGTGACAGGTAGGACCTGAACCATTCCAGTGCTGTGCCACTGATGCCCACCCACTGCTCCAAACAAGCAATCAGGATTTTGCATTTATCAGCGGTCCCATCCCCACTACTGCCCGTGGATGTGGGCGTTTCAGCCGAGTCCTCAGTTTGCACATCTGGCTCCAGTTCACGTGCCAAGCTCACAGCTTTGCCTTCGTGAACAATTTTAATCTTTTCTGGAACCGTTTGTCCTTTTTTAAATCAGACGGATTACACCCCAACCGCATAGGTAGCCGTATGTTAGCAGCTAATCTGCAGCACACAATACATTCCTACATAACCCACATACGCCATTACAAGGACTCCATCACTCAAGCCAAAACAAACCATTACTCTGCTCAGATAATCTCCAGTGAAGGAAACACCAAATCACTGTTCACACTACTCAATAGAACTCTCCAGCTGCCTGACTTCTTACCTCCCCACCTGTATTCAGCTGACACCTGTAACTCCCTAATGCAGTTTTTTAATGACAAAATCTCCAACATTCACCAACACCTAGACTCAGGCTCACTCCCTTTCCCCTCACCTGCACTTCCTCTCCTCTCACCAGCACCTCTGCCACCCTGTCAGCTCTTCTCTGGTTTCCAACTCCCTGATGACCTTCAAATCTATGACCTCATCTGGAAATCCAAACCCTCTACCTCTCAGCTTGACCCCCTCCCCACCACCCTGGTCAAATCATGCCTCCCTTCTGTGCTTCCCCTCATATCCACCATCATCCACTCTTCACTCACCACTGGAACTGTTCCCTCATCTCTCAAAACTGCAGCTATCACCCCTATCCTGAAAAAACCTGGTTCAGACCCCAACAATTACAATAACTTCCGCCCCATCTCCAACTTACCTTTCATATCCAAAATCCTTGAAAAAGTAGTCGCCACCCAATTACACACCCACTTAACACAAAACTCCCTCTATGACCCTTTCCAATCTGGTTTCCGCCCCCGCCACAGCACCGAAACTGCACTCATAAAAATCACCAACGATCTCCTTACTGCAGCTGACTCTGGTTCACTTTCCATCCTCATCCTTCTTGACCTTAGTGCAGCCTTTGACACCATCTCCCACCCCATCCTCCTTGGTAGTGTCTCCTCCATCGGCATCACCAACACCCCCCTTCACTGGTTCCACTCCTATCTCTCAGGCCGCACTCAGTTCATCCAGCTCAAATCCTTCAAGTCGGACCCCTCCCCAGTCACTACAGGTGTGCCCCAGGGCTCTGTCCCGGGGCCCCTTCTCTTCATCACTTATCTCCTCCCCCTTGGCACCATCTTCCGTAAATTCAACATCCATTACCACTGCTCCGCGGACGACACCCAGCTCTACCTTTCCAGTAAACCAAACTCCACACTCCCACCCTCTTCCTTCATCACCTATTTATCTGAAATCAAATCCTGGTTCACTTCCAACTTCTTGAAATTAAACAGTGAAAAAACAGAAACAAATCTACACTATCCAAAACTGACCATTTCCCCTTCTCATCGACAGCTCCTCAGTCTCCCCCTCCCCTCAGGTTAAGAGTCAGGGTGTCATCCTTGACAGCACTTTATCATTCCAATCTCATATCAATAACATCACTCGATCTTCCTACTTCCACCTACGAAATATCAACCGACTCCGTCCCTCCCTCACTCCCAACACCGCCTCCATCCTTGTCCATAGTCTTGTCACCTCCCGTCTAGATTATTGTAACTCTCTCCTCTTCGGTCTCCCCCACAAGTCTCTCCATAAGCTTTAACTGGTTCAAAATTCTGCTGCACGTGTCATCACCAAAACCCCTTCTTCCCACCATATCAACCCCATCCTACAGCAACTTCACGGGCTCCCGGTCACACTAAGAATCCAATTCAAAATCATTCTGTATACTTTCAAAGCTCTCCACAACCTCGCCCCTCCTTACCTATCTGACCTCCTCCACATCGCCACTCCAGCTCGCTCCCTCAGATCCTCTTCCTGTTTCCACCTGACTGTGCCCCCTGCTCACCTCAGCACCATGGGGAGCAGAGCCTTCAGCCGCTCTGGAACTCTTTACCACCTGACATCCGTAATACCGACTCTCTCCCTCTTTTCAAAACTAAACTCAAAACCCACCTGTTTAAAATTGCTTACCCACTCCACCACCCCTAACTCTAACACTCCCTCATTCTGCACAGTTTTATTCATTTGCTTTTATTATTTATTCATTTTTTATGCTTGAATGTTGTTTTTTTCATGTTACTGGTGTTTTGATGTTGTTTATTGATGATTTTAACTGATATTTTCTGTAAAGTGTCCTTGAGTGGCTTGAAAGGCGCTTCTAAATAAAATGCATTATTATTATTATTATTATTATTTTATGGTCCACTGTATCAAATGCTGCAGTCAAATCTAAAAGTACCAGAACAACACAGTGACCAGCGTCAGTAGCTAAGAAGATATCATTAAAAACTCTTAAAAGCGCTGATTCTGTGCTGTGCAATGTTTTAAAACTGGATTGGAAAACCTCAAGAATATTTTGTTTATTTAAAAAGTCCATGAGCTGGGAATAAACAATCTTCTCTAAGATTTTAGAGAAGAAAGGCAATTTAGAGATAGGCCTGAAATTTGCCAAAACAGTAGGATCCAGCCCAGGTTTTTTTAACAAAGGGTGCACAACTGCATGTTTAAAATTTACAGGGACCACTCCAGAGGACAGACTGCTATTGAGACAAGATGGCCCAACAGTGGGAAAAACCTCCTTAAAAAATTGGGAATGGATGGATGGACGGATGGATGGTATTGTATACAAAGACAGTAAATGAGGAGGTAGCACTGGTACCAAGAAAGCAGAGAGCAGAGAGCAGAGAGCAGAGAAATAAAAAGTTATTTTCTGATTGTTTGATAGTAAATAAACTTAGCAGAACACATCCACATCCTGAGCACCGCCACACTATTGCGTCTAATTATTGCAACACCTGATTTGTCTTAATGTGGCCTAAGACCCTAAACAGTCAGGCCTTATTGCTGCAGCCAATGGTGCGCCCCGGTTGGTCTAGTTTGAGACACTTTTGCATTGGCTTCACTTCACAAACCTGTTCACAAAATAAATAAATCAAAATGGCGAGTGTCAGGGAAATTACTACAATTAACATGTGTACAGTGTTTAGTGCATTTCTATGGCAATGATGGCTGTAATACAGTGTCAGTTCTGATGACATTGGCACAGGAAAATAGTGAACACCACCTGTGGTTCAGGCCTCTAGAGTTTGATGAAGTTGTTCTGATAGTTGTAGACCTTGGTGGAGATTTTAATGAGATCCACTGAGGGTGATGGAGGCTGATAAAAACAACCCACAGACTCAAACAGTTCACTTTCTGAATTCTGAAGGTCTGTGTTTTCTGTAATATTTCAACAGACACAAGTGTACGTGGAGGTCAGGTACAGCTGAATGAAAGAAACACTAATAGTGACTGTATATAGTCTGTTTATGTAATCTTCAAAGTGACAACCTTCATGGATAATCAAGTAAACATAACATACATAATTATTGATGGGTATGTGGACATTCATAAATACAGATATCTTTATTTTGTGATCATGTTCACAGCATATATTCTAATACTCTGCAATAATTCTACTGTTGTCTATCTGATCTGGATTCACCCAAACCTCCATGAGCCTATGTACATTTTCATTGCAGCTTTGTTAATCAACTCTGTTGTTTACAGCACTGCTTTCTACCCAAAGCTTCTGATTGACTTTTTATCAGAGAAACAGATCATAACATATTCAGCCTGTCTCTTTCAGTGGTTTGCATATTACTGTTTAACCTGTTCAGAGTTCTTATTGTTGGCAGCTATGGCCTATGACAGGTATGTGTCTATATGTAAACCTCTGCAATATCCAACCATCATGAGAAAAAACACTGTGAATATGTGCTTGGTTTTAGCCTGGCTTGTGCCTGCCTGTCAGCTTGCAGTACCAGCTATACTGAATGCAAATAAGAAACTCTGTAAATTTACTTTCAAAGGAATCATTTGTAACAGCACAGTTAACAAGCTTTACTGTGTCAGTTCAAAAGTGGTGAATATATGTGGTTTGGTTATTTTTTCGAATCTTGTACTTCTCCCTGTACTCTTCATACTGTTTACATACACAAAGATCTTTTTAATAACTTATAGGAGTTGTAAAGAAGTCAGGAGAAAAGCTGCACAGACCTGTTTACCTCACCTCATAGTTTTAATCAACTTCTCCTGTATGACCGCATATGATGTACTTCTGCTGCGAGTAGAAATAGATTTTCCAAAAACTGTACGTTTCATAATGACATTACAAAAAGTCTTGTATCATCCTCTCTTTAATCCGATCATATATGGACTAAAAATGAAAGAAATTTATAAACACCTCAAGAGGTTATTCTGCAAAATGTGATAACTATAAGAAGTGTGCAGTTTTGTTGGAAGTTTTTAATGTGAGAATTAATGTAATGACTCATGACGAATCACCTGGCTGCAGTTTTTCAAAACCCTGTTAGATCAGAAAGTAATTTATGCACTCAACATTTTACTTTTGTCAGTGAATTAGTATCAGTGGAGATAATCAACAGGTCTTATAAGGTTGATGTTAATTTTTTAAAAATCTTTAGTCCCTGAAGTCAAACAGCTGAAGTTAAATGACAACATGTGAAATAGTAGAAGTAGTGGTCTTTTTTTTTGGGTGATTTAAATATACAGTTTCTAACACAGGGTGTTCAATTGTAGGAATTAATGAAGAGTATATCCACTTCTCCAGGCACCACTACAACACTGCTGGTAGCAGACCCTCAAAGGAAATCAGATTTCCATTGTCCACTTTCAGACACGTATGGCACATCCACAATAATGTGTTCATTTGGGATCCATACCAGAAACTATTTGTTTTGCTGGCACAATGCATCACTACTTAGACCTTTTAATAGTAGCCTGACCCTGATGCATTTTCCTGAATAATCTTTGTATATTTTACAACGTTCAACACTTTTCGGCAGGCTGCCACCATGTGCCTCAACCTCCCTCAGTGTAAAACATTCAGTCTAAGTGGATGTTTTCAACAAACTTATAATTCAGTTTTCTTCAT
This sequence comes from Sciaenops ocellatus, assembly GCA_033000465.1. NCBI lineage: Eukaryota > Metazoa > Chordata > Actinopteri > Sciaenidae > Sciaenops > Sciaenops ocellatus. Next base: position 2,328,390 of record CP136868.1, on the reverse strand, counting down.
ATCCAGCGTGTTTCTGTCAGGCTTTCACTATGTGTCATTCTAATTGTCTCTGTTGTAGACATAGGTAACTTATTGAGATTTTTCCAAGTGGTTTCCTTCCAGGCACAGACTTTGTATGATCACGGCATCTTTGACCTTGTAAACTAGTCCATGTTTGTAATGTGAGGATTTCTTTCTGTGACAATTATGCACAATAAAGAGCAGCATCAGCTTCATCAGTTTAATGATTCATGACGAAGCAACTGGCTGCATTTTTTCAGAAATCCTGTCAGATCAGAAGCTAATTTGTGAATTCAACATTTTACTTTTGAAAGTGAATTAGTATCAGTGGAGGTTGTTCTGCAAAATTATTTGGTTATGTTTCATAATAATTCAGACATGATTGTCATGTCTAACATGTAAGGTTTCTGTTACAGTAAAGATCATCATCAGCTTCATCAATGAAGAGGTCAAAACTCCAGAATCACTAAATAAAGAATATTAACACTTTACTGCCTGTAGTCTATATGAGGACGACTTGTCCAACAATGTAGTTTTAAATCTCATTTAAATCTCCATTAAGTGTTGTGATTATCTGAATAACTTCATCAAAGTCTAGAGGTTTACACTCATAGGTGGGAAATTTGCCACTATGGTACTGAATCGCTACCCTATCTTGGTGGTGGGGTTTGCCTATCTCAGTGATCCTGGGAGCTGTGTTGTCCGGGGCCGGAGTTCAGGTATCTCAGGGTCTTGTTCAAGAGTGACAGGAAAATGGAGTGTGAGATGGACTGGTTTGCTGCGGCATCTGCAGTAATCTGAGCCTCCCTTTGGAGGTGTTCTGGGCATGTCTAACTGGGAGGAGACCCTGGGGCAGACCCAGAACCTGCTGGAGGGGCTACATAGCCTATCTAGCCCGGGAAAGCCTCGGGAACGGCCAGGAGGAGCTGGAATGTGTTGCTGGAGATAAGGGCATCTGGAGCACCCTGTTAAACCTGCTGTCACCACGACCCCACCCCGGATAAGCGGAAGACAATGGATGAATGGATGGATGGATGGTATTGTATACAAAGACAGTAAATGAGGAGGTAGCACTGGTACCAGGAGAGCAGAGAGCAGAGAAATAAAAAGTTATTTTCTGATTGTTTGATAGTAAATAAACTTAGCAGAACACATCCACATCCTGAGCACCCCCACACTATTGCGTCTAATTGTTGCAACACCTGATTTGTCTTAATGTGGCCTAAGACCCTAAACAGTCAAGCCTTATTGCTGCAGACAATGGTGCGCCCCGGTTGGTCTAGTTTGAGACACTTTTGCATTGGCTTCACTTCACAAACCTGTTCACAAAATAAATAAATCAAAATGGCGAGTGTCAGGGAAATTACTACAATTAACATGTGTACAGTGTTTAGTGCATTTCTATGGCAATGATGGCTGTAATACAGTGTCAGTTCTGATGACATTGGCACAGGAAAATAGTGAACACCACCTGTGGTTCAGGCCTCTAGAGTTTGATGAAGTTGTTCTGATAGTTGTAGACCTTGGTGGAGATTTTAATGAGATCCACTGAGGGTGATGGAGGCTGATAAAAACAACCCACAGACTCAAACAGTTCACTTTCTGAATTCTGAAGGTCTGTGTTTTCTGTAATATTTCAACAGACACAAGTGTACGTGGAGGTCAGGTACTGCTGAATGAAAGAAACACTAATAGTGACTGTATATAGTCTGTTTATGTAATCTTCAAAGTGACAACCTTCATGGATAATCAAGTAAACATAACATACATAATTATTGATGGGTACGTGGACATTCATAAATACAGATATCTTTATTTTGTGATCATGTTCACAGCATATATTCTAATACTCTGCAATAATTCTACTGTTGTCTATCTGATCTGGACTCATCCAAACCTCCATGAGCCTATGTACATTTTCATTGCAGCTTTGTTAATCAACTCTGTTGTTTACAGCACTGCTTTCTACCCAAAGCTTCTGATTGACTTTTTATCAGAGAAACAGATCATAACATATTCAGCCTGTCTCTTTCAGTGGTTTGCATATTACTGTTTAACCTGTTCAGAGTTCTTATTGTTGGCAGCTATGGCCTATGACAGGTATGTGTCTATATGTAAACCTCTGCAATATCCAACCATCATGAGAAAAAACACTGTGAATATGTGCTTGGTTTTAGCCTGGCTTGTGCCTGCCTGTCAGATTGCAGTACCAGCTATACTGAATGCAAATAAGAAACTCTGTAAATTTACTTTCAAAGGAATCATTTGTAACAGCACAGTTTACAAGCTTTACTGTGTCAGTTCAAGAGTGCTGAATATATATGGTTTGGTTATTTTTTCAAATCTTGTACTTCTCCCTGTACTCTTCATACTGTTTACATACACAAAGATCTTTTTAATAACTTATAGGAGTTGTAGAGAAGTCAGGAGAAAAGCTGCACAGACCTGTTTACCTCACCTCATAGTTTTAATCAACTTCTCCTGTATGACCGCATATGATGTACTTCTGCTGCGAGTAGAAATAGATTTTCCAAAAACTGTACGTTTCATAATGTCCTTACAATTATTAGTGTATCATCCTCTCTTCAATCCGATCATATATGGACTAAAAATGAAAGAAATTTATAAACACCTCAAGAGACTGTTCTGCAAAATGTGATAACTATAAGAAGTGTGCAGTTTTGTTGGAAGTTTTTAATGTGAGAATTAATGTAATGACTAATGACGAATCACCTGGCTGCAGTTTTTCAAAACCCTGTTAGATCAGAAAGTAATTTATGAACTCAACATTTTACTTTATCAGTGAATTAGTATCAGTGGAGATAATCAACAGGTCTTATAAGGATGATGTTAATTTTTTTTAAATCTTTAGTCCCTGAAGTCAAACAGCTGAAGTTAAATGACAACATGTGAAATAGTAGAAGTAGTGGTCTTTTTTTTGGGGTGATTTAAATATACAGTTTATAACACAGGGTGTTCATCCTGTGCTGGACACGCTGCTTTAATAGTAGCCTAACCTTGATGCATTTTCCTGAATAATCTTCGTATATTTTACAACGTTCAACACGTTTCGGCAGGCTGGAAGTGGATGTTTTCAACAAACTTATAATTCAGTTTTCTTCATATCCAGCGTGTTTCTGTCAGGCTTTCTTAAATTGGCACTTCAGATGACTCACTATGTGTCATTCTAATTGTCTCTGTTGTAGACATAGGTAACTTATTGAGATTTTTCCAAGTGGTTTCCTTCCAGGCACAGACTTTGTATGATCACGGCATCTTTGACCTTGTAAAGTAGTCCTGCTGTATGACTGCAGCACATCCCTCTGCTGGCCGTACAGACACAGTTCATACTTACAACTTTTCTTCTGCAGACTGATTTATGATAGCTGTTAATGGACTGATCGTTTTACAATCATGCATAATCTGTTAGGACTTGCTAGGTTTGTCTATTTCTTTGTGTTTTCCTGGTGTTTCCCTGCCCTCTGTGTCTGTGCAGGCTGGGCGTGGCTGACCTAGTTCTCCGACCACTCCCCCGTTGATCCTCACCTGCTTCTTATCATCTCATCAAGCTGTTGCAGTATTTACTCCGGTTGACCCTCCCAGACTCCACCAGTTTCTTGTTGTACCTTTCACACCCTGCCACGCTCAGCCTATCTTTGTCTGCTCACCACTCTTCACCATCCTGCCCTGAAGATCCCCCCTGGACCTCACCTGTAGTGTCTTTTCATGTCACAACTTGTAAATAAAACCTTCTAAGCAATCCCTGGCTGTGGTCTGCATCGTGGGTTCAGTGTTCCGCCGTGACCTTAAGGTTAACATAATCACACTGTTCTGTTGTTCATCACAAGTGTTAATAAATAATAAAAAAGGAAGTACTATCTACCGAGTACTATTCATGCAAAATAGTGACACCAAGGAGCCTTTGGTTTGTGCATGTTTGTTGAGGGAGAGAGAGAGATGTGGTCAGGCAACATATACAGTGAATGAGGAGAGGGAGTGTTGGTAGCAAGAAAGATGTTGTTTGATAGAAGATATGCATAGCACAGTTAAACACATCCACACCCCTAGCATCAAGGCCACGGATCACTGCAACACCCGATTTGTCTTAATGTGGCCTAAGACTCCAAACAATCAGACCTGCTGGCCAGGTTTACCACAGGAGACCATGAGCAAACTTTTTCATACCTTGATTAGTGCAAAACAAACAAACTGTCCTACAACTAAGTTAGAAAAATACACCAAAGATATCAAACATCTCTTGACATGCTGTCACCTGGTACAGAGCCTGGGCTTAAGGCCATAGCAACAAGGATTAAAACATTACGACAGTGGTTAACTTTCCACCTATGAGTTTAAACCTCTAGAGTTTGATGTAGTTGTTCGTAGCACTTATGGAGATTTTAATGAGATCCACTGAGGGTGATGGAGGCTGATAAAACCAACCCAAAGACTCAAACAGTTCACTATCTGAATTCTGAAGGTCTGTGTTTTCTGTAATATTTCAACAAATATGTCAATCACAAAGTATTTGAGATGCTGTAAATGTGATCTCCAAAGTGAGGCGTGACGTACTTTTTTATCTTCAGACATTATTTCCTTCAGACAACCTTCATGGATAATCAAGTGAATGTAACATATATAACTCTTGATGGGTATGTTGAAGTTCATAAATACAGATATCTTTATTTTGTGATCATGTTCACAGCATATATTCTAATACTCTGCAGTAATTCTACTGTTGTCTATCTGATCTGGATTCACCCAAACCTCCATGAGCCTATGTACATTTTCATTGCAGCTTTGTTGATCAACTCTGTTGTTTACAGCACTGCTTTCTACCCAAAGCTTCTGATTGACTTTTTATCTGAGAAACAGATCATAACATATTCAGCCTGTCTCTTTCAGTGGTTTGCATTTTACACTTTGGGTGCTTCAGAGTTCTTACTGTTGGCAGCTATGGCCTATGACAGGTATGTGTCTATATGTAAACCTCTGCAATATCCAACCATCATGAGAAAAAACACTGTGAATATGTGCTTGGTTTTAGCCTGGCTTGTGCCTGCCTGTCAGGTTTCAGTGACAATTGTTCAGAATGTGAATAAGAAACTCTGTAAATTTACTGTCAAAAGAATAATTTGTAACAGCACAGTTTACAAACTTCACTGTGTGGAATCAAAAGTGCTGAATATATATGGTTTGATAGTTTTTGCAAATCTTGTATTTCTTCCTGTACTCTTCATACTGTTTACATACATCAGAATATTTATAATAACTTATCGAAGTTGTAGAGAAGTCAGGAGAAAAGCTGCACAGACCTGTTTACCTCACCTCATAGTTTTAATCAACTTCTCCTGTTTGGCTGCATATGATATACTTCTAGTGAGACTGGAAACTGATTTTCCACAAACTGTACGTTTCATAATGTCCTTACAATTATTAGTGTATCATCCTCTCTTTAATCCGATCATATATGGACTAAAAATGAAAGAAATTTATAAACACCTCAAGAGGTTGTTCTGCAAAATGTCATAACTGTAACTGTATGTAAAGCTGCACAGTCATTGTTTTGTGTCATTTATAAGTATGACTTATATGATCCTTGGAAGGTTTGTAATGTGAGGATTTGTTTCTGTGATAATTGTGCACAGTAAAGAGCAGCGTCAGCTTCATCAGTGTAATGATTCATGACGAAGCAACTGGCTGCACTTTTTCAGAAATCCTGTCAGATCAGAAGCTAATTTGTGAATCATAATGATTCAGACATGATTGTCATGTCTAACATGTAAGGTTTCTGTTACAGTAAAGATCATCATCAGCTTCATCAATGAAGAGGTCAAAACTCCAGAATCACTAAATAAAGAATATTAAGACTTTTCTGCTTGTGGTCTTTATGAGGACGACTTGTCCAACAATGTAGTTTTAAATCTTATTTAAATCTCCATTAAGTGTTGTGATTATCTGATTAACTTCATCAAAGTCTAGAGGTTTACACTCATAGGTGGAAAATGTGCCACTAAATTACTACAATTAATCTGTATACAGTGTTTGGTGTATTTCTATAGCAATGATGGCTGTAATACAGTGTCAGTTCTGATGACATTGGCACAGGAAAATAGTGAACACCACCTGTGGTTCAGGCCTCTAGAGTTTGATGAAGTTGTTCTGATAGTTGTAGACCTTGGTGGAGATTTTAATGAGATCCACTGAGGGTGATGGAGGCTGATAAAAACAACCCACAGACTCAAACAGTTCACTTTCTGAATTCTGAAGGTCTGTGTTTTCTGTAATATTTCAACAGACACAAGTGTACGTGGAGGTCAGGTACAGCTGAATGAAAGAAACACTAATAGTGACTGTATATAGTCTCTTCATAGATAATCAGACCATCCATCCATCCATTTTCTTCCACTTATCCGGGGTCAGATCGCGGTGGCAGCATGTTTAGCGGGGCACTCCAGACGTCCTTCTACCCAGCAACACATTCCAGCTGCTCCTGGGGGATCCCGAGGCATTTCCAGGCTAAATGGCCTATATAGCCCCTCCAGCAGGTTCTGGGTCTGCCCTGGGGTCTACTCCCAGTTGGATAGGCCCTGAACACCTCCAAAGGGAGGCGCCCAAGGGGGCATCCTAATCAGATGCCCGAACCACTTCAGCTGACTATTTCTGATGCGAAGGAGCAGCAGCTATACTACGAGCTCCCCCCGGATGTCCGAGCTTCTGTGCCTCTCTCTAAGGCTGAGCCCGGCCCCCCGGCAGAGGAAGCTCATTTTGGCTGCTTCTATCTGCAGTCTCATTCTTTTGGTCACTACCCAAAGCTCATGACCATAGCTGAGGGTTGGAACGTAGATGGGCTGCAAAACCGAGAGCTTCACCTGGCTTAGCTCCCTCACCTGGCTTAGCTCCCTCTTCCCCACAATGGTCCAGTACAATGTCCGCAGTACTGCAGATGGCATACCAAACCACTGATCCAACTCACACTCTATTTTCCCATCACTCGTGAACAAGACCCTGAGACACTTGTAAAGTCTTATACAGTAATTGACTCCAAACCCGGAGGGAGCATTCCACCATTTTCCGGCAAAGAACCATGGCCTCAGATTTGGAGGTGCTGACTCTCATCCTAACTGCTTCACACTTGGCTGCAAATTGCCCCAGTGAGTGCTAAAGGTCACGGTCTGATGAAGCCAACCCGGACCACATCGTCTGCAAACAGCTGAGATCCAATCCTGAGGTTCGTAAACCCAACACCCTCCTCACCCTGGCTGTGCCTTGAGGTTTAGGCCATGAAAATCACAGTAAGGATCAGGGACAAGGGGCAGCCTTGGTGGAGTCAAGGCTAAGAACCTATTTGACTTTGTGCTGAGTATATGGACACCACTCTCACTTCGGTTGTACAAGGACCTGATTGCTCATACCAACGGCCCCGGTACCCCATACTCCCTCTGTACCCCCCACAAGAGCACCCAGGGAACACGGTTGTAAGCCTTTTCCAAGTCCACAAAGCACATGTAGAATGGATGGTCAAACTCCCATCAGCTCCCCTGCAAGGGTAAAAAATTGGTCCGTTGTTCCACAACCAGGACGGAATTCGCATTGCTCCTCCTGAATCTGGGGTTCGACAATCGGTCAGAGGCTCCTTTCCAACACCCCAGATACATTTTCCCGGGGAGGCTGAGTAGTGTAATACCCAAATAATTATAGCACACCCACTGGTCCCCCTTTTTGAAAATGGGGACCACCACCCCGGTCTGCCACTCCCCAGGTACTGTACCCATCCTCCATGAGACACTGAAAAGGCGTGTCAGCCAAGACAGCCCAATAATGTCCAAAGCCTTCAGCATCTCAGGGCGAATCTCATCCACACCCGGCACCTTGCTGCCAGTGAGCTTTCTGACTACCTTGGCGACCTCTACCAGAGATAACGGCGAGGCTTCCCCGAATCTTCAGGCTCTGCCTCCTCCACAAAAGGACATGTTTGTTGGGTTCAGGATTTCCTCAAAGTGCTTCTTCCACCGCCCAACAATATCGCCAGTCCAGGTCAACAGTTCTCCATCCCGGCTATACACAGCCTGGGCCAAACCCTGCTTCCTCTTCCTGTGTCATCGGATGGTTTGCCAGAACTTCCTTGAGGCCAACCGAAAGTTCTTCTTCATGGTCTCCCCAAACTCCTCCCACACCCGGGTTTTTACCTCCACAACTACTCAACTGTCAACTGATCACTAGCTGACAGCTCTGCTCTTCTCTTTACCTGAGTGTCCAAGACATACGAGATTTGATGGCACAACCACAAAGTTGATCATCGACCTGCGCCTTAGGGTGCTCTGGTACCAAATACACTTATGAACACCCTTATGCTCGAACATGTTTGTTATGGCCAATCCATGATTAGCACAGAAGTCCAATAACAAAACACCGCTCGGGTTCATGTCAGGCAGGCTGTTCCTCCCAATCACTCCCCTCCAGGTTACTCCGTCATCACCCACATGGGCGTTGAAGTCCCCCAGCAGAACTATGGAGTCACAAGGTGGAATCCTTTCCAGGACCCCATCCAGAGACTCCAAGAAGGCCAGATAATCAGAGCTGCTGTTCGGTGTTTAAGCACAAACAACAGCCAGAACCTTCCCCCCAGCGACTTATAGTAGTATGGAGGCGACCTTCTCGTTCCCCAGGGAGAATGCCAACACCGCAGCACTCAGCTGGGGACTTGTGAGTATCCCCACACCCGTCTGGCACCTCTCACCCTGGGCAACTCCGGAAAAGGATAGAGTCAACCCCCCCGCCAAGATTTTGGTTCCAGAACCAGTGCTGTGCGTGGAGGTGAGCCCGAATATATCTAGTTGGTAGCGCTCCACCTCCCACACCAACTCCGGTTCCTTCCCTGCCAGTGACGTAACGTTCCATGTCCCGAGGACCAGTCTGTGACGCACAGAAAAAGCCTGCCCAGGTCCCCACCTTTGCCTGCCGCCCAACTACAATCATGTGTAATCACATTGTTTTGTTGTTCATCACGTGCCAAGTATTTAATAAATAATAAAAATAATGGATTTATATTTTTTAAATTTGACTAATGAAACTAAACAACTAAGTTAGAAAAATACACCAAAGATATCAAACATGTGCTTCTCTTGACATGCTGTCACCTGGTACAGAGCCTGGGCTTAAGGCCATAGCAACAAGGATTAAAACATTACGACAGTGGTTAACTTTCCACCTATGAGTTTAAACCTCTAGAGTTTGATGTAGTTGTTCGTAGCACTTATGGAGATTTTAATGAGATCCACTGAGGGTGATGGAGGCTGATAAAACCAACCCAAAGACTCAAACAGTTCACTTTCTGAATTCTGAAGGTCTGTGTTTTCTGTAATATTTCAGCAAATACGTCAGTCACAAAGTATTTGAGATGCTGTAAATGTGATCTCCAAAGTGAGGCGTGACGTACTTTTTTATCTTCAGACATTATTTCCTTCAGACAACCTTCATGGATAACCAAGTGAATGTAACATATATAACTCTTGATGGGTATGTGGACATTCATAAATACAGATATCTTTATTTTGTGATCATGTTCACAGCATATATTCTAATACTCTGCAGTAATTCTACTGTTGTCTATCTGATCTGGATTCACCCAAACCTCCATGAGCCTATGTACATTTTCATTGCAGCTTTGTTGATCAACTCTGTTGTTTACAGCACTGCTTTCTACCCAAAGCTTCTGATTGACTTTTTATCTGAGAAACAGATCATAACATATTCAGCCTGTCTCTTTCAGTGGTTTGCATTTTACACTTTGGGTTCTTCAGAGTTCTTATTGTTGGCAGCTATGGCCTATGACAGGTATGTGTCTATATGTAAACCTCTGCAATATCCAACCATCATGAGAAAAAAAACTGTGAATATCTGTTTGGTTTTAGCCTGGCTTGTGCCTGTTTGTAAGATTGCAGTGTCAATTTTTCAGAATGTGAATAAGAAACTCTGTAAATTTATTTTCAAAGGAATCATTTGTAACAGCACAGTTTACAAACTTCACTGTGTGGAATCAAAAGTGCTGAATATATATGGTTTGATAGTTTTTTCAAATCTTTTACTTCTCCCTGTACTCTTCATACTGTTTACATACATCAGAATATTTATAATAACTTATCGAAGTTGTAGAGAAGTCAGGAGAAAAGCTGCACAGACCTGTTTACCTCACCTCATAGTTTTAATCAACTTCTCCTGTTTGGCTGCATATGATATACTTTTACTGAGACTGGAAACTGATTTTCCACAAACTGTACGTTTCATAATGTCCTTACAATTATTAGTGTATCATCCTCTCTTCAATCCAATCATATATGGTCTAAAAATGAAAGAAATTTATAAACACCTCAAGAGGTTGTTCTGCAAAATGTCATAACTGTAACTGTATGTAAAGCTGCACAGTCATTGTTTTGTGTCATTTATAAGTATGACTTATGTGATCCTTGGAAGGTTTGTAATGTGAGGATTTGTTTCTGTGATAATTGTGCACAGTAAAGAGCAGCGTCAGCTTCATCAGTGTAATGATTCATGACGAAGCAACTGGCTGCACTTTTTCAGAAATCCTGTCAGATCAGAAGCTAATTTGTGAATCATAATGATTCAGACATGATTGTCATGTCTAACATGTAAGGTTTCTGTTACAGTAAAGATCATCATCAGCTTCATCAATGAAGAGGTCAAAACTCCAGAATCACTAAATAAAGAATATTAAGACTTTTCTGCTTGTGGTCTTTATGAGGACGACTTGTCCAACAATGTAGTTTTAAATTTTATTTAAATCTCCATTAAGTGTTGTGATTATCTGAATAACTTCATCAAAGTCTAGAGGTTTACACTCATAGGTGGAAAATTTGCCACTAAATTACTACAATTAATCTGTATACAGTGTTTGGTGTATTTCTATAGCAATGATGGCTGTAATACAGTGTCAGTTCTGATGACATTGGCACAGGAAAATAGTGAACACCACCTGTGGTTCAGGCCTCTAGAGTTTGATGAAGTTGTTCTGATAGTTGTAGACATTGGTGGAGATTTTAATGAGATCCACTGAGGGTGATGGAGGCTGATAAAAACAACCCACAGACTCAAACAGTTCACTTTCTGAATTCTGAAGGTCTGTGTTTTCTGTAATATTTCAACAGACACAAGTGTACGTGGAGGTCAGGTACAGCTGAATGAAAGAAACACTAATAGTGACTGTATATAGTCTCTTCATAGATAATCAGACCATCCATCCATCCATTTTCTTCCACTTATCCGGGGTCAGATCGTGGTGGCAGCATGTTTAGCGGGGCACTCCAGACGTCCTTCTACCCAGCAACACATTCCAGCTGCTCCTGGGGGATCCCGAGGCATTTCCAGGCTAAATGGCCTGTATAGCCCCTCCAGCAGGTTCTGGGTCTGCCCTGGGGTCTCCTCCCAGTTGGACAGGCCCTGAACACCTCCAAAGGGAGGCGCCCAAGGGGGCATCCTAATCAGATGCCCGAACCACCTCAGCTGACTATTTCTGATGCGAAGGAGCAGCAGCTATACTACGAGCTCCCCCCGGATGTCCGAGCTTCTGTGCCTCTCTCTAAGGCTGAGCCCGGCCCCCCGGCGGAGGAAGCTCATTTTGGCTGCTTCTATCTGCAATCTCATTCTTTTGGTCACTACCCAAAGCTCATGACCATAGGTGAGGGTTGGAACGTAGATGGGCTGCAAAACCGAGAGCTTCACCTGGCTTAGCTCCCTCTTCCCCACCACAGTCCAGTACAATGTCAACAGTACTGCAGATACCGCACCAAACCAATCCATCTCATGCTCCATTTTCCCGTCACTTCAAATCAAATCAAATCAAATTTTATTTGTATAGCCCAAATTCACAAAACACATTTGCCTCAGAGGGCTTTACAATCTGTACAAGGAGTGACACCCTCTGTCCTTAGACCCTCTGTCCTTAGACCCTCGGTTCGAGTGAGGAAAAACTTGCCCACAAAAACCCTTTTAACAGGGAAAAAAAGGTGGAAGAAACCTCAGGAAGAGCCACAGAGGAGGAATCCCTCTCCTAGGACGGACAGACGTGCAATAGATGTCACATGTACAGAACAAATCAACAGAGACATATTGTACGATTACAATGAATGATAAAATGATTACAGTATACAGAGTACACAGAGATATGGTAACAATAATGACAGTAATAATATAAGTAGTGGACGTCGTGCAGGACCACAGCAGCAGCCACGATCCATGAGAACCTGCTGGACGAGAGAGCACAGAAACTCCGGGGAAGAAGTTTAGTTAGTAACATGCATTAACATGCATTAATGAGACATGTATGTTTACAGATGGTGAAGGGGAGAGAGAGAGAGAGAGAGAGAGAGGAGTAGAGTTTTCAGTAAAGGGAGATGTGACTACATCTTCAACCAGTACCGTGCCGTGTTTTATGTGACATTAAAGGACAAATCCTGATCAAAAACAACTCCAAGATTCTTTACGGTGGAGCTGGAGGCCAGGGTGATCTCGTCTAAAGTAACTAAGTCTCTAGAAAGAGAGTTTCTGAGGTTCTTGGGTCCAATTACAAGAACTTCAGTTTTGTCTGAATTTAACATCAGAAAATTGTAGGTCATCCAACTTTTTATATCCTTAAGGCATGCTTGGAGTTTAGTTAACTGATTGGTTTCATCAGGCTTGATCGATAAATATAATTGGGTGTCATCAGCATAACAATGAAAATTAATGGAGTGATTCCTAATAATGTTCCCTAGAGGAAGCATATATAAACTGAATAGAAGTGGTCCTAGCACAGAACCTTGTGGAACTCCATGACAAACTTTGGTATGCATGGAGGATTCATCATTGACATGAACAAACTGAGATCGATCTAAAAAATACGATTTAAACCAGCTTAGGGCGGTTCCTTTGATGCCAATTTGATGTTCCAGTCTCTGTAAAAGAATTTGATGGTCAATGGTGTCAAATGCAGCACTAAGATCTAACAGGACAAGTACAGAGATTTTCCTCGATTAGTGAAGAGTAATAGACTGCTCTGGCACCACGGAGAGCCTTCCTGTATGTTTTAAGATTATCTTGCCAGATTAAACGAAAGTCTTCCAGTTTAGTGGCACGCCATTTGCGTTCAGATTTTCGTGCCTCTTGCTTTAATTTGCGAGTCTGCTGGCTATACCATGGTGCTAACCTCCTTTGTTTAATTATCTTCTTTTTCAGAGGTGCAATAGAGTCGAGAGTTGTCCGTAATGAGTCTGTAGTACTATCAACCAGACGTTCTATTACTTGTGAACAATACCCTGAGATACTTTAACTCCCTCGCTTGGAGCAGTAACTCGCTCCCAACCCAGAGGGAGCATTCCACCATTTTCCAGCAGAGAATCATGGCCTCAGACTTGGAGGTGCTGACTCTCATTCCGGCTGCTTCACACTCGGCTGCAAATTGCCCCAGTGAGTGCTAAAGGTCACGGCCTTATGAGGCCAACAGGACTACATCGTCTGCAAACAGCTGAGATCCAGTCCTGAGGTTCGTAAACCCGACACCCTCCTCACCCTGGCTGTGCCTTGAGATTTAGGCCATGAAAATCACAGTAAGGATCAGGAACAAGGGGCAGCCTTGGTGGAGTCAAGGCTAAGAACCTATTTGACTTTGTGCTGAGTATATGGACACCACTCTCACTTCGGTTGTACAAGGACCTGATTGTTCATACCAACGGCCCCGGTACCCCATACTCCCTCTGTACCCCCCACAAGAGCACCCAGGGGACACGGTTGTAAGCCTTTTCCAAGTCCACAAAGCACATGTAGAATGGATGGTCAAACTCCCATCAGCTCCCCTGCAAGGGTAAAAAATTGGTCCGTTGTTCCACAACCAGGACGGAATTCGCATTGCTCCTCCTGAATCTGGGGTTCGACAATCGGTCAGAGGCTCCTTTCCAACACCCCAGATACATTTTCCCGGGGAGGCTGAGTAGTGTAATACCCAAATAATTATAGCACACCCACTGGTCCCCCTTTTTGAAAATGGGGACCACCACCCCGGTCTGCCACTCCCCAGGTACTGTACCCATCCTCCATGAGACACTGAAAAGGCGTGTCAGCCAAGACAGCCCAACAATGTCCAAAGCCTTCAGCATCTCAGGGCGAATCTCATCCACACCCGGCACCTTGCTGCCAGTGAGCTTTCTGACTACCTTGGCGACCTCTACCAGAGATAACGGCGAGGCTTCCCCGAATCTTCAGGCTCTGCCTCCTCCACAAAGGACATGTTTGTTGGGTTCAGGATTTCCTCAAAGTGATTCTTCCACCGCCCAACAATATCGCCAGTCCAGGTCAACAGTTCTCCATCCCAGCTATACACAGCCTGGGCCAAACCCTGCTTCCTCTTCCTGTGTCATCGGATGGTTTGCCAGAACTTCCTTGAGGCCAACTGAAAGTTCTTCTTCATGGTCTCCCCAAACTCCTCCCACACCCGGGTTTTTACCTCCACAACTACTCAACTGTCAACTGATCACTAGCTGACCGCTCTGCTCTTCTCTTTACCTGAGTGTCCAAGACATACGAGATTTGATGGCACAACCACAAAGTTGATCATCGACCTGCGCCTTAGGGTGCTCTGGTACCAAATACACTTATGAACACTCATATGCCCGAACAGAAGTCCAATAACAAAACACCACTCGGGTTCATTCAGCTCGACTATACAGTTGGTAGTGCTTGACCTCCCGCACCAACTCCGGTTCCTTCCCTGCCAGTGACGTAACGTTCCATGTCCCGAGGACCAGTCTGTGACGCACAGAAAAAGCCTGCCCAGGTCCCCACCTTTGCCTGCCGCCCAACTACAATCATGTGTAATCACATTGTTTTGTTGTTCATCACGTGCCAAGTATTTAATAAATAATAAAAATAATGGATTTATATTTTTTAAATTTGACTAATGAAACTAAACAACTAAGTTAGAAAAATACACCAAAGATATCAAACATGTGCTTCTCTTGACATGCTGTCACCTGGTACAGAGCCTGGGCTTAAGGCCATAGCAACAAGGATTAAAACATTACGACAGTGGTTAACTTTCCACCTATGAGTTTAAACCTCTAGAGTTTGATGAAGTTGTTCTGATAGTTGTAGACCTTGGTGGAGATTTTAATGAGATCCACTGAGGGTGATGGAGGCTGATAAAAACAACCCACAGACTCAAACAGTTCACTTTCTGAATTTTGTATATTTGTGAATTTTGGAATATTTCAATGAACACGTCAATCTAAGATTATAAGATGCTGCTTACTGTATAATGTGTAAATTCGATCTTCAAAGTGAGACGTGAAGGACTTTCTATCTTAACATTTCCTTCAGACAACCTTCATGGATAACCAAGTGAATGTAACATATATAACTCTTGATGGGTATGTTGAAGTTCATAAATACAGATATCTTTATTTTGTGATCATGTTCACAGCATATATTCTAATACTCTGCAGTAATTCTACTGTTGTCTATCTGATCTGGATTCACCCAAACCTCCATGAGCCTATGTACATTTTCATTGCAGCTTTGTTGATCAACTCTGTTGTTTACAGCACTGCTTTCTACCCAAAGCTTCTGATTGACTTTTTATCTGAGAAACAGATCATAACATATTCAGCCTGTCTCTTTCAGTGGTTTGCATTTTACACTTTGGGTGCTTCAGAGTTCTTATTGTTGGCAGCTATGGCCTATGACAGGTATGTGTCTATATGTAAACCTCTGCAATATCCAACCATCATGAGAAAAAAAACTGTGAATATCTGTTTGGTTTTAGCCTGGCTTGTGCCTGCCTGTCAGCTTGCAGTGTCTATTTTTCAGAATGTGAATAAGAAAGTCTGTAAATTTACTTTCAAAGGAATCATTTGTAACAGCACAGTTTACAAACTTCACTGTGTGGAATCAAAAGTGCTGAATATATATGGTTTGATAGCTTTGGTAAATCTTTTATTTCTTCCTGTACTCTTCATACTGTTTACATACATCAGAATATTTATAATAACTTATCGAAGTTGTAGAGAAGTCAGGAGAAAAGCTGCACAGACCTGTTTACCTCACCTCATAGTTTTAATCAACTTCTCCTGTTTGGCTGCATATGATATACTTTTACTGAGACTGGAAACTGATTTTCCACAAACTGTACGTTTCATAATGTCCTTACAATTATTAGTGTATCATCCTCTCTTCAATCCGATCATATATGGACTAAAAATGAAAGAAATTTATAAACACCTCAAGAGGCTGTTCTGCAAAATGGTCTAAAGTCATAACAATGATTTGGTTATGTTTCATAATAATTCAGACATGATTGTCATGTCTAACATGTAAGGTTTCTGTTACAGTAAAGATCATCATCAGCTTCATCAATGAAGAGGTCAAAACTCCAGAATCACTAAATAAAGAATATTAACACTTTACTGCCTGTAGTCTATATGAGGACGACTTTTCCAGCAATGTTGTTTTAATTAAGTTATCACTCTGAATATTTCAGTATGTTTATGATAACTGCAGAAAGATTGAACCCTGTTATTACTGATGTCTTTCAAACTGGCTAAATATATTTTCTATGTTAATTCTTAAAGGTCATGATGGCCATTAACAACCCACACCAGACCTCAACCACCTTAATGACCCACACCAGACCTCAGGTGACCTTAACGACCCACACCAGACCTCAGGTGACCTTAACAACCCACACCAGACCTCAGGTGACCTTAATGACTCAGATGACAGTTGTCACAACAACAAGCATTAATGAACCAAGTGGAAACAATGACCGTATTGAATGAGAGTGTGTAGCTAGTGGGTAGCATACTGGGCTGTCCATCATGCTGTATGGAAGACAACTTGAATCTAGCAAGTGAGACCATAAACTCATGAGCAAACTGTTTACTGAGGTCTTAAATCATTGGGGATGCAGGATAATTTCTCCATAATAAGATGCTGAAACAAAACACAGCGACATACAGTGGAGAAATTGAAAAAGAATCACCTTTTGGAGAAACGTAACCCAACGTTGTGCTGTGGTGGTCAATCAGCCACCGGAAAATATTCTGGGAAAAAGCGACTAATTGTAGATCTATCATCTTCACCATCCTGAGTACCAATAGTCTAATTCCCAGCCTAGACTTTTCCATGCAATATGCTACTGTTGACCGTGCCATCTCCCCCATCCATAATGCAGTTCAGAGAGCTTGCTTGTCCAAGGAGGACATGAACAGCACCTTCAAAGTCTTTTCCATCCACCCTGACTACTGGCTCATTTTTGGTGTCCTCTGATAGGGGGCATATTATTTTATCTCATCAAAGTCCGTTCAAATCTATACATGACTAAGTGAACTCCAGACTAGTCTGTCAAGCATCTCCTCAAGACCTCTTGTTCTTTACAGAGACTGTCAGAATGTCTTCTGCAATTCTTTCTCATCACAGCTGCTTCCACCACTTCTAGACAGAAGACGTCTGGAGATAATCAAAATCCTTGGTCACTGATCTTGTCCAGCACGCTTACTAAATAACATACATGCATAAAATGGCATTAAAAATGCCCACACACATCTTTCAATCTGAAGTTCATTTGGGGGCTCAAATCTATAGAGCAACAAAGACACGGCTCCCCTCTACTCAGAGTTTCAACTCCCTCCTGGTTCTCTTCCGTCTTCCCGCCGCCAGCCAACACTGGTCCATGTCCGAACTCTTCCCTTCATCTGTCTACGACCCTGATTTCCCTTACCCCTCCAACCCTCGACTCCCATGCCTTACACTCCATCCATCTTCACTTTCCAACCTTCATCCCTCTACCCTTTATCTGTTCATTTCTCAACCCTCATCTCTTCATCCCTCACTCCTTTCCCTCATCCCTCCTACACTACATCACCTCAGTACACCTTTATCTATAATATGCAATAAACCTGTCAAAATCTAAATCCATATTGGTGTGGTCTTTGTTAGTGAATGCTGAATGATATATACAGGTTTTGGAGCAACATGTGCTGCCAAGTCAATGATGTCTTTTCCATCGATGGTCTTGTCTATTTCAGCAAGACGATGCCAAATGAATGAAATCCAACAGCATGGCTCCATAGTCAAAGGGTGCCTAACTGGCTTGCCTTCAGTCCAGACTTTTCATATTGCTTTTTTTAAAATCAGATTGTTCAACAAAAGCCAAAAATAAAAAAAAATAAAAAATGGACCAGGGTTCACCAATCTATTGATTGTGCCACACGAGGGTTTTTGATATTGCATCAATTAGATTGGAAGAATAATCAGTTCTCACCTCTTTCACATTCTCATTAAAGATTAAAAGTTCATTAATTTGAGTAAAATGAAAATCCAATTTTATGTTTTTCCGCTCAACCTTTCTGAACTCTCTTTTGAAACTGGGTATGTTGCTGTTCGTCCAAGGGGAACAGTTAACACTACAAATGGATTTGTTTAGTGCATTTCTATGGCAATGATGGCTGTAATACAGTGTCAGTTCTGATGACATTGGCACAGGAAAATAGTGAACACCACCTGTGGTTCAGGCCTCTAGAGTTTGATGAAGTTGTTCTGATAGTTGTAGACCTTGGTGGAGATTTTAATGAGATCCACTGAGGGTGATGGAGGCTGATAAAAACAACCCACAGACTCAAACAGTTCACTTTCTGAATTCTGAAGGTCTGTGTTTTCTGTAATATTTCAACAGACACAAGTGTACGTGGAGGTCAGGTACAGCTGAATGAAAGAAACACTAATACATGATGCACGTATGTTAGTGTGATCTTCAAAGTGATATATTTATCTTAACATTTCCTTCAGACAACCTTCATGGATAACCAAGTGAATGTAACATATATAACTCTTGATGGGTATGTGGACATTCATAAATACAGATATCTTTATTTTGTGATCATGTTCACAGCATATATTCTAATACTCTGCAGTAATTCTACTGTTGTCTATCTGATCTGGATTCACCCAAACCTCCATGAGCCTATGTACATTTTTATTGCAGCTTTGTTGATCAACTCTGTTGTTTACAGCGCTGTTTTCTACCCAAAGCTTCTGATTGACTTTTTATCAGAGAAACAGATCATAACATATTCAGCCTGTGTCTATCAGTGGTTCATATTTTACTCTGTAGCTGGTTCTGAATTCCTACTGTTGTCTGCAATGTCTTATGACAGGTATGTGTCTATATGTAAACCTCTGCAATATCCAACCATCATGAGAAAAAACACTGTTAATATGTTTTTGGTTTTAGCCTGGCTTGTGCCTGTTTGTCTAATAGCAGTACCAGCTATACTGATTTCCAATAAGAAAGTCTGTAAATTTACTTTCAAAGGAATCATTTGTAACAGCACAGTTTACAAACTTCAC
Source organism: Sciaenops ocellatus (assembly GCA_033000465.1). Taxonomy (NCBI): domain Eukaryota; kingdom Metazoa; phylum Chordata; class Actinopteri; family Sciaenidae; genus Sciaenops; species Sciaenops ocellatus. The sequence continues at coordinate 2,308,998 of CP136868.1, read as the reverse complement.
TGTGTGGAATCAAAAGTGCTGAATATATATGGTTTGATAGTTTTTGTAAATCTTGTACTTCTCCCTGTACTCTTCATACTGTTTACATACATAAGAATATTTATAATAACTTATCAAAGTTGTAGAGAAGTCAGGAGAAAAGCTGCACAGACCTGTTTACCTCACCTCATAGTTTTAATCAACTTCTCCTGTTTGACTGCATATGATGTACTTTTAGTGAGACTGGAAACTGATTTTCCACAAACTGTACGTTTCATAATGTCCTTACAATTATTAGTGTATCATCCTCTCTTCAATCCGATCATATATGGACTAAAAATGAAAGAAATTTATAAACACCTCAAGAGACTGTTCTGCAAAATGTCATAACTATAAGAAGTGTGCAGTTTTGTGTCTTCATTTCTAGACGTGACTTATGGAAAGTTTTTAATGAGGATTTGTTTGTGTAACACTTGTACAAAGCATCAGCTTCATCACTGTAATGACTCATGACGATGCACCTGGCTTAATCTGAATTTTAAATTTGCTTTTGAATAACTTCAGAACAATAGAATCCTGTCTTTCATATTGGCAGATTTTCCTTTGAGTGTATTAATGGTCATGAAGTCAATAATTTAAATAAAATGCCTTGAAAAAAAGCATGTGCTCCAGACTGTGATTTAGCAACACATATTCAAATTTTATTGAAGAAAATAAACAAACATTTTTTGTTGCTATGAAAAACAAAAAAAATTATTATAGTGCTAATCACATAAAAGCCAATTCTCAGTCATAAGACCAGAAATCACGGTAAAATTATAATAGGGGGTGATTCGTGTGCTTGATTAATTGTTGAATGTATGTTTGCATCAAGCATCAACCTCTGTATCTGTGAAGTGAAGCCAGCACAGGAAGTACCAAAAATTGCTGTTCTTCAAACATCTTCCAGAAGTGAGTTAGTCCCATAAGCCCCCATGTTAAAATGTCCAACTTCACAGCAGAAACAAAGACAGTTAGACAGAAATTAGACAGTCTGTGGAGGACATCAGAGACTACATCCTTATTTGATCAAAAATGATACCAAAAATACCCATATTAATCATTTGAATAATTCTAGTACCCAGAGAGCCACAACTGTTGGCCTTCAAGCAACAGGCAAAGGCAGGGCTGAGCTGGCTGTGCTGACTCCTGGTATCGCAGTGGTCCTCGGATGTGACATGTCACCTCACTAATGGGGATACTCACAAGTCCCAGGCTAAGCACTGTTTTGTTGGAGTTCCCCAGAGAATGGATGGTTGCCTCTACACGACTATGAATTGGTACAACACCTCTGACTGTTGTGTGTGCTTATCCATCAAAAAGCAGTTCAGAGTATCCGGGTCTCTGAAAAAGGATTCCACCTGGTGAATCTATAGCTCTACGTGGAGATTTCAATGCTCACATGGATGAGCATCAAGAATTCTGAAGTGGGCCATGTTTAAAGCCTCCATTGTTGGGGCAGGTGATCAGAGATCACAAGGTCATCTGTGCTTGTCAGGCAAGAACCTCCTGGTCGAGCCGTCGAGCTGAAGAAGTAGGAATTTCAGACTTGGTTGGCCCAGGGGTCTCTTGAAGCCTTAAGTCCCCTGATGGACCCCCTGTACATACACAACTAACAACTAGTGTAACCACGTTTCAACTCCAACACTCTTGCCAAGTTGATGACACAACTGTGATGGGCCTAATCACTGGAAACAATGAAACAGGTTTATCAGAAGTAAGTAGAGGGCCTGATCCATTGGTTTCAGAGCTGCTCCCCATTAATATCAACACGTCCTCAGTAAAGGGTGGACAGCTTCAGTAGTACCTTCAAGTACCTACCAAGGCCCTGACTTGGGCATTGCGTACTGATTCTGTGGTGAGAAAGGAAAGCCAGACATTGTTTCACCTCAGATGCTTGAAGAAATTCTGGGTGTCTCAACAAATACTGAGAGATTTACACCAATCAGTCATAACATTATGACCACCTGCCTAATATTGTGTAGGACTCCTCTACACCTCTGAAGGCATGCTGTCACATCTGGCACCAAGACATTAGCAGTAGATCCTTGAAATCCTGGAAGTTGGGAAGTGGAGGTCTTCATGGGTCGGACCTGTTTGTCCAGCACATCCCACAGATGCTCGGTTTGACTGAGATCTGGGGGATTTGGAGGCCGAGTCAACACGTTGAACTGGTTGTTGCGTTCCTCAAACCATTCCTGAACCATGTTTGCTTTGTGACAGGACACATTATCCTGCTGAACGAGGCCACTGCCTCTGTACCATAAAACTCTTTGTCAAGTACAAAGCTGAGGACACAGAGACGGAACTGGTGGGTCAGGCTGAATCAGGGTTGTTTATTAGGCGGAGGTCAAAACCAGGAGATCAGGATATTCGGCAGAGGTACAGAGGTCCAGCAGGAAATTCTCAGGAGTCCAGGGAACAAAACAGGTAATGCACAGGAATTCACTCAGGGAAATCAAAACTGCTGGAACGCTGACTAACTGACAAGACGATCTGGCACAGAAGGGAAGGGGGATGCAGCTTAAGTAGATAAGGGGAAGGGAAGACAATCAGACACAGGTGAAACACATTACGGCGTGGCAAACAATCACACAGGCGGGAAACTTGACAGGAACACAGGGATGACACCAGACTTCAAAATAAAACAGGAAGAGACAAAAGGCTTGTTCGAGAATTGATCACCAGCGACCACCGCACAATGCATGTCGGTTAGATTTGTGTCCGACTTGATCCCGACTTGCTCTGACGTCAGGCACGCGCCGGCAACGACAATCTCGCGAGATCAAGGCGGCCGCAGTTTTTAGAGCCAGGCGCCGCAGTTGCTCTCCACCGACTGCAAGATCTCAGGGCATGATGGGAAACGCCTGGCTGTCGCATTATCAAAGAGCTGATTGGCTCTTAGTCAGGACTACAAACATGACGTTTTATCGCAAATCCTGATTTTCTTTGTAATTGTTATATTTAATGCTAGAATATATGAATCTCATGTTGTGCAATGAAGGTTTAATATGTTAACAAACATATTTTGTGTGGTTGATGATGATGATGATGATGATGATGATGATGATACTAATAATCATAATAAAGGTTACTTATATAACACTCATATTCCCACATACCTGTATATAATGTATATAATTCCAAATATAAATACATCAATAAATAAAGATTATAAGACACCTTTGCTGCTTGTCCTTCCCATGTGTAGCCTATGTAGCTGTGAGAACGTCTGGACTGATAATTCAGTTTCTTAAATTTAGGGACTGCATGATTTATGAATGACACTGCCTTTACATAAATCTACTTTGTGGGCAATTCTCATTCAATAAATGTGACTCCTAGGGCTAACATCTGCCCAGTCGTTCTGATTCTCACCTCAATCATAACAGTGGCATCATTAATAAAAAGTCATGATTGACAAATTTAGACCACACTGAAAAGTAGTTATCATTTTAGAAAAATCCACTTTGTATGACCTCAAACCGTGAACCTAAAAAGTATGATGAATTCATTGGTACAAAGTTTGCATTTCTGTTTGTTATATTTGTAAGATTAAATAGTAAAAATCACACCACATCCCATATGCCCATGATTAACACAGTTGAATTTATGTGTAAAGTGACCATTATTTTCTGGCTACATATCACAAATCAGTAACTGCTAAAGAAAAAATATTCACACTGAGTCAAACTTCAGTTCTGATAAATATATTGGTTATTTATTGGACAATTACAGTTAAGCATAAGAAATACATTCTTTAATGACATCATTAGCAAAATCATCAAAACACAACAGCCATCACTGTGATGGGCATAATCTGTCCTTAATTAAGGGTTCCCACACAATGGATCAGTTCCTTTTTAAGCAGGTGTGTGTGTGTGTGTGTGTGTGTGCAGCTGGGTATATAAGGCACCTGCAGAACTTGGTTTTGACCAGCAACAATGGATAAGGTCACAGTTATCATCAGAGATGACAAAGGTGCTCTAAAATTATGAGTGAGCAAAGAAACGGCTGAAAGACTGAGAACTGGTGAGTAAAAAAGAATACCTTAATCCCATTAGAAAATTGGATGGCATTTATTAAATGAGATCCGTTTCTCCAGATAACCAGTATGCCGCTGAAATAGTAAGGCAAATACGAGCTGCAGAACACAATCAAGGTACGTTTTCTTGTTTATTATGCCAAACATTAATATTTAAATACATATGGATGAGTCTTTTCAATTTTCTGGCTTTCTTTCTCTGCAGTAAACCCAAGCAGTGTCACCCAACCTCCTGTCTCTACCAAGCCTCCATTCACCCAGTGCCCCACTCCAATTCCCGAGCCTACAATTTCCACCAGCTCCACTGAGGTTCGGACCCAGCCTGCAGCTTCATTCACCCAGTGCGGCACAAATCATGTCTCTGTAATGAGATGCGTCTTGGTTGTTGGGCTGTGGTGGGTGTGGATCCTCTCCGAGTTGATGAAGACCCAGCTCATCTTCATCAAAATGGTCACCTGGATCTAAACAAATGTTGTGGAGAATGCAACATGTTGTGACTGTTGCACTGATATTTGCCACATCTTTCATGTGCAGGCACTTGAGCCTCCTGAACTTTGCTTTCATGATGCCAAAAGCATGCTCAATAGCCACACGAGCTGCATTAAGCTTTTGGTTAAAGCGCCTCTGTCTGGCAGTGAGGTGCCCATTATCCCTGTAGGGCTTCATCAGGTGTTTCATTAGAGGGCGAGGCGCAGTTCATCTTGAACGAGCCTAAAGACAACACCTGAACAGGACGGAAAAACATTAACTGGGCCTGACACTCTTTAGAAATCTCTTCACCCTTCACCAAAGAGATTTTGTGAATATTAGCTACCTATGCATGTACTGTCAGGTTTTGGTCTTGACTCTGTCTCAACCCCTTAAAGTGTTGTCTCCATCTCAGTACACTCTGGTCTTATCCTGAAATAACAGCACTATGCCAAGAAGTACGCAGAGTACTACATAGAAGGGCACTAATGAAAGGATCTGAATACTGAATAGACACGACTTCAGTCTCAGTTTAGGTGGTCCAGACTATAAAACTACTGTTTATAACATTAGAAATTTGTGAAGGCCTCAATAATGTGTTTGTCATCCATTATTAGAACTACAGAATAACATCTTCCATTGCCGGCCTTTAGGTCTCCTAAAGCATTGAAAGTTGTCCAACCATTGAGCGACACTTCTTACAAGTTCAGGCCTCCAGAGTTTGATTATATTGTTTACATGTCAGTAGTTCTTTAATGAGATCCATGGAGAGTGAAGAAATGTTATAAAACAACATTTCACATACTCTCATTGAAGTTCAGGTGACTGTAAAGCCTCTGTGCAGGCTGCATGTTTGTTCACTCACAGTTCTTTTCTCTGCCTCTTTAATTCACAGGTTTTTGGCAGCTTTAATGGATGATGCATTCAATACAACTTATTTAACTTTTGGTGGACATGTGGATGTTGACAGATACAGATATGTTTATTTTGTGATCATGTTCACGATATATATTCTGATAATCTGCAGTAATTCTGTTATTGTGTATCTCATCTGGGTTCACCCAAACCTCCATGAGCCTATGTACATTTTCATTGCAGCTTTGTTAATCAACTCTGTTCTTTTCAGCACGACTGTCTACCCAAAGCTTCTGATTGACTTTTTATCTGACAAACAGATCATATCTTATCAGGCCTGTCTGGTTCAGTTTCATATGTTTTACTCTTTAGGTGGTTCAGAGTTCTTACTGTTGGCAGCCATGTCCTATGACAGGTATGTGTCTATATGTAAACCTCTTCAATATCCAACCATCATGAGAAAAACCACCGTGAGTATTTTCTTGGTTTTAGCTTGGCTTCTGCCTGTCTGTCAGCTCGTACTGCCAACTGCAATGAGTGCCAAAGAAAAACTCTGTCGATTTATTTTAAATGGAGTTTTTTGTAATAACACAGTTTATAAACTTCAGTGTGTGATCTCACAAGCACGTTTTGTACGAGATATGGTCATCCTGCTTAATGTGGCACTTGTCCCTGTGCTTTTCATACTGTTTACATACACCAGGATATTTATAATATCCTATCGCAGCAGTAAAGAAGTCAGGAAAAAGGCTGCACAGACCTGTTTACCTCACCTCATAGTTTTAATCAACTTCTCCTGTTTGTGTACTTATGATGTTGTTGTAGTTGGACTAGAATCTGATTTTCCAAAAACTGTTCGTTTAATTATGGCTTTACAGATTATATTGTATCACCCTCTTTTTAATCCCATCATGTATGGACTAAAAATGAAAGAAATTCATAAACACCTCAAAAGGTTGTTCTTCCCAGCCAAGATTAAATAACATATAAATACTGATTACAGATCAGTTTCCTATTTTTCTGTAATAGCACTGAAGATAAGTGAGTCTGATCCTCAGATGGTGCATGTAAGAAATTGTTTCTTTGACTGATGCACAGTAAAAGCTGAGATCGGCATCATCAGACAGTAATGACTGATGATGTTTTGGCATCACAAGTTTCATTCTGAAAAATTTGACTTTACCCAGACATGTCTGAAGTAAACTGAAGTGTAGTCCTCTTCTATAGATGACATGTGACATTTTTGATATCCTTAAACCTCCTTAAATATCATTGTTTAATTGGACTTCCACTCACAAACATCAGAATTAGGTTCATAGTTGCTTTCTGAGTACTTTTGGTCACAATAAACACTGTAAGAGAAAGAAGGACAAGTTAAGAACAGAAACTTCAATAATGATATTTGACTTTATTTGTAAAAGGCAATACCAAATCTCTGCTGATATTTGTACATAAAACACTTTTCTTATTTTTACATATGTGCACAGATAAGGTATTAAAGGCGAGTTGTAGTTCTCAGGAAAACTCTCAGCTCCATATTTACTTCACAGTGTATTTATGTATATATGTGTATATATACACAGTGTGTATCCCTCCATATATGCAGGTTCAACATATTTGCAAACATGCACATCTAAACTATATGTATGTACTATATATATATATACTTACGTTGGTTATATGGGTAATGTAAAATATCTTTTAAAATGAAAAGTGAACTACGACCTTGACAACAAAAGTAAGAGTGATATCAGGTTTTTTTTGATGAATTCATTATAAGGCTGCTAACACTGGCAGTGATTCTCACTTTACTTCTTTGCTCACATGTTGTTTTTGTCCTTTAAATTAGAAAAAAGTTGATCTAGCTGGTGTTTGCTGTCCGTCTTTAATGTGTCGATTTTAAATGAACAGACTCTCAAAACATACATTTCACCTCAGTGTGGAAAAAAACATTCAGTATTCACAGTGTAAGTTTCTAAATCATTGAGATGTATGTAGTATGTAGTCCTGACCAGGTTGTTTGACATAGTAGTAGATGATAGGGATGAGAGAGTACACCATTATCAGTACCTGTATCTGTATCCACACGGGACATGGACAAGGCTGACCGGAAGTTAAATTTTAGATTTTTTTAGATTAGAATTTTTAGATTAGCCAGGAGCCGGCGGAGGCAGGGCAGCTAAGATGGAGACGACTAGAGCCACCACACTGAGTTTCACAACAGCTCTTCAGAATAACCCCCAAAATCCACCGGGCCCGTCCATGGCACGTTGCGTGAGCGTCGCGTAATCGCGAGTAATACGCGGTCATTCTAGTCAATGTATCAAACCCCACCGACTCCATCGTGGTCCGTTTCATATGCGTCCCAGACGCGTCTTGACGCTCGGCTATGCGTTGAATACGCGTCTGTTCTATTTTTGACGCTTGACGGGAGCAGCACGCGTCAATTTACACAGACCGCCTCGAGCGGGCGGGATTTTCGGTGTTACAGTATATAAATCAAATCAAATCAAATCAAATCAAATCAAATTTTATTTGTATAGCCCAAATTCACAAAACACATTTTGCCTCAGAGGGCTTTACAATCTGTACAGGGAGTGACACCCTCTGTCCTTAGACCCTCTGTCCTTACACCCTCTGTCCTTAGACCCTCTGTCCTTACACCCTCTGTCCTTAGACCCTCTGTCCTTAGACCCTCGGTTCGAGTGAGGAAAAACTTGCCCACAAAAACCCTTTTAACAGGAAAAAAAGGTGGAAGAAACCTCAGGAAGAGCCACAGAGGAGGGATCCCTCTCCCAGGACGGACAGACGTGCAATAGATGTCACATGTACAGAACAAATCAACAGAGACATATTGTACAATTACAATGAATGATAAAATGATTACAGTATACAGAGTACACAGAGATATGGTAACAATAATGACAGTAATAATATAAGTAGTGGACGTCGTGCAGGACCACAGCAGCAGCCACGATCCATGAGAACCTGCCGGACGAGAGAGCACAGAAACTCCGGGGAAGAAGTTTAGTTAGTAACATGCATTAACATGCATTAATGAGACATGTATGTTTACAGATGGTGATGGTGATGGTGATGGATGGAGAGAGAGAGAGAGAGAGAGAGAGAGGGAAGGGAGAGAGAGAGAGAGAAAGGAGTAGAGTTTTCAGTAAAGGGAGATGTGACTACATCTTCAACCAGTACCGTGCCGTGTTTTATGTGACATTAAAGGACAAATCCTGATCAAAAACAACTCCAAGATTCTTTACGGTGGAGCTGGAGGCCAGGGTGATCTCGTCTAAAGTAACTAAGTCTCTAGAAAGAGATCATATATCAATAGGTCATCCAACTTTTTATATCTTTAAGGCATGCTTGGAGTTTAGTTAACTGATTGGTTTCATCAGGCTTGATCGATAAATATAATTGGGTGTCATCAGCATAACAATGAAAATTAATGGAGTGATTCCTAATAATGTTCCCTAGAGGAAGCATATATAAACTGAATAGAAGTGGTCCTAGCACAGAACCTTGTGGAACTCCATGACAAACTATGGTATGCATGGAGGATTCATCATTGACATGAACAAACTGAGATCGATCTAAAAAATACGATTTAAACCAGCTTAGGGTGGTTCCTTTGATGCCAATTTGATGTTCCAGTCTCTGTAAAAGAATTTGATGGTCAATGGTGTCAAATGCGGCACTAAGATCTAACAGGACAAGTACAGAGATGAGTCCTTTGTCTGATGCCATTAGGAGGTCATTTGTAACTTTGACTAGTGCGGTCTCTGTGCTATGATGCACTCTAAATCCTGACTGGAAATCCTCAAATAAACTGTTCTCATGGAGAAAGTCACACAGCTGATTGGCTACAGCTTTCTCAAGTATCTTAGAGAGAAAGGGAAGGTTTGATATCGGTCTGTAATTGGCTAAAACCTCTGGATCTAGAGTGGGCTTTTTAAGAAGAGGTTTAATTACAGCTACTTTAAAAGACTGTGGTACATATCCTGATAATAGAGACAGATTAATCATATCCAATAAATAAGGGCTAACTAGAGGTAAAACGTCCTTGAGCAGCCTGGTTGGGATGGGTCTAAGAGACAGGTTGACGGCTTAGATGAAGAAATTACTGAAGTAATTTGATGAAGGTCGATGGGAGAAAAACAGTCTAAATATATATCAGGTTTTACAGCTGTTTCCAAACTTGCTGTGTAAGAATGCAGATCGGTGCCTGTTGAGGGCAAGAGGTGATGAATTTTGTCTCTAATAGTTATAATTTTATCATTAAAGAAGCTCATGAAGTCATTACTACTTAGACCTAAAGGAATAGATGGCTCAATTGAGCTGTGGCTCTCTGTTAGCCTGGCTACAGTGCTGAACAGAAACCTGGGGTTATTCTTATTTTCCGCGATTAGTGAAGAGTAATAGACTGCTCTGGCACCACGGAGAGCCTTCCTGTATGTTTTAAGATTATCTTGCCAGATTAAACGAAAGTCTTCCAGTTTAGTGGCACGCCATTTGCGTTCAGATTTTCGTGCCTCTTGCTTTAGGTTGCGAGTCTGCTGGCTATACCATGGTGCTAACCTCCTTTGTTTAATTATCTTCTTTTTCAGAGGTGCTATAGAGTCGAGAGTTGTTCATAATGAGCCTGTAGTACTATCAACAAGATGATCTATTTGTGAGGGGCTAAAGGAAGCAGACAAGTCCTCTGCTACATTGAGACATGGTATTGAATTCAATACTGAAGGAATCACTTCCTTAAATTTGGCTACAGCACTGTCAGATAAACATCTGCTGTAGGAGTTTCTGCCAAAAGGCTTATAGTCCAGTAATATGAACTCAAAGGTTATTAAAAAATGGTCAGATAGAACAGGATTCTGTGGAAAGACTAGTAGATGGTCAATTTCAATGCCATATATACACACACAAACATACATACATTGACAGACAGACAGATTCCTTCCTCAATGGATCATGTCAGGTTACCTGGGGAACACATGGTACCAGGATGCACTATGGGAAGAAGGCAGAGGCAGTGTGATGCTTTGGACAATGTTCTGCTGGGAAACCTCGGGTCCCGCCGTTCATGTGGATGTTACTTTGACACGTACTGCCCAACTAAGCACTGCTGCAGACTACATATGTCCACATATAATCTCCTTTGTGCTAACAAGTTGTGGTTTGGGTGCAACAAGGCTAGCCTCTCCAGTGGTACCACACTCACACTCTGAAGTTTCAGATGAGTTTGATGTGAACACCAAAGCAGGATAACTAGTTAAGTGCCAAACATAACCACATAAAAACATATTTTTACTTATGGCATTTATTAACGCTGTCCTTCAGGCGTCCTGAAACATTAAGAATATTCACAAAATACTGCCTACAGGTTCAGGCCTCCAGAATTCAAAAGTGAAGCTGTTTCCATGTTGGTAGTTCTTGGTGACAACTAATTAACCTCCATGGAGAATGACGTAACCTGATAAATCAATATTTTAAAGACTCCAACAGTTCACTTTTTCAATTGTGAACAGGTAACTGTGAATGAGAAAGTCTTTCCAGTACAGGTTGCATGTTTAATCAGTGACAGTGCTTCTCTCAGTTATGTCTCGTATTGTCCAGTTACACAATCTCTTGTATTCATGATTTTTGATGGACGATACATTGAATGTGACATATGTAACTCTTGGTGGACATGTGGAAGTGGATAAATACAGATATGTTTATTTTGTGATCATGTTCACGATATATATTCTGATAATCTGCAGTAATTCTACTATTGTGTACATAATATGGACTCACCCAAACCTCCATGAGCCTATGTACATTTTCATTGCAGCTTTGTTAATCAACTCTGTTCTTTTCAGCACGACTATCTACCCAAAGCTTCTGATTGACTTTTTATCTGACAAACAGATCATATCTTATCAGGCCTGTCTGGTTCAGTTTCATATGTTTTACTCTTTAGGTGGTTCAGAGTTCTTACTGTTGGCAGCCATGGCCTATGACAGGTATGTGTCTATATGTAAACCTCTGCAATATCCAACCATCATGAGTAAAAACACTGTGAGTATTTTCTTAGTCTTAGCTTGGATTCTGCCGGGCTCTCAGGTCGCAGTGCCAGCTGGATTGAGTGCTCATAAAAAACTCTGTAGCTTTGTGTTGGAAGGATTTTTTTGTAACAATACAGTTTATAAACTTAAGTGTGTGATTTCAAGAGAACAAATTATACACGATATGGTCATCCTGCTTAATGTGGCACTTGTCCCTGTGCTTTTCATACTGTTTACATACACCAGGATATTTATAATATCCTATCGCAGCAGTAAAGAAGTCAGGAAAAAGGCTGCACAGACCTGTTTACCTCACCTCATAGTGTTAATCAACTTCTCCTGTTTGTGTGCGTTTGATGTCGTTACAGTCCAGCTTGAATCAGATTTTCCAAAAACTGTACGTTTTATAATGACTTTACAAATAGTCATGTATCACCCTCTTTTTAATCCCATCATGTATGGACTAAAAATGAAAGAAATTCATAAACACCTCAAAAGGTTGTTCTTCCCAGCCAAGATTAAATAACATATAAACACTGATTACAGATCAGTTTCCTATTTTTCTGTAATAGCACTGAAGATAAGTGAGTCTGATCCTCAGATGGTGCATGTAAGAAATTGTTTCTTTGACTGATGCACAGTAAAAGCTGAGATCGGCATCATCAGAGTTTCATTCTGAGTTTTCACAGTTTACCCAACAGTTACATGTCCTCAGTATTTCAGACTAAACTGTTTTTCAGTCAGTTGAAGTGTAGTCCTCTTCAATAACTGACACATGACATTTTAAATATATAAATACAAAGAATATTTGAAATGTAGTTTGAATTATTTCACATCCTGTGATGGACAAACAGCGGCAAATGCATGTGTTGATCAGATTATAAATATCATAGTGAGAAAATTTACAATAACCTGATAGCTTTTTTGAACAAGTGGTGATTGTAAAATTGTGCAATTTGCAACGAAACAAAAATAAAATAAACCACAGTTATTGCTTTAGAGTAATTATGTTTTCATGTACTGTATGTGTGGTAATCATGGATTTATCTGCAGTGTGCACACAAAGAGAAACAAAGTCCGAAAGCCTGAGGCAGGTTCATCTGATCATTTTATTTGAATGGATATCCAAAAACTAATTATAGTTTTACTATTTTAACTAGTTATAGTTTTTTTTATAAATCTTTACAAGCCTTATGTAGTCAGTCACAGTCATGTTTCAGGTTTCATGTGCAGGTTAACACAGGGTCAACAATACAATGAAATGTGTTTAACAAGAGGAACTGAGCATGAAGAGCACTAACTGGACAACAACACTAAACATGAAGGATAAAAATAAGCTAAAGAAGTAAAATACAATACTACTACTGCTGAGGAACGGTTAGTTAACCCCCTGGAGGCACTTGACTGTGTAGATGGCCGCTCATGGACTTCCTTTGATGGGTTTAATCTTGGAAATGTGGAAGCATGGATGAATCCACATGGCCCTGAAAAACTGAGGACACAGTGGTGTAGGGTTTAATTCAATTTTATTTATATAGCGCCAATTCATAACAAAAGTTATCTCATGACACTTTCCATACAGAGCAGAAAGTACTCTATAATATTATCTACAGAGACCAACAGTTCCACCAAGAGCAAGCACTTGGTGACAGTGGCGAGTAAAGTCTTCCTTACTACCTTAGAATTCAGGAAGGGTTCAACAAAACAGAGTGCCAACAGCAGGAGATCACAGACCAAGTTAATTTACACGTTGTCAAAACTAAATTTGGGGTCTTACCAAGTGTAACCTCGCGTTAGTACCCTTCTCTCCTATGCCTGGCCATGATGCGCATAAACCATCCTCACTACCAAGAGATTTGGTAGAATACATGCAGGCTTATGTGAGGCCTCTCTTGCTGACTAAAACAGCATGGCTTCATTATGCATTATTCGTTATTCATTATTCTCTGACCTTTCACCTCCTGAGCAGGGGCACTCCCTCACACAGGTCATTTGGTACCAACATGTGCCCACACATGGTTGTCTGATCACGACCTGGTCTTCTTAGATCTGGCTAATACCCAGGTAAAAGAACGGGACCCGACCTGAACCAAACAAAAATGTGGATCCATACCTCTATACGTACTATACATGAGACCCATGGCAGAACTGCAAAGGGAGATCGTCTTATGGGAAAATGGAATATGAGATGGACCGGTGGATTCGTACAGTGTCAGCAGTAATACAGATGAGGAGCAGAGGAAGCTGACCCAGAAGGCAAAGCTCTCGATTTTCAAGTCCATCTACAGTCCCCTCTAAAAGTATTGGAACAGTGAGGCCAATTCCTTTATTTCTACTTTAGACTGAAAACATTTGGGTTTGACATCAAAAGATGAATATGACACAAAAGATCAACATTTCAGCTTTTATTTCCAGGTATTTACATATTGATCCAATACACAATGTAGAAGATAGCACCTTTTGTTTGAACCCACCCATTTTCCATGTGAGCAAAAGTATTGGAACATGTGACTGACAGGTGTGTTTTGTTGCCCAGGAGCCTCCTGTTACATTGATTATTCAAACAATAACTAGCACTGAATGTCTACACTCAGTTTCAGATTTGGTTTTGCCTGTGCATTTATATTTAGAGATGTAACCAACATGAAAACCAGAGAGCTGTCTATGGGTGAAAAACAAGCAATTGTGAAGCTGAGAGAAGATGGAAAGTCAATCAGAGCCATTGCACAAACACTGGCCATAGCCAGTACAACCATTTGGAATATCCTGAAGAAGAAAGAAACCACTGGTGTACTAAGTAACAGACGTCGAACAGGTAGACTGAGGAAAACGGCAGCAGTGGACGACAGAAACATTGTGAGAGCTGTAAAGAAAGACCCTAAAACAACCCTTAGTGGCATCAGAAACAACCTCCAGAGGGCAGGAGTGAAGGTATCACAATCTACGATTCACAGAAGACTTCATGAACAAAAGTACAGAGGCTACACCAGAAGATGTAAACCACTCATTAGCAAGAAGAATAGGAAGGCCAGGCTGGAATTTGACAAAGAGTACAAAGACAAGCCTCAAAAACTCTGGGACAAAGTTTTATGGACTGATGAGACACAGATGAACATTTACCAAAGTGATGGAAAGACTAAAGTTTGGAGAAAGAAAGGATCTGCTCATGAGCCCAAGCATACAAGCTCATCTGTGAAACACAGTGGAGGTAATGTCATTGCATGGCGTCTTTCTGGGACGAGCCCATTAATCTTCACTGATGATGTAACACATGATGGCAGCAGCAAAATGAACTCAGAGGTCTACAGAAACATTTTGTCTGCTAATTTAAAGAAAGATGCAACCAAACTGATTGGGAGATCCTTCATCATGCAGCAAGATAATGACCCAAAACACACTGACAAAACAACAAAGGAGTTCATCAGGGGGAAGAAGTGGAAGGTTTTACACTGGCCAAGTCAATCTCCAGACTTAAACCCTACAGAGCATTTCACCTGCTTAAGAGGAGACTGAAGGGAGTAACCCCCAAAACAAACAACTGAAAGAGGCTGCGGTCAAGGCCTAGAAAGGCATCACAAAAGAAGAATGCAAAAGTTTGGTGATGTCAGTGAGTCAGACTTGATGTAGTTTTTGCAAGCAAAGGATTTACAACTAAATATTAGGTTTTATTGACTTTAATCTACTTTAAGTCTAGCTGTTCCAATACTTTTGCTCACATGGAAAATGGGTGGGTTCAAACAAAAGGTGCTATCTTCTACATTGTGTATCGGATCAAGATGTAAATACCTGGAAATAAAAGCTGAAATGTTGATCTTTTGTCCCATATTCATCTTTTTCAAATCCAAATGTTTTCAGTCTACAGCTAAAATAAAGGAATTGGCCTCACTGTTCCAATACTTTTGGAGGGGACTGTATTAACACTTTTCTGCTTGTAGTGTTTATCAGGACGACTTTTCCAACAATGTTGTTTTAAATGTTATTTAAAACTCCATTAAGTGTTGTGATTATCTGAACAACTTCATCAAAGTCTAGAGGTTTAAAGTCATAGGTGGAAAATTTGCCACTAAATTATTACAATTAATCTTTGTACAGTGTAATACAGTGTCAGTTCTGATGACATTGGCACAGGAAAATAGTGAACACCACCTGTGGTTCAGGCCTCTAGAGTTTGATGAAGTTGTTCTGATAGTTGTAGACCTTGGTGGAGATTTTAATGAGATCCACTGAGGGTGATGGAGGCTGATAAAAACAACCCACAGACTCAAACAGTTCACTTTCTGAATTCTGAAGGTCTGTGTTTTCTGTAATATTTCAACAGACACAAGTGTACGTGGAGGTCAGGTACTGCTGAATGAAAGAAACACTAATACATGATGCACATATGTTAGTGTGATCTTCAAAGTGATATATTTATCTTAATGTTTCCTTCAGACAACCTTCATGGATAACCAAGTGAATGTAACATATATAACTCTTGATGGGTATGTTGAAGTTCATAAATACAGATATCTTTATTTTGTGATCATGTTCACAGCATATATTCTAATACTCTGCAGTAATTCTACTGTTGTCTATCTGATCTGGATTCACCCAAACCTCCATGAGCCTATGTACATTTTCATTGCAGCTTTGTTGATCAACTCTGTTGTTTACAGCACTGCTTTCTACCCAAAGCTTCTGATTGACTTTTTATCTGAGAAACAGATCATAACATATTCAGCCTGTCTCTTCCAGTGGGTTGCATTTTACTCTTTAGGTTGTTCAGAGTTCTTACTGTTGTCTGCAATGTCTTATGACAGGTATGTGTCTATATGTAAACCTCTGCAATATCCAACCATCATGAGAAAAAGCACTGTTAAAATGTGCTTGGTTTTAGCCTGGCTTGTGCCTGTCTGTGAGATCGCAGGGCCAATTTTTCAGAATGTGAATAAGAAAGTCTGTAAATTTACTTTCAAAGGAATCATTTGTAACAGCACAGTTTTCACACTTCACTGTGTGGAGTCAAAATGGCTGAATATATATGGTTTGATAGTTTTTGTTAATCTTGTACTTCTCCCTGTACTCTTCATACTGTTTACATACATCAGAATATTTATAATAACTTATCGAAGTTGTAGAGAAGTCAGGAGAAAAGCTGCACAGACCTGTTTACCTCACCTCATAGTTTTAATCAACTTCTCCTGTTTGGCTGCATATGATGTACTTTTAGTGAGACTGGAAACTGATTTTCCACAAACTGTACGTTTCATAATGTCCTTACAAATAATCATTTATCATCCTCTCTTTAATCCGATCATATATGGACTAAAAATGAAAGAAATTTATAAACACCTCAAGAGACTGTTCTGGACAATGTCATAACTGTAACTGTATGTAAAGCTGCACAGTCATTGTTTTGTGTCATCATTTATAGGTATGATATGTGATTCTTAGAAGGTTTTTAATGTGAGAATTTGTTTCTATAACGCGCAAAGCATCAGCTTCATCATTGTAATGATTCATGACAAAGAAAGTGGCTGCAGTTTTTTAAAAACCCTGAACAGGTCAAAACTCCAGCATCTCTAAATAAAATGAGACCTTTCTGTTTGTGGTCTTCATCATGGTGACTTTTCCAACACAACATAACATCTTTAGAATATTATCACTCTGAATTTTACTGTCACCTTTTAATTAACGTCTGACTTCATGTCAGCATGTTCAAATAAAAACACCTTGAAAAGAAAAAGAATCTGCTCCAGACTGTGATTTGGTACCCTGTGAGGCAAAGTTCATTCAAATTATCAGGAAAATAAACACGAACAAGTGAAAAAAAACAATTATTATTGCCATCATTTTTGACTGATTTCCCCCAGATACTGCATACAATCTGATGAGCTCAGTTTTTATTTTCTCAACTTGGAACAAACAAATCTCCACAGACCAAGTCTCAGGTACTTCAGATCCCCTGAAATGCAAGTGGTGGTTGTTTTTCTTTCTAGATTTTAAAATTACATTTCCTCTCAGCACAGATAAAAATAATAATGGACTGTGGTCAGTGCTTAATTGCAGATTGTTGAATGTATATTTGCATGTTTGAGTGAGTAACAGAAAACAGATGAAATTATGACAATCAAAACAAAATATTATGAAAAATCACAAGTATACTCATATTAATCATACTATTAATTCCAGTACCCTGATAGCCCACCACCACTGTAGGCATTGTGTCAGGTGCTTTGCAAGCCAGGCAGCAGGCACAGACAGGGACCTAAGTGTGCTGACTCCTCACATCAAGGGGGAATGAGACAACTGAACTTACTTTACGGTAAGCATATTCTGTCACTTCCGGTTATCGGTGTTACTGCCATGGTGCTCTCTGCTCTGCTCACCTAAACAGATTTTTGTATATTTCTCACATCAGTGATTATCTACATATCTCTACACTATCCTTAGACCTGTTCTGCTTGTGCACAAACAGGTCTCTTAACTTTAGTAACACATTAAATCCGATAGTTTTACCAGTTTCTGTTAGCCACACTAACTAGCCTAGCTATAGCAATGGCTTCTCTCTCCTCTCCTCCTCTTTCCTGCCCTGTGTGCCACATGTTTAGCTACTCCTCGTCCTCCTTTAGTGATAACGGTACTTTTAATAAATGTAGTTTATTTGTTGCTTTGGAGGCGAGGCTCAGTGAGTTAGAGGCACGGTACCGCACCACCGAACAGTCAGTAGCTGCTATATTTAGCAAGTCCCCTGTAGCCGGTGCGGTACCACCGAAGGTAGCTTCAGCTAGCCGTCCCCCGGCAACCCCCGAGCAGCCGGGAGGCTGGGTGACTGTCCGAAGGAGGCATAGCCCCAAACTGAAGCCCATGGTACACCACCAACCGCTCCACGTTTCTAACAAGTTTTCCCCGCTCAGCGACACACCCGCTGAGAGGCCAACTCTGGTCATTGGCAGCTCCATTTTGGCCCCCAGTGAAGTTAGCGACACCGGGGGCAAAATGAAAATAAGAATCTTTTACAGGAAGGCTCTCCGTGGTGCCAGAGCAGTCTATTACTCTTCACTAATCGAGGAAAATAAGAATAACCCCAGGTTTCTGTTCAGCGCTGTAGCCAGGCTAAGAGAGAGCCACAGCTCAATTGAGCCATCTATTCCTTTAGGTCTAAGTAGTAATGACTTCATGAGCTTCTTTAATGATAAAATTATAACTATTAGAGACAAAATTCATCACCTCTTGCCCTCAACAGGCACCGATCTGCATTCTTACACAGCAAGTTTGGAAACAGCTGTAAAACCTGATATATATTTAGACTGTTTTTCTCCCATTGACCTTCATCAAATTACTTCAGTAATTTCTTCATCTAAGCCATCAACCTGTCTCTTAGACCCCATCCCAACCAGGCTGCTCAAGGACGTTTTACCTCTAGTTAGCCCTTATTTATTGGATATGATTAATCTGTCTCTATTATCAGGATATGTACCACAGTCTTTTAAAGTAGCTGTAATTAAACCTCTTCTTAAAAAGCCCACTCTAGATCCAGAGGTTTTAGCCAATTACAGACCGATATCAAACCTTCCCTTTCTCTCTAAGATACTTGAGAAAGCTGTAGCCAATCAGCTGTGTGACTTTCTCCATGAGAACAGTTTATTTGAGGATTTTCAGTCAGGATTTAGAGTGCATCATAGCACAGAGACCGCACTAGTCAAAGTTACAAATGACCTCCTAATGGCATCAGACAAAGGACTCATCTCTGTACTTGTCCTGTTAGATCTTAGTGCCGCATTTGACACCATTGACCATCAAATTCTTTTACAGAGACTGGAACATCAAATTGGCATCAAAGGAACCGCCCTAAGCTGGCTTAATTCGTATTTTTTAGATCGATCTCAGTTTGTTCATGTCAATGATGAATCCTCCATGCATACCAAAGTTTGTCATGGAGTTCCACAAGGTTCTGTGCTAGGACCACTTCTATTCAGTTTATATATGCTTCCTCTAGGAACATTATTAGGAATCACTCCATTAATTTTCATTGTTATGCTGATGACACCCAATTATTTTTATGGATCAAGCCTGATGAAACCAATCAGTTAACTAAACTCCAAGCATGCCTTAAGGATATAAAAAGTTGGATGACCTACAATTTTCTGATGTTAAATTCAGACAAAACTGAAGTTCTTGTAATTGGACCCAAGAACCTCAGAAACTCTCTTTCTAGAGACTTAGTTACTTTAGACGAGATCACCCTGGCCTCCAGCTCCACCGTAAAGAATCTTGGAGTTGTTTTTGATCAGGATTTGTCCTTTAATGTCACATAAAACAAATTTCGAGGACTGCTTTCTTCCACTTACGTAACATCGCCAAAATCAGACGCATCGTATCTCAAGCGGATGCAGAAAAAATAGTCCATGCATTTGTTACTTCTAGGCTGGGCTATTGTAACTCTTTGTTATCAGGCTGCTCCAGTAAGTCTCTGAGGACTTTGCAGCTAATTCAGAATGCTGCTGCACGTGTTCTGACAGGAACCAAGATCAGAGATCACATCTCTCCCATTTTGGCATATTTGCATTGGCTACCTGTTAAATCTAGAATAGAATTTAAAATTCTTCTCCTTACATACAAAGCTCTTCATGGTCAGGCACCATCATATCTAAAAGAGCTCATAGTACCTTACTACCCCTCTAGAACGCTGCGCTCTCAGATTGCTGGGTTCCTTGTGGTTCCTATAGTTTCCAAAAGTAGACTGGGAGCCAGAGCTTTCAGCTACCAAGCTCCTCTTCTGTGGAACAAACTATCATTTTGGGTTCGGGAGGCAGACACGGTCAACACTTTTAAGAGTAGACTTAAGACTTTCCTTTTTGATAGAGCTTATAGTTAGGGCTGGCTCAGGTCATCCCTTAGTTATGCTGCTATAGGACTAGACTGCCGGGGGACTCCCTCTCCCTCCTCTCTCTCTCTGTCTCTCTCTCAGGGTTATGCCTAGTCAGGCACGGTATTGGTTGAAGATGTAGTCACATCTCCCTTTACTGAAACTCAAACCTCTCTCTCTCTCTCTCTCTCTCTCTCCATCCATCACCATCACCATCACCATCTGTAAACATACATGTCTCATTAATGCATGTTAATGCATGTTACTAACTAAACTTCTTCCCCGGAGTTTCTGTGCTCTCTCGTCCAGCAGGTTCTCATGGATCGTGGCTGCTGCTGTGGTCCTGCACGACGTCCACTACTTATATTATTACTGTCATTATTGTTACCATATCTCTGTGTACTCTGTATACTGTATTCATTTTATCATTCATTGTAATTGTACAATATGTCTCTGTTGATTTGTTCTGTACATGTGACATCTATTGCACGTCTGTCCGTCCTGGGAGAGGGATCCCTCCTCTGTGGCTCTTCCTGAGGTTTCTTCCACCTTTTTTCCCTGTTAAAAGGGTTTTTGTGGGCAAGTTTTTCCTCACTCGAACCGAGGGTCTAAGGACAGAGGGTCTAAGGACAGAGGGTGTAAGGACAGAGGGTCTAAGGACAGAGGGTGTCACTCCCTGTTCAGATTGAAGCTGGTGCATGAGGTGGAACAGTGCCAGCTGGATGTATTTGGACTCACCTCTACACATACCATTGGTTCTGAAACCAGACTTCTAGAGAGGGCCTGGACTCTCACCTTTTCTAGAGAGAAAATAGCTAGTATTGGGCGACTCACAAACCCTTGGCTGAGTGCTTCTGTGTTGGAGTTCTCCATGGAGAGTGGAAGGTCACCTCTATGCAACTATGAGTCGCTATGGGGAAGGCTCTGCCTGTTGTATGTGTTTATCCATCAGGTGGAACCAGGTGGTGAGTTGGATCAGATGGCAAGGGAAGTCTGCTAAATAGACACGGTAAATCCAAATCTGTGAGGGTGAACTGGGAACTTCTGGCGGAGGCCCCTGTTCATGAGGTCCACAACTTCCACCAACAGAAGAATTTCTTATGCATCCCAGGGGAGGTTGGAAACATGGGAACCGAGTGGGCCGTGTTCAAAAGCACCATTGTAGAAGAAGGCGGTGGGACATGTGGTCAGCAGGTCACCCATGCTTGTCATGGCAACAACCATTTGGATCTTTGACTTCCTGCAGCCACAAGGTGGTTAGAGTAGACAGATCCACCTCACACACCTTAATACACCCTCAACTGTAACATTGTCGCACCCCAGGATTGTGTTTTTAGTCCCCTGCTGTACTCCCTGTACACACTAGTGACTAGTGTACCCACTTTTCAACTCCAACAATCTTGCCAAGTTGATCACACAACTGTAATGGGCCTCATCACTGGAAACAATGAAACAGGTCAAGCAGAAAGAAGTAGAGGGCCTGAACTGCTGGTGTCAAGACTGTCAGAGCTATACGCCCTTAGTATCAAGAGGTTATCAGTGGACAGGGTGGACAGCTTCACCTGGTTTTCAACATCACCAAGACTCTAAGCCAGGGGTGTCCAAATTTTGTATAAGGAGGGCCAGATTTGACAATGTGAATATGTCCAGGGGCCAATACTAACGTTTAAAAAATGAAACAATGAACAATAAAAGTTACATATAAATGCACTTTTTTAACAATTTTATTTTCATTGTCACAATTTCATAGAATCATTTTTTTAATGGAAATGTAACCAAATCTAAGCCAATCAGGCTTAACAAATCTAAAAAACAAACATTTGAAGTCAGATAACAAAGAATAAATATTATGGAATACGTTCAATTTGCATGACGTTGATACAAATCTGAACCTCATGTTCATTTTAAACATGACTTATGAGTAATGCAAAGTCTGTTAACATTTAAGTTTAACACGTTTCACTCTGTCTCTTCTCTTTAACAAAATCATTCAGAAAGTAATATTTTGTGTCACATCTACAGATATATAACACCAGCAGTTACATCCTTACAGGTTAACGTTTACAGCATTCAAATGTTTCATTATGTCAACCAAAAAAGACAAATCTGCCAGCCATACAGTATCTGACAATCCTAGCAGGCCATAAATAATATATTATAAAAACTAGCCTTGGGGCCACATGAAATCTGACCGCAGGCCATGATTTGCCCCCGGGCCAGACTTTGGACATGCCTGCTCTAAGCAATACCTTCCAAATATCCCAAGGGCAAGGCAGACTTTGTTTCACCACAGACCCACAGATTCCACCCAAATACCACAAATAACCACAAATACTGAGGAATTTTTACTACCACCACCACTGAAAGGGCCTTGACAGGAAACATCACTGCTTAGTACGGAAACATTACCAAACTTAAATGCAAGGCCCTACAAAGAGTGTTTCTTGATGATGATTGTAATACAGTGTCAGTTCTGATGACATTGGCACAGGAAAATAGTGAACACCACCTGTGGTTCAGGCCTCTAGAGTTTGATGAAGTTGTTCTGATAGTTGTAGACCTTGGTGGAGATTTTAATGAGATCCACTGAGGGTGATGGAGGCTGATAAAAACAACCCACAGACTCAAACAGTTCACTTTCTGAATTCTGAAGGTCTGTGTTTTCTGTAATATTTCAACAGACACAAGTGTACGTGGAGGTCAGGTACAGCTGAATGAAAGAAACACTAATACATGATGCACGTATGTTAGTGTGATCTCCAAAGTGATATATTTATCTTAATGTTTCCTTCAGACAACCTTCATGGATAACCAAGTGAATGTAACATATATAACTCTTGATGGGTATGTTGAAGTTCATAAATACAGATATCTTTATTTTGTGATCATGTTCACAGCATATATTCTAATACTCTGCAGTAATTCTACTGTTGTCTATCTGATCTGGATTCACCCAAACCTCCATGAGCCTATGTACATTTTCATTGCAGCTTTGTTGATCAACTCTGTTGTTTACAGCGCTGTTTTCTACCCAAAGCTTCTGATTGACTTTTTATCTGAGAAACAGATCATAACATATTCAGCCTGTCTCTTTCAGTGGTTTGCATTTTACACTTTGGGTTCTTCAGAGTTCTTACTGTTGGCAGCTATGGCCTATGACAGGTATGTGTCTATATGTAAACCTCTGCAATATCCAACCATCATGAGAAAAACCACTGTTAATGTGTTCTTGGTTTTAGCCTGGCTTGTGCCTGTCTGTCAGGTTGCAGGGTCAATTTTTCAGAATGTGAATAAGAAACTCTGTAAATTTATTTTCAAAGGAATCATTTGTAACAGCACAGTTAACAAGCTTTACTGTGTCAATTCAAGAGTGGTGAATATATATGGTTTAGTTAATTTGATAAGTTTTGTACTTCTCCCTGTACTCTTCATACTGTTTACATACATCAGAATATTTATAATAACTTATCAAAGTTGTAAAGAAGTCAGGAGAAAAGCTGCACAGACCTGTTTACCTCACCTCATAGTTTTAATCAACTTCTCCTGTTTGGCTGCATATGATGTACTTTTAGTGAGACTGGAAACTGATTTTCCACAAACTGTACGTTTCATAATGTCCTTACAAATAATCATTTATCATCCTCTCTTTAATCCGATCATATATGGACTAAAAATGAAAGAAATTTATAAACACCTCAAGAGACTGTTCTGCAAAATGTCATAACTATAACTGTATGTAAAGCTGCACAGTCATTGTTTTGTGTCATTTATAAGTATGACTTATGTGATCCTTGGAAGGTTTGTAATGTGAGGATTTGTTTCTGTGATAATTGTGCACAGTAAAGAGCAGCGTCAGCTTCATCAGTGTAATGATTCATGACGAAGCAACTGGCTGCACTTTTTCAGAAACCCTGTCAGATCAGAAGCTAATTTATGAATTCAACATTTTACTTTTGAAAGTGAATTAGTATCAGTGGAGGTTGTTCTGCAAAAAGATTTGGTTATGTTTCAAGTCAAGTCAACTTTATTGTCAATGCTGCCATATGTACAGGACATACACAGAATTGAAATAGCGTATCCCTGGTGCAAACACCAATAAACATGAGTTATAAAATATAAAATATAAAAAATATATACAAGTTAAAAAGATCTAAGAAAATTGTGGCAATCTAAGATATAAACAGTATGTTATGGCAATATAGCAGTATAAACAGAATAGACAGTATAAGTGTATATAGTGTCCAGAGTTTGTGGGGGCAGAGGGCAGAGAAGGAGGAGGGGGGGGTTCAGCATCCTGACAGCCTGGTGGATGAAGCTGTGGATGGATGGATTCATAATAATTCAGACATGATTGTCATGTCTAACATGTAAGGTTTCTGTTACAGTAAAGATCATCATCAGCTTCATCAATGAAGAGGTCAAAACTCCAGAATCACTAAATAAAGAATATTAACACTTTACTGCCTGTAGTCTATATAAGGACGACTTTTCCAACAATGTAGTTTAATTAAGTTATCACTCTGAATGTTTCAGTATGTTTATGATAACTGCAGAAAGATTGAACCCTGTTATTACTGATGTCTTTCAAACTGGCTAAATATATTTTCTGTGTTAATTCTTAAAGGTCATGATGGCCATGAAGTGAATATAATAATAAACTTCATACCAAGGCTGAGTTTCTACCACAGCATCCTGGGTTCAATGCCATCCCATTGCCCATTCCCACATGACATTCATGTAATGATTCATGACGAAGCACCTGGCTGCAGTTTTTCAAAATCCTGTCAGATCAGAAGCTAGTTAATGAACTCAAAATTTTGCTTTTGTCAATGAATTACAGTTTGATGAAGTTGTTCTGATAGTTGTAGACCTTGGTGGAGATTTTAATGAGATCCATTGAGGGTTATGGAGGCTGATAAAACCAATCCACAGAGTCAAACAGTTCACTTTCTGAACTTTGTTATATTTTAACAAACATGTCAGTCTAAGATTACAAGATGCTGCCTATAACGTGTAAATGTGATCTCCAAACTGAAACGTGAAGGACTTTTTATCTTAACATTTCCTTCAGACAACCTTCATGGATGATCATGATCAGTTCATAAATACAGATATCTTTATTTTGTGATCATGTTCACAGCATATATTCTAATACTCTGCAGTAATTCTACTGTTGTCTATCTGATCTGGATTCACCCAAACCTCCATAAGCCTATGTACATTTTCATTGCAGCTTTGTTGATCAACTCTGTTGTTTACAGCACTCCTTTCTACCCAAAGCTTCTGGTTGACTTTTTATCTGAGAAACAGATCAGAATCAAAATCAGAATCAGAATCACTTTTATTGCCAGTGTGACGGCCCTGCCTGTACTGTTTAGGCGGACATGGGTTTTCACTTTGGTGACGTAATGGTCTGTCTTTTACGAGGTGATCAGCTGACTTTATCAACCTGATCGGGATCACCTGGGTCCGGTGTTCCAGCGGGATAAAAGGGCTAGTGGCTGCCTGCCGGGGGTCACTTGCTTCCCTCGCCAGCGTCTGCACCTTTTTGGTTCCTTTGGAGTTTCATTTATTTCTACTTCACAACATCCCACCTCACATGATCAATACACCCACATTTACATGACTGAAACCACTGACGTACACACCTCATACCTGCGTTACTTTAGATTGTGTTACTTTATTTAAATAAATATATTTTTCTATTGGCTATGCACTGCGTCTCTCCCGTTTTTGTCATCTCCTTCGGGCCGGGTCATGACACCAAGTATGTGAACACACACACGAGGAAGTATGAGTGTACAGATATTATAAAGCTGATGTTACTGACGTTTGAGTCCGGTGTTAGCTGTTCATCACAGAGACAGCCTGAGGGAACAAACTGTTCTTGTGTCTGGATGTTTTGGAGTTCTGTAGCGCCCCCCAGAGGGGAGAAATTCAAACAGTTTGTGACCAGGGTGTGATGGTTCCTGACTCTGGACAGGTACAGGTCCTGGATGGAGGGCAGGCTGACACCAATAATTATCTTTGGTTTATTTTTCTAACTTAGTTGTAGGACGGTTTGTTTGTTTTGTACTAATCAAGGTATGAAAAAGTTTGCTCATGGTCTCCTGTGGTAAACCTGGCCAGCAGATCTGATTGTTTGGAGTCTTAGGCCACATTAACTATTTTGCATGAACAGGCAAAGGCAGGGCTGGGCTGGCTGTGCTGACTCCTGGTATCGCAGTGGTCCTGGTAGCTCTACGTGGAGATTTCAATGCTCACATGAATGAGCATCAAGAATTCTGAAGTGGGCCATGTTTAAAGCCTCCATTGTTGGGGCAGGTGATCAGAGATCACAAGGTCATCTGTGCTTGTCAGGCAAGAACCTCCTGGTCGAGCCGTCGAGCTGAAGAAGTAGGAATTTCAGACTTGGTTGGCCCAGGGGTCTCTTGAAGCCTTAAGTCCCCTGATGGACCCCCTGTACATACACAACTAACAACTAGTGTAACCACGTTTCAACTCCAACACTCTTGCCAAGTTGATATGTATGTGAATGTTTTTATTGGATTTTATAACACATATAGCTGCACACACAGCACGAGAACATCTAGAAACTCAAGAACATCTAGAAACTCAGATGCTTTGCACACACACCATAAAATCCATAAAAAATCATAATAATGAAAAATAAACAAGGTTAGATTGCCCCAAAAATGTTAGCGTTAATGACAATAAGAAAAATAAACAGACAATCTGACAAAAATTTGCTTCACAAATAGTGCAAGTCAGCTACACAAGAACGACAAAGGTGAACAAAGAAGCAAAAACAAACAAAAAAAAAAACAACAAAAAAAAAAAACAATAAATTAAGAAATAAATAGATGACTAAAAGTAAAATAAATAAAGAAATTCACAGGGCCATTGAAATCATTTATTCGACAGGGAGCTTCTCAACATATAGTAGGAACGGTTGCCACAACTTTTTGAATTTTCTTTCTGAGCCTTGAGTTATATATCTTAGTTGTTCCACTTTGAGATGAGCCACCATGTCCATCACCCACCGCCCATGAGAAGGTGGTACCGACTTTTTCCATTTGAGCAGGATAGTCCGTCGTGCCAGAAGTGTGGCGAACGCCACCGCTGTGACATGGGCGGCTGAAATCCTACAGTCTAGTGGCACCACACCAAATAAGGCTGTGACCGGGTTCGGTTTAATTGTTATTTCCCACACTGCAGTGATTGTGTCAAAAACCCCTCCCAAAAGTCTTTCAGCCTTGAACAGCCCCAAAACATATGGCTAAGGGTGCCAGGGTCACATTTACACCTAGGACAGCTTTCACTGGTTCCTGGAAACATTTTGGCAAGCTTGCTATTCGATAGGTGGAGTCTGTGCAGGACTTTAAATTGGAGGAGTCCATGCCTGATACAAATAGATGAATTATGCACCCAGCCAACTGCCCTCCTCCATTCTGTTGCAGAAAGACCAAAGCCTAGTTCTGTCTCCCACTGCTGTTTAATACGGACTAAAGAGGGGGTTGCTACCCCCTGCAAAAGCTCATATATAGCAGACACACATCCTCTTTGGAAAGGATCAGCTTTCAAGCATTCTTCAAACCAGCTACTCTGTAGATTTTGAAGAGAAGGAGAAAAGTGTTTTTTGATAAAGCTTCGGACCTGCAGATATCTGAAAAAATGCGATTGTGGAATATTAAGTCTTGTTTTTAACTGCTGAAATGACATGAAATTGCCTTCTTTAAAGAGATCCTTGACTAAGCCCACACCTTTTCTTGTCCAGAGCTGAAAAGTTGTGTCAATCAGAGATGGTGGGAAGAGGGCGTTTGCTGAGATGGGAGCTAGAGGGAGGCCCTGTTTGCACCCAAAATGGATTCTTAACTGTCTCCATATTCTAAGCGATCCTTGTGTCACTGGGTTGTGCCCTTGCAGTCTTTTGCTCATTGGCAGTGGAGCACAGATTAAGGAGCTCAGTGCTATTGGGCTGTAAGAGCGCTGTTCCATAAGTGCCCAAAGGGGCATTTGTTCTCTTTCAGGGGGCCACATCAGAATGTTCAACTTAGACATGTTAGCTGCCCAGTAGTAATGCATGTAGTTAGGCATGGCTAGCCCTCCTTCCTCTCTTGCCAAGTTGATGACACAACTGTGATGGGCCTAATCACTGGAAACAATGAAACAGGTTTATCAGAAGTAAGTAGAGGGCCTGATCCATTGGTTTCAGAGCTGCTCCCCATTAATATCAACACGTCCTCAGTAAAGGGTGGACAGCTTCAGTAGTACCTTCAAGTACCTACCAAGGCCCTGACTTGGGCACTGCGTACTGATTCTGTGGTGAGAAAGGAAAGCCAGACATTGTTTCACCTCAGATGCTTGAAGAAATTCTGGGTGTCTCAACAAATACTGAGAGTTTTACACCAATCAGTCATAACATTATGACCACCTGCCTAATATTGTGTAGGCCTGGACTCCTCTACACCTCTGAAGGCATGCTGTCACATCTGGCACCAAGACATTAGCAGTAGATCCTTGAAATCCTGGAAGTTGGGAAGTGGAGGTCTTCATGGGTCGGACCTGTTTGTCCAGCACATCCCACAGATGCTCGGTTTGACTGAGATCTGGGGGATTTGGAGGCCGAGTCAACACGTTGAACTGGTTGTTGCGTTCCTCAAACCATTCCTGAACCATGTTTGCTTTGTGACAGGACACATTATCCTGCTGAACGAGGCCACTGCCTCTGTACCATAAAACTCTTTGGAAATCTCTTCACCCTTCACCAAAGAGATTTTGTGAATATTAGCTACCTATGCATGTACTGTCAGGTTTTGGTCTTGACTCTGTCTCATCCCCTTAAAATGTTGTCTCCATCTCAGTACACTCTGGTCTTATCCTGAAATAACAACACTATGCCAGGAAGTACGCAGAGTACTACATAGAAGGATCTGAATACTGAATAGACACGACTTCAGTCTCAGTTTAGGTGGTCCAGACTATAAAACTACTGTTTATAACATTAGAAATTTGTGAAGGCCTCAATAATGTGTTTGTCATCCATTATTAGAACTACAGAATAACATCTTCCATTGCCGGCCTTTAGGTCTCCTAAAGCATTGAAAGTTGTCCAACCATTGAGCAACACTTCTTACAAGTTCAGGCCTCCAGAGTTTGATTATATTGTTTACATGTCAGTAGTTCTTTAATGAGATCCATGGAGAGTGAAGAAATGTTATAAAACAACATTTCACATACTCTCATTGAAGTTCAGGTGACTGTAAAGCCTCTGTGCAGGCTGCATGTTTGTTCACTCACAGTTCTTTTCTCTGCCTCTTTAATTCACAGGTTTTTGGCAGCTTTAATGGATGATGCATTCAATACAACTTATTTAACTTTTGGTGGACATGTGGATGTTGACAGATACAGATATGTTTATTTTGTGATCATGTTCACGATATATATTCTGATAATCTGCAGTAATTCTGTTATTGTGTATCTCATCTGGGTTCACCAAAACCTCCATGAGCCTATGTACATTTTCATTGCAGCTTTGTTAATCAACTCTGTTCTTTTGAGCACGACTGTCTACCCAAAGCTTCTGATTGACTTTTTATCTGACAAACAGATCATATCTCATCAGGCCTGTCTGGTTCAGTTTCATATGTTTTACTCTTTAGCTGGTTCAGAGTTCTTACTGTTGGCAGCCATGGCCTATGACAGGTATGTGTCTATATGTAAACCTCTTCAATATCCAACCATCATGAGCAAAACCACCGTGAGTATTTTCTTGGTTTTAGCTTGGCTTCTGCCTGTCTGTCAGCTCGTGCTGCCAACTGCAATGAGTGCCAAAGAAAAACTCTGTCGATTTATTTTAAATGGAGTTTTTTGTAATAACACAGTTTATAAACTTCAGTGTGTGATCTCACAAGCACGTTTTGTACGAGATATGGTCATCCTGCTTAATGTGGCACTTGTCCCTGTGCTTTTCATACTGTTTACATACACCAGGATATTTATAATATCCTATCGCAGCAGTAAAGAAGTCAGGAAAAAGGCTGCACAGACCTGTTTACCTCACCTCATAGTTTTAATCAACTTCTCCTGTTTGTGTACTTATGATGTTGTTGTAGTTGGACTAGAATCTGATTTTCCAAAAACTGTTCGTTTAATTATGGCTTTACAGATGATATTGTATCACCCTCTTTTTAATCCCATCATGTATGGACTAAAAATGAAAGAAATTCATAAACACCTCAAAAGGTTGTTCTTCCCAGCCAAGATTAAATAACATATAAACACTGATTACAGATCAGTTTCCTATTTTTCTGTAATAGCACTGAAGATAAGTGAGTCTGATCCTCAGATGGTGCATGTAAGAAATTGTTTCTTTGACTGATGCACAGTAAAAGCTGAGATCGGCATCATCAGACAGTAATGACTGATGATGTTTTGGCATCACAAGTTTCATTCTGAAAAATTTGACTTTACCCAGACATGTCTGAAGTAAACTGAAGTGTAGTCCTCTTCTATAGATGACATGTGACATTTTTGATATCCTTAAACCTCCTTAAATATCATTGTTTAATTGGACTTCCACTCACAAACATCAGAATAAGGTTCATAGTTGCTTTCTGAGTACTTTTGGTCACAATAAACACTGTAAGAGAAAGAAGGACAAGTTAAGAACAGAAACTTCAATAATGATATTTGACTTTATTTGTAAAAGGCAATACCAAATCTCTGCTGATATTTGTACATAAAACACTTTTCTTATTTTCTACATATGTGCACAGATAAGGTATTAAAGGCGAGTTGTAGTTCTCAGGAAAACTCTCAGCTCCATATTTACTTCACAGTGTATTTATGTATATATGTATATATACACAGTGTGTATCCCTCCATATATGCAGGTTCAACATATTTGCAAACATGCACATCTAAACTATATGTATGTACTATATATATATATACTTACGTTGGTTATATGGGTAATGTAAAATATCTTTTAAAATGAAAAGTGAACTACGACCTTGACAACAAAAGTAAGAGTGATATCAGGTTTTTTTTTGATGAATTCATTATAAGGCTGCTAACACTGGCAGTGATTCTCACTTTACTTCTTTGCTCACATGTTGTTTTTGTCCTTTAAATTAGAAAAAAGTTGATCTAGCTGGTGTTTGCTGTCCGTCTTTAATGTGTCGATTTTAAATGAACAGACTCTCAAAACATACATTTCACCTCAGTGTGGAAAAAAACATTCAGTATTCACAGTGTAAGTTTCTAAATCATTGAGATGTATGTAGTATGTAGTCCTGACCAGGTTGTTTGACATAGTAGTAGATGATAGGGATGAGAGAGTACACCATTATCAGTACCTGTATCTGTATCCACACGGGACATGGACAAGGCTGACCAGAAGTTAAATTAAGCCTGGAGTGAATGCGGTGATCAAAAATATCTTTATTTAGGAATAATTTATTTAGAAAACAATTTACAGAACAGCCTCAGAACTGATCTACACAGCAACTTTTTGATCATGAGAGAAAGAGAACTGTTTATTGACACGTTACTCTGTGATATTCGGTCCGTACGAGATACTTGTTATAACCGAGTACTCACACAACCCTAGTAAATGACTTAGGTAAACATCGTTTGTCAACGTAACACTGCATAGAAAAAATTAAATATGTTGTTGATTTTTATATATTACTATTATATTAGGTAGTTTTTAGGTATTATTATATTAGGTAGTGTTAACTGCTTTATCTCCGCTAAATATCCTGTGTGAGGCCTAACACTCGAAAACCGGAAAAACTTAGTTTGACCAGGTTCTTACGCAGAATAAACATCCATAACTTTGCACTCAAAACCAGACATCCATCTCAGAAGTGAACTCATTGTTAAACCAGTAAAAGGAGCTCTGGCTCAGGTGGATTCAGGCGACCTATGTGTGGAGAGACCATCTTTGAACAGACCAAGCTGCAACCTCTGTGGCTGTGAAGTGAAGCCAAAAAACTGCAGTTCCTCTAATGTCCACTTGAGGCTGGCTCCAGAAGTGAGTCAGTCTCCATAAGTCCCCATGTTAAAATGTCCAACTTCACAGCAGAAATAAACATGTTTACAGCCTGGTACAAAAACCCCAGTCCATGGCACGTTGCGTGAGCGTCGCGTAATCGCGAGTAATACGCGGCCATTCTAGTCAATGTATCAAACCCCACCGGCTCCATCGTGGTCCGTTTCATATGCGTCCCAGACGCGTCTTGACGCTCGGCTATGCGTTGAATACGCGTCTGTTCTATTTTTGACGCTTGACGGGAGCAGCACGCGTCAATTTACACAGACCGCCTCGAGCGGGCGGGATTTTCGGTGTTACAGTATATAAATCAAATCAAATCAAATCAAATCAAATCAAATTTTATTTGTATAGCCCAAATTCACAAAACACATTTTGCCTCAGAGGGCTTTACAATCTGTACAGGGAGTGACACCCTCTGTCCTTAGACCCTCTGTCCTTACACCCTCTGTCCTTAGACCCTCTGTCCTTAGACCCTCTGTCCTTACACCCTCTGTCCTTAGACCCTCTGTCCTTAGACCCTCGGTTCGAGTGAGGAAAAACTTGCCCACAAAAACCCTTTTAACAGGAAAAAAGGTGGAAGAAACCTCAGGAAGAGCCACAGAGGAGGGATCCCTCTCCCAGGACGGACAGACGTGCAATAGATGTCACATGTACAGAACAAATCAACAGAGACATATTGTACAATTACAATGAATGATAAAATGATTACAGTATACAGAGTACACAGAGATATGGTAACAATAATGACAGTAATAATATAAGTAGTGGACGTCGTGCAGGACCACAGCAGCAGCCACGATCCATGAGAACCTGCCGGACGAGAGAGCACAGAAACTCCGGGGAAGAAGTTTAGTTAGTAACATGCATTAACATGCATTAATGAGACATGTATGTTTACAGATGGTGATGGTGATGGTGATGGATGGAGAGAGAGAGAGAGAGAGAGAGAGAGAGAGAGAGAGAGAGAGAGAGAGGGAAGGGAGAGAGAGAGAGAGAGAGGAGTAGAGTTTTCAGTACAGGGAGCTGTGACTACATCTTCAACCAGTACCGTGCCGTGTTTTATGTGACATTAAAGGACAAATCCTGATCAAAAACAACTCCAAGATTCTTTACGGTGGAGCTGGAGGCCAGGGTGATCTCGTCTAAAGTAACTAAGTCTCTAGAAAGAGAGTTTCTGAGGTTCTTGGGTCCAATTACAAGAACTTCAGTTTTGTCTGAATTTAACATCAGAAAATTGTAGGTCATCCAACTTTTTATATCCTTAAGGCATGCTTGGAGTTTAGTTAACTGATTGGTTTCATCAGGCTTGATCGATAAATATAATTGGGTGTCATCAGCATAACAATGAAAATTAATGGAGTGATTCCTAATAATGTTCCCTAGAGGAAGCATATATAAACTGAATAGAAGTGGTCCTAGCACAGAACCTTGTGGAACTCCATGACAAACTTTGGTATGCATGGAGGATTCATCATTGACATGAACAAACTGAGATCGATCTAAAAAAATACGATTTAAACCAGCTTAGGGCGGTTCCTTTGATGCCAATTTGATGTTCCAGTCTCTGTAAAAGAATTTGATGGTCAATGGTGTCAAATGCGGCACTAAGATCTAACAGGACAAGTACAGAGATGAGTCCTTTGTCTGATGCCATTAGGAGGTCATTTGTAACTTTGACTAGTGCGGTCTCTGTGCTATGATGCACTCTAAATCCTGACTGAAAATCCTCAAATAAACTGTTCTCATGGAGAAAGTCACACAGCTGATTGGCTACAGCTTTCTCAAGTATCTTAGAGAGAAAGGGAAGGTTTGATATCGGTCTGTAATTGGCTAAAACCTCTGGATCTAGAGTGGGCTTTTTAAGAAGAGGTTTAATTACAGCTACTTTAAAAGACTGTGGTACATATCCTGATAATAGAGACAGATTAATCATATCCAATAAAGAAGGGCTAACTAGAGGTAAAACGTCCTTGAGCAGCCTGGTTGGGATGGGGTCTAAGAGACAGGTTGACGGCTTAGATGAAGAAATTACTGAAGTAATTTGATGAAGGTCGATGGGAGAAAAACAGTCTAAATATATATCAGGTTTTACTGCTGTTTCCAAACTTGCTGTGTAAGAATGCAGATCGGTGCCTGTTGAGGGCAAGAGGTGATGAATTTTGTCTCTAATAGTTATAATTTTATCATTAAAGAAGCTCATGAAGTCATTACTACTTAGACCTAAAGGAATAGATGGCTCAATTGAGCTGTGGCTCTCTCTTAGCCTGGCTACAGTGCTGAACAGAAACCTGGGGTTATTCTTATTTTCCTCGATTAGTGAAGAGTAATAGACTGCTCTGGCACCACAGAGAGCCTTCCTGTATGTTTTAACATTATCTTGCCAGATTAAACGAAAGTCTTCCAGTTTAGTGGCACGCCATTTGCGTTCAGATTTTCGTGCCTCTTGCTTTAAGTTGCGAGTCTGCTGGCTATACCATGGTGCTAACCTCCTTTGTTTAATTATCTTCTTTTTCAGAGGTGCTATAGAGTCGAGAGTTGTTCATAATGAGCCTGTAGTACTATCAACAAGATGATCTATTTGTGAGGGGCTAAAGGAAGCAGACAAGTCCTCTGCTACATTGAGACATGGTATTGAATTCAATACTGAAGGAATCACTTCCTTAAATTTGGCTACAGCACTATCAGATAAACATCTGCTGTAGGAGTTTCTCCCAAAAGGCTTATAGTCCAGTAATATGAACTCAAAGGTTATTAAAAAATGGTCAGATAGAACAGGATTCTGTGGAAAGACTAGTAGATGGTCAATTTCAATGCCATATATACACACACAAACATACATACATTGACAGACAGACAGATTCCTTCCTCAATGGATCATGTCAGGTTACCTGGGGAACACATGGTACCAGGATGCACTATGGGAAGAAGGCAGAGGCAGTGTGATGCTTTGGACAATGTTCTGCTGGGAAACCTCGGGTCCCGCCGTTCATGTGGATGTTACTTTGACACGTACTGCCCAACTAAGCACTGCTGCAGACTACATATGTCCACATATAATCTCCTTTGTGCTAACAAGTTGTGGTTTGGGTGCAACAAGGCTAGCCTCTCCAGTGGTACCACACTCACACTCTGAAGTTTCAGATGAGTTTGATGTGAACACCAAAGCAGGATAACTAGTTAAGTGCCAAACATAACCACATAAAAACATATTTTTACTTATGGCATTTATTAACGCTGTCCTTCAGGCGTCCTGAAACATTAAGAATATTCACAAAATACTGCCTACAGGTTCAGGCCTCCAGAATTCAAAAGTGAAGCTGTTTCCATGTTGGTAGTTCTTGGTGACAACTAATTAACCTCCATGGAGAATGACGTAACCTGATAAATCAATATTTTAAAGACTCCAACAGCTCACTTTTTCAATTGTGAACAGGTAACTGTGAATGAGAAAGTCTTTCCAGTACAGGTTGCATGTTTAATCAGTGACAGTGCTTCTCTCAGTTATGTCTAGTATTGTCCAGTTACACAATCTCTTGTATTCATGATTTTTGATGGACGATACATTGAATGTGACATATGTAACTCTTGGTGGACATGTGGAAGTGGATAAATACAGATATGTTTATTTTGTGATCATGTTCACGATATATATTCTGATAATCTGCAGTAATTCTACTATTGTGTACATAATATGGACTCACCCAAACCTCCATGAGCC
This sequence comes from Sciaenops ocellatus, assembly GCA_033000465.1. Classification (NCBI taxonomy): domain Eukaryota; kingdom Metazoa; phylum Chordata; class Actinopteri; family Sciaenidae; genus Sciaenops; species Sciaenops ocellatus. The sequence goes on along the minus strand of CP136868.1, from coordinate 2,272,935 downwards.
TATGTACATTTTCATTGCAGCTTTGTTAATCAACTCTGTTCTTTTCAGCACGACTATCTACCCAAAGCTTCTGATTGACTTTTTATCTGACAAACAGATCATATCTTATCAGGCCTGTCTGTTTCAGTTTCATATGTTTTACTCTTTAGGTGGTTCAGAGTTCTTACTGTTGGCAGCCATGGCCTATGACAGGTATGTGTCTATATGTAAACCTCTGCAATATCCAACCATCATGAGTAAAAACACTGTGAGTATTTTCTTAGTCTTAGCTTGGATTCTGCCGGGCTCTCAGGTCGCAGTGCCGGCTGGATTGAGTGCTCATAAAAAACTCTGTAGCTTTGTGTTGGAAGGATTTTTTTGTAACAATACAGTTTATAAACTTCAGTGTGTGATTTCAAGAGAACAAATTATACACGATATGGTCATCCTGCTTAATGTGGCACTTGTCCCTGTGCTTTTCATACTGTTTACATACACCAGGATATTTATAATATCCTATCGCAGCAGTAAAGAAGTCAGGAAAAAGGCTGCACAGACCTGTTTACCTCACCTCATAGTTTTAATCAACTTCTCCTGTTTGTGTGCGTTTGATGTCATTACAGTCCAGCTTGAATCAGATTTTCCAAAAACTGTACGTTTTATAATGACTTTACAAATAGTCATGTATCACCCTCTTTTTAATCCCATCATGTATGGACTAAAAATGAAAGAAATTCATAAACACCTCAAAAGGTTGTTCTTCCCAGCCAAGATTAAATAACATATAAACACTGATTACAGATCAGTTTCTTATTTTTCTGTAATAGCACTGAAGATAAGTGAGTCTGATCCTCAGATGGTGCATGTAAGAAATTGTTTCTTTGACTGATGCACAGTAAAAGCTGAGATCGGCATCATCAGAGTTTCATTCTGAGTTTTCACAGTTTACCCAACAGTTACATGTCCTCAGTATTTCAGACTAAACTGTTTTTCAGTCAGTTGAAGTGTAGTCCTCTTCAATAACTGACACATGACATTTTAAATATCCTCAAACATCCTTAATGTTGTCCTCAGAACAGTCTGTTGTATTAATACTCAAAAAAACACATACACACTAGAAACAGGACAAAGAATATTTGAAATGTAGTTTGAATTATTTCACATCCTGTGATGGACAAACAGCGGCAAATGCATGTGTTGATCAGATTATAAATATCATAGTGAGAAAATTTACAATAACCTGATAGCTTTTTTGAACAAGTGGTGATTGTAAAATTGTGCAATTTGCAACGAAACAAAAATAAAATAAACCACAGTTATTGCTTTAGAGTAATTATGTTTTCATGTACTGTATGTGTGGTAATCATGGATTTATCTGCAGTGTGCACACAAAGAGAAACAAAGTCCGAAAGCCTGAGGCAGGTTCATCTGATCATTTTATTTGAATGGATATCCAAAAACTAATTATAGTTTTACTATTTTAACTAGTTATAGTTTTTTTTATAAATCTTTACAAGCCTTATGTAGTCAGTCACAGTCATGTTTCAGGTTTCATGTGCAGGTTAACACAGGGTCAACAATACAATGAAATGTGTTTGACAAGAGGAACTGAGCATGAAGAGCACTAACTGGACAACAACACTAAACATGAAGGATAAAAATAAGCTAAAGAAGTAAAATACAATACTACTACTGCTGAGGAACGGTTAGTTAACCCCCTGGAGGCACTTGACTGTGTAGATGGCCGCTCATGGACTTCCTTTGATGGGTTTAATCTTGGAAATGTGGAAGCATGGATGAATCCACATGGCCCTGAAAAACTGAGGACACAGTGGTGTAGGGTTTAATTCAATTTTATTTATATAGCGCCAATTCATAACAAAAGTTATCTCATGACACTTTCCATACAGAGCAGAAAGTACTCTATAATATTATCTACAGAGACCAACAGTTCCACCAAGAGCAAGCACTTGGTGACAGTGGCGAGTAAAGTCTTCCTTACTACCTTAGAATTCAGGAAGGGTTCAACAAAACAGAGTGCCAACAGCAGGAGATCACAGACCAAGTTAATTTACACGTTGTCAAAACTAAATTTGGGGTCTTACCAAGTGTAACCTCGCGTTAGTACCCTTCTCTCCTATGCCTGGCCATGATGCGCATAAACCATCCTCACTACCAAGAGATTTGGTAGAATACATGCAGGCTTATATGAGGCCTCTCTTGCTGACTAAAACAGCATGGCTTCATTATGCATTATTCGTTATTCATTATTCTCTGACCTTTCACCTCCTGAGCAGGGGCACTCCCTCACACAGGTCATTTGGTACCAACATGTGCCCACACATGGTTGTCTGATCACGACCTGGTCTTCTTAGATCTGGCTAATACCCAGGTAAAAGAACGGGACCCGACCTGAACCAAACAAAAATGTGGATCCATACCTCTATACGTACTATACATGAGACCCATGGCAGAACTGCAAAGGGAGATCGTCTTATGGGAAAATGGAATATGAGATGGACCGGTGGATTCGTACAGTGTCAGCAGTAATACAGATGAGGAGCAGAGGAAGCTGACCCAGAAGGCAAAGCTCTCGATTTTCAAGTCCATCTACAGTCCCCTCTAAAAGTATTGGAACAGTGAGGCCAATTCCTTTATTTCTACTTTAGACTGAAAACATTTGGATTTGACATCAAAAGATGAATATGACACAAAGGATCAACATTTCAGCTTTTATTTCCAGGTATTTACATCTTGATCCAATACACAATGTAGAAGATAGCACCTTTTGTTTGAACCCACCCATTTTCCATGTGAGCAAAAGTATTGGAACATGTGACTGACAGGTGTGTTTTGTTGCCCAGGAGCCTCCTGTTACATTGATTATTCAAACAATAACTAGCACTGAATGTCTACACTCAGTTTCAGATTTGGTTTTGCCTGTGCATTTATAGTTAGAGATGTAACCAACATGAAAACCAGAGAGCTGTCTATGGGTGAAAAACAAGCAATTGTGAAGCTGAGAGAAGATGGAAAGTCAATCAGAGCCATTGCACATAGGCCATAGCCAGTACAACCATTTGGAATATCCTGAAGAAGAAAGAAACCACTGGTGTACTAAGTAACAGACGTCGAACAGGTAGACTGAGGAAAACGGCAGCAGTGGACGACAGAAACATTGTGAGAGCTGTAAAGAAAGACCCTAAAACAACCCTTAGTGGCATCAGAAACAACCTCCAGAGGGCAAGAGTGAAGGTATCACAATCTACTATTCACAGAAGACTTCATGAACAAAAGTACAGAGGCTACACCAGAAGATGTAAACCACTCATTAGCAAGAAGAATAGGAAGGCCAGGCTGGAATTTGACAAAGAGTACAAAGACAAGCCTCAAAAACTCTGGGACAAAGTTTTATGGACTGATGAGACAAAGATGAACATTTACCAAAGTGATGGAAAGACTAAAGTTTGGAGAAAGAAAGGATCTGTTCATGAGCCCAAGCATACAAGCTCATCTGTGAAACACAGTGGAGGTAATGTCATTGCATGGCGTCTTTCTGGGACGAGCCCATTAATCTTCACTGATGATGTAACACATGATGGCAGCAGCAAAATGAACTCAGAGGTCTACAGAAACATTTTGTCTGCTAATTTAAAGAAAGATGCAACCAAACTGATTGGGAGATCCTTCATCCTGCAGCAAGATAATGACCCAAAACACACTGACAAAACAACAAAGGAGTTCATCAGGGGGAAGAAGTGGAAGGTTTTACACTGGCCAAGTCAATCTCCAGACTTAAACCCTACAGAGCATTTCACCTGCTTAAGAGGAGACTGAAGGGAGTAACCCCCCAAAACAAACAACTGAAAGAGGCTGCGGTCAAGGCCTAGAAAGGCATCACAAAAGAAGAATGCAAAAGTTTGGTGATGTCAGTGAGTCAGACTTGATGTAGTTTTTGCAAGCAAAGATTTTACAACTAAATATTAGGTTTTATTGACTTTAATCTACTTTAAGTCTAGCTGTTCCAATACTTTTGCTCACATGGAAAATGGGTGGGTTCAAACAAAAGGTGCTATCTTCTACATTGTGTATCGGATCAAGATGTAAATACCTGGAAATAAAAGCTGAAATGTTGATCTTTTGTCCCATATTCATCTTTTTCAAATCCAAATGTTTTCAGTCTACAGCTAAAATAAAGGAATTGGCCTCACTGTTCCAATACTTTTGGAGGGGACTGTATTAACACTTTTCTGCTTGTAGTGTTTATCAGGACGACTTTTCCAACAATGTTGTTTTAAATGTTATTTAAAACTCCATTAAGTGTTGTGATTATCTGAACAACTTCATCAAAGTCTAGAGGTTTAAAGTCATAGGTGGAAAATTTGCCACTAAATTATTACAATTAATCTTTGTACAGTGTAATACAGTGTCAGTTCTGATGACATTGGCACAGGAAAATAGTGAACACCACCTGTGGAACACCACCACAAGGTTCTGTGCTAGGACCACTTCTATTCAGTTTATATATGCTTCCTCTAGGGAACATTATTAGGAATCACTCCATTAATTTTCATTGTTATGCTGATGACACCCAATTATATTTATCGATCAAGCCTGATGAAACCAATCAGTTAACTAAACTCCAAGCATGCCTTAAGGATATAAAAAGTTGGATGACCTACAATTTTCTGATGTTAAATTCAGACAAAACTGAAGTTCTTGTAATTGGACCCAAGAACCTCAGAAACTCTCTTTCTAGAGACTTAGTTACTTTAGACGAGATCACCCTGGCCTCCAGCTCCACCGTAAAGAATCTTGGAGTTGTTTTTGATCAGGATTTGTCCTTTAATGTCACATAAAACAAATTTCGAGGACTGCTTTCTTCCACTTACGTAACATCGCCAAAATCAGACGCATCGTATCTCAAGCGGATGCAGAAAAACTAGTCCATGCATTTGTTACTTCTAGGCTGGACTATTGTAACTCTTTGTTATCAGGCTGCTCCAGTAAGTCTCTGAGGACTTTGCAGCTAATTCAGAATGCTGCTGCATGTGTTCTGACAGGAACCAAGATCAGAGATCACATCTCTCCCATTTTGGCTTCTTTGCATTGGCTACCTGTTAAATCTAGAATAGAATTTAAAATTCTTCTCCTTACATACAAAGCTCTTCATGGTCAGGCACCATCATATCTAAAAGAGCTCATAGTACCTTACTACCCCTCTAGAACGCTGCGCTCTCAGAATGCTGGGTTCCTTGTGGTTCCTATAGTTTCCAAAAGTAGACTGGGAGCCAGAGCTTTCAGCTACCAAGCTCCTCTTCTGTGGAACAAACTATCATTTTGGGTTCGGGAGGCAGACACGGTCAACACTTTTAAGAGTAGACTTAAGACTTTCCTTTTTGATAGAGCTTATAGTTAGGGCTGGCTCAGGTCATCCCTTAGTTACGCTGCTATAGGACTAGACTGCCGGGGGACTCCCTCTCCCTCCTCTCTCTCTCTGTCTCTCTCTCAGGGTTATGCCTAGTCAGGCACGGTATTGGTTGAAGATGTAGTCACATCTCCCTTTACTGAAACTCAAACCTCTCTCTCTCTCTCTCTCTCTCTCTCTCTCTCCATCCATCACCATCACCATCACCATCTGTAAACATACATGTCTCATTAATGCATGTTAATGCATGTTACTAACTAAACTTCTTCCCCGGAGTTTCTGTGCTCTCTCGTCCAGCAGGTTCTCATGGATCGTGGCTGCTGCTGTGGTCCTGTACGACGTCCACTACTTATATTATTACTGTCACCATTGTTACCATATCTCTGTGTACTCTGTATACTGTAATCATTTTATCATTCATTGTAATCGTACAATATGTCTCTGTTGATTTGTTCTGTACATGTGACATCTATTGCACGTCTGTCCGTCCTGGGAGAGGGATCCCTCCTCTGTGGCTCTTCCTGAGGTTTCTTCCACCTTTTTTCCCTGTTAAAAGGGTTTTTGTGGGCAAGTTTTTCCTCACTCGAACCAAGGGTCTAAGGACAGAGGGTGTAAGGACAGAGGGTCTAAGGACAGAGGGTGTAAGGACAGAGGGTCTAAGGACAGAGGGTGTCACTCCCTGTTCAGATTGAAGCTGGTGCATGAGGTGGAACAGTGCCAGCTGGATGTATTTGGACTCACCTCTACACATACCATTGGTTCTGAAACCAGACTTCTAGAGAGGGCCTGGACTCTCACCTTTTCTAGAGAGAAAATAGCTAGTATTGGGCTACTCACAAACCCTTGGCTGAGTGCTTCTGTGTTGGAGTTCTCCATGGAGAGTGGAAGGTCACCTCTATGCAACTATGAGTCGCTATGGGGAAGGCTCTGCCTGTTGTATGTGTTTATCCATCAGGTGGAACCAGGTGGTGAGTTGGATCAGATGGCAAGGGAAGTCTGCTAAATAGACACGGTAAATCCAAATGTGTGAGGGTGAACTGGGAACTTCTGGCAGAGGCCCCTGTTCATGAGGTCCACAACTTCCACCAACAGAAGAATTTCTTATGCATCCCAGGGGAGGTTGGAAACATGGGAACCGAGTGGGCCGTGTTCAAAAGCACCATTGTAGAAGAAGGCGGTAGGACATGTGGTCAGCAGGTCACCCATGCTTGTCATGGCAACAACCATTTGGATCTTTGACTTCCTGCAGCCACAAGGTGGTTAGAGTAGACAGATCCACCTCACACCCCTTAATACACCCTCAACTGTAACATTGTCGCACCCCAGGATTGTGTTTTTAGTCCCCTGCTGTACTCCCTGTACACACTAGTGACTAGTGTACCCACTTTTCAACTCCAACAATCTTGCCAAGTTGATCACACAACTGTAATGGGCCTCATCACTGGAAACAATGAAACAGGTCAAGCAGAAAGAAGTAGAGGGCCTGAACTGCTGGTGTCAAGACTGTCAGAGCTATACGCCCTTAGTATCAAGAGGTTATCAGTGGACAGGGTGGACAGCTTCACCTTGTTTTCCACATCACCAAGACTCTAAGCCAGGGGTGTCCAAATTTTGTATAAGGAGGGCCAGATTTGACAATGTGAATATGTCCAGGGGCCAATACTAACGTTTAAAAAATGAAACAATGAACAATAAAAGTTACATATAAATGCACTTTTTTAACAATTTTATTTTCATTGTCACAATTTCATAGAATCATTTTTTTAATGGAAATGTAACCAAATCTAAGCCAATCAGGCTTAACAAATCTAAAAACCAAACATTTGAAGTCAGATAACAAAGAGTAAATATTATGGAACACGTTAAATTTGCATGACGTTGATACAAATCTGAACCTCATGTTCATTTTAAACATGACTTATTATGAGTAATGCAAAGTCTGTTAACATTTAAGTTCAACACGTTTCACTCTGTCTCTTCTCTTTAACAAAATCATTCAGAAAGTAATATTTTGTGTCACATCTACAGATATATAACACCAGCAGTTACGTCCTTACAGGTTAACGTTTACAGCATTCAAATGTTTCATTATGTCAACCAAAAAAGACAAATCTGCCAGCCATACAGTATCTGACAATCCTAGCAGGCCATAAATAATATATTATAAAAACTAACCTTGGGGCCTCATGAAATCTGACCGCAGGCCATGATTTGCCCCCGGGCCAGACTTTGGACATGCCTGCTCTAAGCAATACCTTCCAAATATCCCAAGGGCAAGGCAGACTTTGTTTCACCACAGACCCACAGATTCCACCCAAATACCACAAATAACCACAAATACTGAGGAATTTTTACTACCACCACCACTGAAAGGGCCTTGACAGGAAACATCACTGCTTAGTACGGAAACATTACCAAACTTAAATGCAAGGCCCTACAAAGAGTGTTTTTTGATGATGATTGTAATACAGTGTCAGTTCTGATGACATTGGCACAGGAAAATAGTGAACACCACCTGTGGTTCAGGCCTCTAGAGTTGATGAAGTTGTTCTGATAGTTGTAGACCTTGGTGGAGATTTTAATGAGATCCACTGAGGGTGATGGAGGCTGATAAAAACAACCCACAGACTCAAACAGTTCACTTTCTGAATTCTGAAGGTCTGTGTTTTCTGTAATATTTCAACAGACACAAGTGTACGTGGAGGTCAGGTACAGCTGAATGAAAGAAACACTAATACATGATGCACGTATGTTAGTGTGATCTTCAAAGTGATATATTTATCTTAATGTTTCCTTCAGACAACCTTCATGGATAATCAAGTGAATGTAACATATATAACTCTTGATGGGTACGTGGACATTCATAAATACAGATATCTTTATTTTGTGATCATGTTCACAGCATATATTCTAATACTCTGCAGTAATTCTACTGTTGTCTATCTGATCTGGATTCACCCAAACCTCCATGAACCTATGTACATTTTCATTGCAGCTTTGTTAATCAACTCTGTTGTTTACAGCACTGCTTTCTACCCAAAGCTTCTGATTGACTTTTTATCTGACAAACAGATCATAACATATTCAGCCTGTCTCTTTCAGTGGTTTGCATTTTACACTTTGGGTTCTTCAGAGTTCTTACTGTTGGCAGCTATGGCCTATGACAGGTATGTGTCTATATGTAAACCTTTGCAATATCCAACCATCATGAGAAAAACCACTGTGAATGTGTGCTTGGTTTTAGCCTGGCTTGTGCCTGTCTGTCAGGTTGCAGGGTCAATTTTTCAGAATGTGAATAAGAAACTCTGTAAATTTACTTTCAAAGGAATCATTTGTAACAGCACAGTTAACAAGCTTTACTGTGTCAATTCAAGAGTGGTGAATATATATGGTTTAGTTAATTTGATAGGTTTTGTACTTCTCCCTGTACTCTTCATACTGTTTACATACATCAGAATATTTATAATAACTTATCGAAGTTGTAGAGAAGTCAGGAGAAAAGCTGCACAGACCTGTTTACCTCACCTCATAGTTTTAATCAACTTCTCCTGTTTGGCTGCATATGATGTACTTTTAGTGAGACTGGAAACTGATTTTCCAAAAACTGTACGTTTCATAATGTCCTTACAATTATTAGTGTATCATCCTCTCTTTAATCCGATCATATATGGACTAAAAATGAAAGAAATTTATAAACACCTCAAGAGGTTGTTCTGCAAAATGTCATAACTGTAACTGTATGTAAAGCTGCACAGTCATTGTTTTGTGTCATTTATAAGTATGACTTATGTGATCCTTGGAAGGTTTGTAATGTGAGGATTTGTTTCTGTGATAATTGTGCACAGTAAAGAGCAGCATCAGCTTCATCAGTGTAATGATTCATGACGAAGCAACTGGCTGCACTTTTTCAGAAACCCTGTCAGATCAGAAGCTAATTTATGAATTCAACATTTTACTTTTGAAAGTGAATTAGTATCAGTGGAGGTTGTTCTGCAAAAAGATTTGGTTATGTTTCAAGTCAAGTCAACTTTATTGTCAATGCTGCCATATGTACAGGACATACACAGAATTGAAATAGCGTATCCCTGGTGCAAACTCCAATAAACATGAGTTATAAAATATAAAATATAAAATATATATACAAGTTAAAAAGATCTAAGAAAATTGTGTCAATCTAAGATATAAACAGTATGTTATGGCGATATAGCAGTATAAACAGAATGGACAGTATAAGTGTATATAGTGTCCAGAGTTTGTGGGGGCAGAGGGCAGAGAAGGAGGAGGGGGGGGTTCAGCATCCTGACAGCCTGGTGGATGAAGCTGTGGATGGATGGATTCATAATAATTCAGACATGATTGTCATGTCTAACATGTAAGGTTTCTGTTACAGTAAAGATCATCATCAGCTTCATCAATGAAGAGGTCAAAACTCCAGAATCACTAAATAAAGAATATTAACACTTTACTGCCTGTAGTCTATATGAGGACGACTTTTCCAACAATGTTGTTTTAATTAAGTTATCACTCTGAATGTTTCAGTATGTTTATGATAACTGCAGAAAGATTGAACCCTGTTATTACTGATGTCTTTCAAACTGGCTAAATATATTTTCTATCTTAATTCTTAAAGGTCATGATGGCCATGAAGTGAATATAATAATAAACTTCATACCAAGGCTGAGTTTCTACCACAGCATCCTGGGTTCAATGCCATCCCATTGCCCATTCCCACATGACATTAATGTAATGATTCATGACGAAGCACCTGGCTGCAGTTTTTCAAAATCCTGTCAGATCAGAAGCTAGTTAATGAACTCAAAATTTTGCTTTTGTCAGTGAATTACAGTTTGATGAAGTTGTTCTGATAGTTGTAGACCTTGGTGGAGATTTTGATGAGATCCATTGAGGGTTATGGAGGCTGATAAAACCAATCCACAGAGTCAAACAGTTCACTTTCTGAATTTTGTTATATTTTAACAAACATGTCAGTCTAAGATTACAAGATGCTGCCTATAACGTGTAAATGTGATCTCCAAAGTGAAACGTGAAGGACTTTTTATCTTAACATTTCCTTCAGACAACCTTCATGGATGATGAATTTAATGTAACATATATAACTCTTGATGGGTATGTTGAAGTTCATAAATACAGATATCTTTATTTTGTGATCATGTTCACAGCATATATTCTAATACTCTGCAGTAATTCTACTGTTGTCTATCTGATCTGGATTCACCCAAACCTCCATAAGCCTATGTACATTTTCATTGCAGCTTTGTTGATCAACTCTGTTGTTTACAGCACTGCTTTCTACCCAAAGCTTCTGATTGACTTTTTATCTGAGAAACAGATCAGAATCAAAATCAGAATCAGAATCACTTTTATTGCCAGTGTGACGGCCCTGCCTATACTGTTTAGGCGGACATGGGTTTTCACTTTGGTGACGTAATGGTCTGTCTTTTACGAGGTGATCAGCTGACTTTATCAACCTGATCGGGATCACCTGGGTCCGGTGTTCCAGCGGGATAAAAGGGCTAGTGGCTGCCTGCCGGGGGTCACTCGCTTCCCTCGCCAGTGTCCGCACCTTTTTGGTTCCTTTGGAGTTTCATTTATTTCTACTTCACAACATCCCACCTCACATGATCAATACACCCACATTTACATGACTGAAACCACTGACGTACACACCTCATACCTGCGTTACTTTAGGTTGTGTTACTTTATTTAAATAAATATATTTTTCTATTGGCTATGCACTGCGTCTCTCCCGTTTTTGTCATCTCCTTCGGGCCGGGTCATGACACCAAGTATGTGAACACACACGAGGAAGTATGAGTGTACAGATATTATAAAGCTGATGTTACTGACGTTTGAGTCCGGTGTTAGCTGTTCATCACAGAGACAGCCTGAGGGAACAAACTGTTCTTGTGTCTGGATGTTTTGGCGTACAGAGTTCTGTAGCGCCCCCCAGAGGGGAGAAGTTCAAACAGTTTGTGACCAGGGTGTGATGGTCTGCAGAGATGTTACCTGCCCGATTCCTGACTCTGGACAGGTACAGGTCCTGGATGGAGGGCAGGCTGACACCAATAATTATCTTTGGTTTATTTTTCTAACTTAGTTGTAGGACGGTTTGTTTGTTTTGCACTAATCAAGGTATGAAAACGTTTGCTCATGGTCTCCTGTGGTAAACCTGGCCAGCAGGTCTGATTGTTTGGAGTCTTAGGCCACATTAACTATTTTGCATGAACAGGCAAAGGCAGGGCTGAGCTGGCTGTGCTGACTCCTGGTATCGCAGTGGTCCTCGGATGTGACATGTCACCTCACTAATGGGGATACTCACAAGTCCCAGGCTAAGCACTGTTTTGTTGGAGTTCCCCAGAGAATGGATGGTTGCCTCTACACGACTATGAATTGGTACAACACCTCTGACTGTTGTGTGTGCTTATCCATCAAAAAGCAGTTCAGAGTATCCGGGTCTCTGAAAAAGGACTCCACCTGGTGAATCTATAGCTCTACGTGGAGATTTCAATGCTCACATGGATGAGCATCAAGAATTCTGAAGTGGGCCATGTTTAAAGCTTCCATTGTTGGGGCAGGTGATCAGAGATCACGAGGTCATCTGTGCTTGTCAGGCAAGAACCTCCTGGTCGAGCCGTCGAGCTGAAGAAGTAGGAATTTCAGACTTGGTTGGCCCAGGGGTCTCTTGAAGCCTTAAGTCCCCCGATGGACCCCCTGTACATACACAACTAACAACTAGTGTAACCACGTTTCAACTCCAACACTCTTGCCAAGTTGATGACACAACTGTGATGGGCCTAATCACTGGAAACAATGAAACAGGTTTATCAGAAGTAAGTAGAGGGCCTGATCCATTGGTTTCAGAGCTGCTCCCCATTAATATCAACACGTCCTCAGTAAAGGGTAGACAGCTTCAGTAGTACCTTCAAGTACCTACCAAGGCCCTGACTTGGGCATTGCGTACTGATTCTGTGGTGAGAAAGGCAAGCCAGACATTGTTCCACCTCAGATGCTTGAAGAAATTCTGGGTGTCTCAACAAATACTGAGAGTTTTACACCAATCAGTCATAACATTATGACCACCTGCCTAATATTGTGTAGGCCTGGACTCCTCTACACCTCTGAAGGCATGCTGTCACATCTGGCACCAAGACATTAGCAGTAGATCCTTGAAATCCTGGAAGTTGGGAGGTGGAGGTCTTCATGGGTCGGACCTGTTTGTCTAGCACATCCCACAGATGCTCGGTTTGACTGAGATCTGGGGGATTTGGAGGCCGAGTCAACACGTTGAACTGGTTGTTGCGTTCCTCAAACCATTCCTGAACCATGTTTGCTTTGTGACAGGACACATTATCCTGCTGAACGAGGCCACTGCCTCTGTACCATAAAACTCTTTAGAAATCTCTTCACCCTTCACCAAAGAGATTTTGTGAATATTAGCTACCTATGCATGTACTGTCAGGTTTTGGTCTTGACTCTGTCTCAACCCCTTAAAATGTTGTCTTCATCTCAGTACACTCTGGTCTTATCCTGAAATAACAGCACCATGCCAGGAAGTACGCAGAGTACTACATAGAAGGGCACTAATGAAAGGATCTGAATACTGAATAGACACGACTTCAGTCTCAGTTTAGGTGGTCCAGACTATAAAACTACTGTTTATAACATTAGAAATTTGTGAAGGCCTCAATAATGTGTTTGTCATCCATTATTAGAACTACAGAATAACATCTTCCATTGCCGGCCTTTAAGTCTCCTAAAGCATTGAAAGTTGTCCAACCATTGAGCAACACTTCTTACAAGTTCAGGCCTCCAGAGTTTGATTATATTGTTTACATGTCAGTAGTTCTTTAATGAGATCCATGGAGAGTGAAGAAATGTTATAAAACAACATTTCACATACTCTCATTGAAGTTCAGGTGACTGTAAAGCCTCTGTGCAGGCTGCATGTTTGTTCACTCACAGTTCTTTTCTCTGCCTCTTTAATTCACAGGTTTTTGGCAGCTTTAATGGATGATGCATTCAATACAACTTATTTAACTTTTGGTGGACATGTGGATGTTGACAGATACAGATATGTTTATTTTGTGATCATGTTCACGATATATATTCTGATAATCTGCAGTAACTCTGTTATTGTGTATCTCATCTGGGTTCACCAAAACCTCCATGAGCCTATGTACATTTTCATTGCAGCTTTGTTAATCAACTCTGTTCTTTTGAGCACGACTGTCTACCCAAAGCTTCTGATTGACTTTTTATCTGACAAACAGATCATATCTCATCAGGCCTGTCTGGTTCAGTTTCATATGTTTTACTCTTTAGCTGGTTCAGAGTTCTTACTGTTGGCAGCCATGTCCTATGACAGGTATGTGTCTATATGTAAACCTCTGCAATATCCAACCATCATGAGCAAAACCACCGTGAGTATTTTCTTGGTTTTAGCTTGGCTTCTGCCTGTCTGTCAGCTCGTACTGCCAACTGCAATGAGTGCCAAAGAAAAACTCTGTCGATTTATTTTAAATGGAGTTTTTTGTAATAACACAGTTTATAAACTTCAGTGTGTGATCTCACAAGCACGTTTTGTACGAGATATGGTCATCCTGCTTAATGTGGCACTTGTCCCTGTGCTTTTCATACTGTTTACATACACCAGGATATTTATAATATCCTATCGCAGCAGTAAAGAAGTCAGGAAAAAGGCTGCACAGACCTGTTTACCTCACCTCATAGTTTTAATCAACTTCTCCTGTTTGTGTACTTATGATGTTGTTGTAGTTGGACTAGAATCTGATTTTCCAAAAACTGTTCGTTTAATTATGGCTTTACAGATGATATTGTATCACCCTCTTTTTAATCCCATCATGTATGGACTAAAAATGAAAGAAATTCATAAACACCTCAAAAGGTTGTTTTTCCCAGCCAAGATTAAATAACATATAAATACTGATTACAGATCAGTTTCCTATTTTTCTGTAATAGCACTGAAGATAAGTGAGTCTGATCCTCAGATGGTGCATGTAAGAAATTGTTTCTTTGACTGATGCACAGTAAAAGCTGAGATCGGCATCATCAGACAGTAATGACTGATGATGTTTTGGCATCACAAGTTTCATTCTGAAAAATCTGACTTTACCCAGACATGTCTGAAGTAAACTGAAGTGTAGTCCTCTTCTATAGATGACATGTGACATTTTTGATATCCTTAAACCTCCTTAAATATCATTGTTTAATTGGACTTCCACTCACAAACATCAGAATAAGGTTCATAGTTGCTTTCTGAGTACTTTTGGCCACAATAAACACTGTAAGAGAAAGAAGGACAAGTTAAAAACAGAAACTTCAATAATGATATTTGACTTTATTTGTAAAAGGCAATACCAAATCTCTGCTAATATTTGTACATAAAACACTTTTCTTATTTTTACATATGTGCACAGATAAGGTATTAAAGGCGAGTTGTAGTTCTCAGGAAAACTCTCAGCTCCATATTTACTTCACAGTGTATTTATGTATATATGCATATATACACAGTGTGTATCCCTCCATATATGCAGGTTCAACATATTTGCAAACATGCACATCTAAACTATATGTATGTACTATATATATATATATATACTTACGTTGGTTATATGGGTAATGTAAAATATCTTTTAAAATGAAAAGTGAACTACGACCTTGACAACAAAAGTAAGAGTGATATCAGGTTTTTTTTTGATGAATTCATTATAAGGCTGCTAACACTGGCAGTGATTCTCACTTTACTTCTTTGCTCACATGTTGTTTTTGTCCTTTAAATTAGAAAAAAGTTGATCTAGCTGGTGTTTGCTGTCCGTCTTTAATGTGTCGATTTTAAATGAACAGACTCTCAAAACATACATTTCACCTCAGTGTGGAAAAAACATTCAGTATTCACAGTGTAAGTTTCTAAATCATTGAGATGTATGTAGTATGTAGTCCTGACCAGGTTGTTTGACATAGCAGTAGATGATAGGGATGAGAGAGTACACCATTATCAGTACCTGTATCTGTATCCACACGGGACATGGACAAGGCTGACCAGAAGTTAAATTAAGCCTGGAGTGAATGCGGTGATCAAAAATATCTTTATTTAGGAATAATTTCTTTAGTAAACAATTTACAGAACAGCCTCAGAACTGATCTACACAGCAACTTTTTGATCATGAGAGAAAGAGAACTGTTTATTGACACATGTTACTCTGTGATATTCGGTCCGTACGAGATACTTGTTATAACCGAGTACTCACACAACCCTAGTAAATGACTTAGGTAAACATCGTTTGTCAACGTAACACTGCATAGAAAAAATTAAATATGTTGTTGATTTTTATATATTACTATTATATTAGGTAGTTTTTAGGTATTATTATATTAGGTAGTGTTAACTGCTTTATCTCCGCTAAATATCCTGTGTGAGGCCTAACACTCGAAAACCGGAAAAACTTAGTTTGACCAGGTTCTTACGCAGAATAAACATCCATAACTTTGCACTCAAAACCAGACATCCATCTCAGAAGTGAACTCATTGTTAAACCAGTAAAAGGAGCTCTGGCTCAGGTGGATTCAGGCGACCTATGTGTGGAGAGACCATCTTTGAACAGACCAAGCTGCAACCTCTGTGGCTGTGAAGTGAAGCCAAAAAACTGCAGTTCCTCTAATGTCCACTTGAGGCTGGCTCCAGAAGTGAGTCAGTCTCCATAAGTCCCCATGTTAAAATGTCCAACTTCACAGCAGAAATAAACATGTTTACAGCCTGGTACAAAAACCCCAGTCCATGGCACGTTGCGTGAGTGTCGCGTCATCGCGAGTAATACGCGGCCATTCTAGTCAATGTATCAAACCCCACCGGCTCCATCGTGGTCCGTTTCATATGCGTCCCAGACGCGTCTCGACGCTCGGCTATGCGTTGAATACGCGTCTGTTCTATTTTTGACGCTTGACGGGAGCAGCACGTGTCAATTTACACAGACCGCCTCGATCGGGCGGGATTTTCGGTGTTACAGTATATACACACACAAACATACATACATTGACAGATAGACAGATTCCTTCCTCAATGGATCAAGTCAGGTTACCTGGGGAACACATGGTACCAGGATGCACTATGGGAAGAAGGCGGAGGCAGTGTGATGCCTTGGACAATGTTCTGCTGGGAAACCTCAGGTCCCGACGTTCATGTGGATGTTACTTTGACACGTACTGCCCACCTAAGCACTGCTGCAGACTACATATGTCCACATATAATCTCCTTTGTGCTAACAAGTTGTGGTTTGGGTGCAACAAGGCTAGCCTCTCCAGTGGTACCACACTCACACTCTGAAGTTTCAGATGAGTTTGATGTGAACACCAAAGCAGGATAACTAGTTAAGTGCCAAACATAACCACATAAAAACATATTTTTACTTATGGCATTTATTAACGCTGTCCTTCAGGCATCCTGAAACATTAAGAATATTCACAAAACACTGCCTACAGGTTCAGGCCTCCAGAATTCAAAAGTGAAGCTGTTTCCATGTTGGTAGTTCTTGGTGACAACTAATTAACCTCCATGGAGAATAACGTAACCTGATAAATCAATATTTTAAATGAAGTTTTTCCCCCCATACCTTCATCCCCTCTACCCTCATACCTTCACCTAACGTACGTTTAATGTACGTTTGCATGCTGCTACCGGACGCTCGGATTACCCTCCGGATCCTGCAAAGCATCTATCTATCAATCTATCTTCTTCCCTCCTACAGCCCCCTCCACAGCTGCAGCGGCCACCTCAACAACAGGCAGTCCTACAGTAACTGAATGGCCACACGACTTCGCTCTCCCGCTCCGCTACATTTACGAAACACTTCCAGTATCCTCCCCCCACAGCACATCACCCGTGCTTCCTATCCCTCCTCCCTTCTCGTCGATTCTAACGTATGATTAACGCATGTCGCGTGCATCCCCGGTCCTAACTGACCTAACTAACTCTACATTTACGAAATATATCCAATCATCATAGTAGCCATCCTTTTTGGGGCCAAATGGTCCAACTTGGATTCATCCCATTTCCGTTTCACATGTACTTAAACACGCCTCATCCGTTCACTCCTTCGATGCCGTTTTCACATCCCTCCCCACCCCAAAACCCTCTTTCTTTTGTTATCTCACTCTTTTCTCTTCTCTCTATCATTCATACACAGGAACCATGGGGCTCTTAGACATAGAGCTACAGAGAGACGGTTCCCCCACCCAGAGTCTCAACTCCCGGGTTCCATCCAGCCTTCCCGATACGGTCAACCTCCATCCACCATGACCCTGTTCCTTCCTCCCTCCTACCTACGTCCCTGCATCCCCTCATCCCCTCATCCCTTCATACCCTCGACACCTCCGGCCCTCAGTGCCTCAACACCACCGGCCCTCCGGCCCTCAGCACCTCTCATCTCCGACCCTCCATACCACCATACCTCTGACCCTCCATACCAGGTTGGCCTCAAGGAAGTTCTGGCAAACCGCTCTCTGTTGGAAAACAGTGGAATGCATGGAAAGTATCTTGGGGTCCTAATGAGAAAATGGAATATGAGATGGACCCTATGATCCGATCCTCACATATAGTAGTGACTGAAAAATCTGGATACAAGCAGCTAAAATGAGTTTCCTCTGTAGGGTTGCTACTGTAGGTTCAGACTCAGAGATAAGGTGAAGACTTCTGGAGCTTTGGAGACATTCTGGTATTGTCCAACTGGCAGCAAGACCCAGAACTCACTATATGGACTATATAGCCCATCTAGCCTGGGAACGCCTCAGGATCCCCCAGCAGGAGCTGGAATAAGTTGCTCTGGAGAGGAACATCTGGAACGCCCTGCTAAACCTACTGCCACAGTGACCAGACCCCAGATAAGTGGAAGGAGATGGATGGATGGATGGATGGATGGATGAATGGATGAATGGATGGATGGATGGATGGATAATGGATGGATGGATGGATGGATGGATGAATGGATGGATGAATGGATGGTTGGATGGATGGATGGATGGACAGATGGATGGATAATGGATGGATGGATGAATGGATGGATGAATGGATGGTTGGATGGATGGATGAATGGATGGATGAATGGATGGTTGGATGGTTGGATGGATGGATGAATGGATGGATGGATGGATGGATGGATGGATGGATGGATGGACGGATGGATGGATAATGGATGGATGAATGGATGGATGGATGGATGGATGATGGATGGATAATGGATGAATGAATGGATGGATGGATGGATGGATGGATGAATGGATGGATGATGGATGGATGGATGATGGATGATGGATGAATGGATGGATGAATGGATGGATGAATGGATGGATGATGGATGGATGACTTTCTACATCAAAAAAATCAAATCAATCAATCAAAATCAATCGAACAAAGTATTTTCAGTGTGAGTCACGTCTGTGGTCAGTAAATCAGAGTCTTGCTGCTTCAAATAACTCTGTTTTTATTCAGGCAAATAAGGCAATAGGTGGAAAATATAGTATAAAGCTAGGAGGGATTCTTTTTAGTTTCAACTTTTCATTTCTTACATTAATAATAGTGTAAGTGATTTTACAGGCAGTGTAAATATACATGCATCGTTTTGCATTCAGCTGCACAACTTCAAACACAGGAAATTTAGTTTGTGGCACACCTTGTGTGTTCACAAGGGGAGGCGTGTGTGGCTGCTCTCAGGGTAACAACTCAACAGTATAAAGGTTCAGCAGCTGCCTCAGTCTGGACTAGATCAGGGCAGGATGATGTGTATTTTACTAAAATATAAATGTACATACACTGATGCAAAGACTGTTTTCTGAATGTCTTTATTAGCTGGACAGGATTCAGTTGAACAGTATATACAGTATATTTTGTTGGCTGATACATGTCTTTATTTAAACAGATATTATAGAACACAATCTTCTTCACTGTGACTGTTTTCACTTGTGAAAAAGGACATTTTTAATCTCTGCCATGTGATAACTTGATGATGATGATTATTGAGAAATGTTTGCTTTTTGCATTTAGTGTCAGAGACTTGTTTATTTATCCTGAAATGTGTTTGTTATGTTGAATATTATCAGGTAAAATTCTTTAAAATGTGCAACCTACATACATTTTGTTGAGGCCAGTTTAAACTGTAGTAACACTCATTTTGTCCTCTTTTAATCAGTTTGGTCCTCCCTGTTTGTCTCCATCACTCTCACTTCTCGTGCAGACATGAAGAACAACGACAGCCTGAATCCTGACTATTTTCAGTTGACTCTGTTTTCAGATTATGGCTCCCTCAGATATTTGTTCTTCAGTCTGTGTCTGTTGATCTACATGACTATAATCTCTGCTAACGTTGTCATTATTCTGGCAGTCTGCCTGGAGAAGTCTCTGCATCAGCCCATGTACATGTTTATCTCCTTTCTGTCTTTAAACTCTCTGTACGGCTCAGCCGGCTTCTTCCCCAGGTTTCTGATGGACATTCTGTCTGACACTCATTTCATCTCACGTCCACTTTGTTTCATTCAGATTTATGTCATTTACACCTTTGTAGGACACGAGCTAACTCTTCTCACTGTCATGGGTTATGATAGATTTGTTGCTATTTGCCAGCCTTTACATTATCACAGTAAAATGACTTTAAAGATGGTGATTCAGCTTTTGATGTTTGCTGTGCTCTATCCTGCATTTATCGTTGGCTTCTGTGTTTATCTGGCCAGCTGTCTTCCTTTGTGTGGAAATAAACTGAACAGGCTTTTTTGCACCAACTGGCCTGTGATTCAGCTCTCCTGTGTGGACACGACTCTGAACAACATCGTAGGTCGGGCTCTTACTGTGATATCAGTCTTCATCCCCCTGTTCTTCGTCCTGTACACCTACCTGCGCATTCTGCTCGTTTGCAGGAGAAGTTCGTCTGAATTCAGAGGAAAGGCGTTACAAACCTGTCTGCCTCACATCGTGACTTTTATAAACTATTGCATCTCAGTGTTCTGTGAGATTTTACTGAGTCGATACAGGGTAGATGAAGTCAATACGTTTGTCGTTGTTGTTTTATCTTTGGAGTTTCTAGTCATTCCCCCCATCAATAATCCTCTAGTTTACGGCCTGAATCTGCCTCAGATCAGAGGAGTGATCTTCAGATTTTTTAAGGTACGCAAAATGGTTCCTGTTGCACAAAACATAAGGCCGAATGGACATAAACAGCATTTAATTAAGACTTCATAACACTGTTTTCATTAGTGCAACATTACCTGAAAATAAGAGCTGTTGTGTTTTTGTCACCTCAGAATGAGACTTTAATTGACACAGAGTCCATCATGTTGAACCGCCATGTTTCTACAGTAAACTCTGGATCCAGTTCACAGCCAGTCTTCACTCAAAAAAATGAAATGTTGACTTAAATTATTTTATTAACAGGCTCCACGTAATTGTATGAGGTTATTTAAACTCAAAAATGTTATGTAATGCAATTCTTAACATTTTTGAGTTTGAGTAACTTCATACAATTATGTGGCAATCTATCTATCTGACCGACTGACAGTCAGTCCTCGTATTGCTTTGTACGTTACATCATTGTTGGCAAACATCAATAAACACTGTGTGTACAGTTTGTTTTATGTAGCATACAGTTGATTCAGTGCCTTTCATTGGGCCTCATCTTCACATTTACACATGTATTGTCAAAAAATAGACTGAACCCTTCAAAACCCGTCAAAATTGACCCGTTTGGACATTTGACAGCAGTAAAAACATCCTACATGTCATTCTTTGAACATCAAATTTGATGACTTCTCGTAAAGTGACTATTCAAAGTGAATATGCAAAAATGAAAATATTCTTAACAAGACTTACTGTTCAACAGGCCGCTGATCAGCTCTTCCATGATGAGGAAGCTGATAGTGATTTGGAGGATGTGTCAATAAGGACAGTGTCTGATGGTTACAATGGTTATATTATATTATTATAGCATGTTCTTACCATTTTTAGTATCAATAAAATCTATTTTAATCAGTATGGCTGTGATGTTTTCATGTCTTCGGAAAAACAGGACATGATATCGTGTCATGTAGGTGTACAACCTAAAAAATACACCCCCATGCTATCTAAATTATAATTTAAGGATTAATAAAGAATTTATTAATGTCAGATAGGCTATTTATATATTCCAAATCAGGGGTCTTCAACCAGGGGTCTGTGACCCCTAGGAGGTCCTCAGAGTCACTGCAGGGGGTCCGCCAATTTTTGTCATAATAACTGATAATTTTCACCAAAATAATGGTGAATGTGAGGCTGCAGATAACTGAGAATCTACAGACAGTCAAGGCATGTGCACTCCAACTGGATGAATCAGTGGACATGTCCAAAGACACACAGCTCTTGGCATTTAATAACCAATAATAATTATTACTTCTAACTTTTTTATCAATCATAAACACATATAGGCTAATAACCCAGTATATAAATAGATTAATAAGGTGAAATAAAAGTTATTTTAGACCTTGAATATTAAATATGCATTGAATTTGAACAGTTTGTAAGTGCAGACAGCTGCTGAGTTTAAAATGTGTATCTGTTGTTCAGACTGCCGGCAAATCAAACATGTTGTGATGATGGAGGTGTCCTGTCATTTCCCTCCTCTGTTTTGTCTGATTGTCACTGTCACACCTGCTTCCAATCATCCAATCATCCAGCTCAGTATTTAAGGCAGACCACACCAGATTGTTCAGTCTCCCTCGTGGTAACAAAATGCTTGTACACTTGTTTTCTTGAACCTTACTAATCCTGATGTTCCTGAGCTTCAGGATCCAGGCTCAGCCCGTCTTTCTTATTCTGCTGAAACATTCCAGTTTCTTTCAATAATCTTTCCAACTGATTCTGGTCTCGAGGTGTGTGTTTGCGTATTGGGTCACTGTAACATTTACATGTTGTAAAGCACTTTACAACACTTCACATTCATACACTGATGCCAGAGGCGGTGATGTAAAGTTTATCACTTCATCCAAAGTGAGCGAAACAGTTCAGATCCAGAAGTGTAAATACGGCTCAGTCCCTCTGGATGTTGGAACACGTGACTCAGCTGTCAGCATCGGGGCAGGATAAAAGTTCAGCAGTGACCTCAGTGTAGATTAGATAGGAGGAGAATGATGAATGCTTTAATAACTCTGTTAAACAGATCAGTGATCAGCTGTGTGTGGTTTGACTGCTGCTGTTAAAGAACACAGTCGTGGTGATGGCTTGTAAAGAGAGCAGATTTCATTTTAGGTTTATTATGAATTGAATGTTCAGTATCTGTCAGCTGTGAGCGTTCATTACATGAGCACACTTTCTGTCTTCATATTGAAATATTATTTTTCCAAACACTGACTGAACATGAGAAATGTCAGGTTGATTGTTCACATGACTTTTTTTCATCCATATGTATTTTTGGGACATATTTTTAAACTGTCTGAAATGTGTTACTTGTACTGAACATTTTGGGGTACAGATGTGCAGCTTATGTAATTTATGCAGGCTAATTTGTGCAGTGTGTTGTTGAAATAACTGTTTAATTATTACTGTTTAATCACTTTTAAAATTTACTCCCTCTAATTTTGTCCTCTTTTAATCAGTTTGGTCCTCCCTGTTTGTCTCCATCACTCTCACTTCTCGTGCAGACATGAAGAACAACGACAGCCTGAATCCTGACTATTTTCAGTTGACTCTGTTTTCAGATTATGGCTCCCTCAGATATTTGTTCTTCAGTCTGTGTCTGTTGATCTACATGACTATAATCTCTGCTAACGTTGTCATTATTCTGGCAGTCTGCCTGGAGAAGTCTCTGCATCAGCCCATGTACATGTTTATCTCCTTTCTGTCTTTAAACTCTCTGTACGGCTCAGCCGGCTTCTTCCCCAGGTTTCTGATGGACATTCTGTCTGACACTCATTTCATCTTACGTCCACTTTGTTTCATTCAGATTTATGTCATTTACACGTATGCATCATGTGAGCTGACTATTCTTGGCATCATGGGCTATGATAGATTTGTTGCTATTTGCCAGCCTTTACACTATCACAGTAAAATGACACTTCGGTTGGTCAGAAATCTTTTGATGTTTGCTGTGCTCTATCCTGCATTTGCATGTGGTGCCTGTCTCTATCTCAATGTTCAGTTAACGCTGTGTGGAAATAAACTGCACAGGCTTTTCTGTTCTAACTGGCCCGTGGTTCAGCTCTCCTGTGTGGACACGACTCTGAACAACATCGTAGGTCAGTTTGTGATAATGACGACCATCTTCATCCCCCTGTTCTTCGTCCTGTACACCTACCTGCGCATTCTGCTCGTTTGCAGGAGAAGTTCGTCTGAATTCAGAGGAAAGGCGTTACAAACCTGTCTGCCTCACATGGTCACATTTGTGACATATTCATTCTCTCTCTTCTGTGAGCTTTCATTGTCTCGATTTGATAAACTGAATCCAATCATCACAGTTGTTTTATCTTTAGAGTATCTGATCATTCCCCCCATCAATAATCCTCTAGTTTACGGCCTGAATCTGCCTCAGATCAGAGGAGTGATCTTTGGATTTTTGAAAATACACAAAATGGCTCCTGCTACCAAAATGTAAAACTCAAATGGAGGAATATCAAACAATGAAGCTTTAAGCAGCAACTGTTATTCAATAAATATGCTTCTGGAATATGTTACATGTATTTATTGATCTGTTTTGTTTGTTATCACATTCATCTTAGGCATATCCCAATATCTATGAATTATATACATTTTATATTAAAGCTCGGGTAGGTAAAGTTGCAGAAATTGGCTTGAGACAGCTAGATTTTTAAAGTACTCAAGAGATCTCACCCCCTCCCTTTAGGCCTCCCTCCAGAACACATTTTCATGTATGAGTGCACAGATAAACTGGTAAGCTGACAGGTGATGGCTCAATCCAGCCCTGCTTCAAACACATATACTGGACTTTTTTCTATATTTTTCACAGCATTTGATTTACTGATTGCTGTCAAGAAGAGAATTTAAAAAACATCATCAAATGACCTTCTTCTGAAATACGTGACTTACTCAAGCTTTGAAATGAATCAACATCAACCATGATATTGATATGGTACAAGTCGTAGATTGAGGGTTCAACTCATAGCTGCTCAGACTGAAATAATTAGTCTGGAATGATGAAACACTTCTTTTTGTTTGTCTCTGCGCCTCACAAATCGAATGTAAAAGCACACTTGACAAGCCGTAAAATAAACTGCTGAAAAAGTTCAGGTGGTCCAGATAGAAAGGTGTCAGAACACACAGTGCATCACAGTTTGACCAGTCCAGTCAGGGTGTCCATGATCAATCAATCAATCAATCAATCAATCAAACTTTATTTGTATAGCACTTTTCATACAAAACATGTAACACAAAGTGCTGCACACAATAAAACCCCGACACTCCCACCCTCCGTCAAGCTTGTTCAGTGGGCAAAGCAGATCTGACTCATGTCAACCCAACCCTTCTTGGGCTGTGCCCAACGGCGCCCCATGGACTAAGACCCAACCACCAGCTGCTGGTTATTAAGCTCCCCTCCAAGGTGTGGCTCAAGAAGGGGTTCAGGTTTCTCTAATCTGGGCGAGGTTACCGCAGCACCTTGGGTTCTGATTCATAAAGGTTTTTGTGAATCACATTTCATCTGATCCCTCCCCTGGGAACAATTTGCCTTAAGAGACCCTACCAGGAGCTATTGCCCCAGACAACACAGCTCACAGGATCACAGAGACACACAAACCCTACCACCATGTTAAGGCAGCAAATCTTCGCTGGCACATGCCTTGTAGCCTTCCATATTGTTTTTCCACCAAATTAGCTCTTGTTCGTCAGATGGTTCTGTTTAGGATTCTTGGAACTTGCTTGACAAGACCAGTTCAGAGAGAATGCATGGACCTTGGGCTTTATAGCATTCATTCATTCATTGTACAGATTGTAAAGCCCTCTGAGGCAAACGTGTTTTGTGAATTTGGGCTATACAAATAAAATTTGATTTGATTTGATTATCCCTGGCTGGGCTTGCCATTTTGCTTGCAGCAGCATTGACAGCACAAGATAGGTCAGAGGACAAAGTAGAAGTGACTCATGTTAACCCCAGCTTCATAATAATCATTCATCAAACACAGGTGGACTTGAACCACCAAGCCCTCAGTTAATCGCCCAGTTCGATGGCCAGCTGGGCCACAGAGACGTTCCTTCTACAGTCCCATATACAGACAGGTGTGCACATGCTTTTGTTACGATTACATGAATTATAATCCAAAACTACAAAGAACACCAAGAGTTACTTTAACTCTTGGTGTTCCCTGAAGATTTAATAATCTTTAAATGGGTACTAGAAAACTTGAAATACTCAAAATACTTGATTCATTTAAAAGGACTCTAGTACACTGAGACAACACAACACTCAGACACATCTCATTTGTGGAACACCTCGCCTCCCCTCGTGTGTTCACGTGGCTGCTCTCAGGGTAACAACTCAACAGTATAAAGGTTCAGCAGCTGCCTCAGTCTGGACTAGATCAGGGCAGGATGATGTGTATTTTACTAAAATATAAATGTACATACACTGATGCAAAGTCTGATATATTTTAACGCCTAAAATTGTTTGAAATGTGCAGCCTACATGCATGAAAGTTCATGTTTTATGTCCTCTTTTAATCAGTTTGGTCCTCCCTGTTTGTCTCCATCACTCTCACTTCTCGTGCAGACATGAAGAACAACGACAGCCTGAATCCTGACTATTTTCAGTTGACTCTGTTTTCAGATTATGGCTCCCTCAGATATTTGTTCTTCAGTCTGTGTCTGTTGATCTACATGACTATAATCTCTGCTAACGTTGTCATTATTCTGGCAGTCTGCCTGGAGAAGTCTCTGCATCAGCCCATGTACATGTTTATCTCCTTTCTGTCTTTAAACTCTCTGTACGGCTCAGCCGGCTTCTTCCCCAGGTTTCTGATGGACATTCTGTCTGACACTCATTTCATCTCACGTCCATCATGTTTCATTCAGATTTATGTCATTTACACATATGCATCATATGAGCTGATTATTCTGAGCATCATGGGCTATGATAGATTTGTTGCTATTTGCCAGCCTTTACACTATCACAGTAAAATGACGTTTGGGTTGGTCAGAAATCTTTTGATGTTTGCTGTGCTCTATCCTGCATTTGCTATTAGCTTCGGTGTCTGTCTTACTGTTCGATTAACGCTGTGTGGAAATAAACTGCACAGGCTTTTCTGTTCTAACTGGCCCGTGGTTCAGCTCTCCTGTGTGGACACGACTCTGAACAACATCGTAGGTCAGTTTGTGACAATGACGACCATCTTCATCCCCCTGTTCTTCGTCCTGTACACCTACCTGCGCATTCTGCTCGTTTGCAGGAGAAGTTCGTCTGAATTCAGAGGAAAGGCGTTACAAACCTGTCTGCCTCACATGGTCACATTTGTGACATATTCATTCTCTCTCTTCTGTGAGCTTTCACTGACTCGGTTTGATAATGTGAGTCCAATCATCACAGTTGTTTTATCTTTAGAGTATCTGATCATTCCCCCCATCAATAATCCTCTAGTTTACGGCCTGAATCTGCCTCAGATCAGAGGAGTGATCTTTGGATTTTTGAAAATACGCAAAATGGGTCCTGCGGCCAAACTGTGAAACTCAGCATGGATGAATATCAAACAATGAAGCTTTAAGCAAGTGTTTTTCACAAAATATACTTGGAATATTGGACTGGAATATGTAATAAGATGTATTTGTCTATATGTTTTGTTTGTTCTTGCAGAAATCGACTTCAGACAGTTAGATTTTGAAAGTATCAAATTCCTTGATGTCATGAAGAGAATTTTAAATAATATCAACAAATGCTTCTGAAATACATAAACTACCTGAGCTTTACAATGGATCAACATAAACAACAATGATATTGATATTGTAAATGTTGTAGATTGAGGGTTATTTTTGTTTGTCTCTGCGCCTCACACACCAAATGTAAAAGCACACTTGACAAGTCATAAAATAAACTGCTGAAAACATTCATGTGGTCCTGATAGAACAGTGTCAGAACACACAGTGCATCACAGTTTGACCAGACCAGTCAGGGTGTCCATGATGACCCCTGTCCACCGTCGAAAGCACCGATGTGATACTCACAAAATAAGTGTTTTTGTTGAGATACTATTATTGTTGTATTTCCTCTGAGAGTCACTTTTTAGTTTGTTGCTATTGTATTATTTTATTATAGTCTGTCTAATTCAGAATAAGAAGTCACACAGAGAGAAACACAATGACGTGCTGTTGCGTGAAATGGACACTGGGTGGCAGCACTTACCGGCAGCGTCACTGGGACTCTTTGCAATGCGTCGCGTGGGGCTCATAATCCAGATGAATGGAGAATGAGCAACAGTTGTCCTGCCTCGCTGATTTCTGTCTTATATTTCTAGGGTTGTAAGCTAATATGAATCCCCGGTGATGTGTGGTCCATAAGCTAAAAGCTCGTTAAGTGTGTAAAGTGTCACGGTACGTGATGATTGTAGTGGAGAAAATGGCGTCCGACGCCGTAGCCAGATGTTTACTTTCATTTGTTTCTTTCGGCTTCTGGGCATTTGTGGGTTATCACTGTATGTGTGAAAATCAGTGTGTGTGTGTGTGTAGTGCATTGCTCGAAATGTTGAAGCTAATGCTGATGTGCAGTTTAAGAGATCAGCCTTGGTGGAGGGCACATACGTAAACTGTAAACAATGATATGGTCAAGTTCACGGGTTAGAGCGGCAAGCTATGGGCCAGCCATGTTTATTATTTCAGTTTGTGTTCATATAGTGTCAACGTGAAATAGGTTAACTGCAAGGGAGATTTATTCTGTTATATTAAGTGAGCACTTAATGGACGTGACGTACTTTATGTACAGTTATATAAAGAAAATACTTTTTCAATGAGAGGATAAAGATGATGTGTGTAAGGGTGAAGTGCATACATGATTGATGATAGACAGATGACATGATTAAAAGGGAAAATGTTTAACTTTGGTTTAATACAGATTTTGATAAGTTTATTTCTTTAAAATATGTAAAAATAGACATGTAATGTGAATGTTACCTACAAATGGTTAATACCTGTGCTTTAATGCAGACAAAATAACAGAAATAATTCATGGTTGCAGTGAAAAATGAATGTGAGAATAAAAATAATCCAGATGAATGGAGAATGAGCAACAGTTGTCCTGCTTCGCTGACTTCTGTCTTATATTTCCAGAAAACTCCTATCAGAGGATTATCTATATATCTATCTGTCAGCGGAGACCAAGCCGGGACCCGCTACATCAACAACCGATTTTTCTAATCTGGTATGGCTGTTGCAGGAGAATACCCTTTGAGACCCCTGGAGACACAAAGATGAGCTCTGATAGCAGGGCGGCTGGCCCATAGTGGGCGATAGTGCACCGTCCTCCTTAAGCCACACGAAAAAAGAGTTTATTTTGTAATATTATTGTCCAATCAGCAGCCTGAATGTCACTTCCCAGCCAGCAGCCCCGCCCCCAGGCGCTCTCATAGACTTACATGTTGAGATTTTTTTTTTTCAAATTTTGGACCCTACAGTTCATTTCTACGGGCTCCGGGAGGGCGTGCCCCAACGTGATTTCGTCATACGCACTGATGTGTGCTCGAACAATACGTACAGCGCACGCACGCGTCGGGAGACCGCAAGATCAACATGGCAGCAACTGCAACTCCATCATTTGAAAGAGAGCCGAGCAAAACTTCAATACAAGTGATGAGTGAGTGTGTTATTAAATGGTGAGCTGTGTTATGTTGTACTCTCCAAATGTTGAGATGTAAAAAGTTGAATTGATTGCATATTGTCAGCCAAATTTATACTGAATATGTTCTGGAAAAATGTGATTAATTACAGTGTAATTTGATTTGATTTGATTATCGCTATGGCATCCATGATGGCTATAAAGTGTAGACTGCTAACAGTGATTTCATGGCCAAACTAGTAGATGACAATGTATCTGTTGATGGCCACGGCGGAAGTGTTTTATTGTGGAACCAAATTTATTGTATTTGAGACATTTAACTTGATATAGCTACACAAAAATACTGTACAGTCTGTTCAATTCATGTCTGGTGTTGCCATCTAGTGGTTGAACAGGAAAACCAAATTAAACAATGCAATGTGACACTGTACAGTTAGCTATCTGACTTTTATTTATTATTATTTTACCCAATGAACAGGTCATCTTAGCCATCATTGCAACAGTTGCCCCCCCTGAGAATTTGTCAGGAGCCGCTGTCTGATAGTCATGTCAGGGGACAAAGCAGACCTAACCGCTGTAAACAAGCAAGCAAGACCTCAGTTTGGATTACTTATTCATTGTCCCTGGTTGGGCTTACCATTATGCTTGTAGCTGCATTGACTACACATGACATCAGAATGGTCTTAGTCCTCTGAAGATTTGTGTAACACTAGAAACTTATAAGCAGGAACCACTGAGATTTGAACCCAGGATCTCCTGTTTACTAGACAGACACTAACCAACTAAGCACAATTTAGATTTACTTCTTTCAAAGAGCATCAAGTGAACAGCTGAATTACATCAAATCAACTTTGTATTGTCATATTGTACTCCTTTTTCAGTATTAGTTAGGACAATGATAACAGACTCAGTGTTGAGCTCAGGGGTGTCATGATACCCTTCAAGGCTCCTGGAGACAAAAGGATGAGTTCTGGCAGTCAAGGTCAGAGGACAAATCAGCACTGACTCATGTCAACAAGCAGGCAAGACCTCAACTTGGAACAGTGATTCATCGTCCCTGGGTGGGCAAACCTCTCAGTTAACAGATGAGCGGCCTCGCCGAGATACGCCTTCTGTTAGTCCACCGAATTAGCTCTTGTTCTTCAGATGGTTCCATGCAGGTCCATGGTGGTGAGGCCTAGGTCTTTGAGATTGATGACTAGCTTGGAAGGCACATTGGTACTGTTTGCAGAGCTAAGGTACTTAACAGCATTGTCACATATGTGTTTCTGTGGTCCAGGTGGGAGATGGCAGTGTGGAGGGCGATGGTGATGTTCGTTGATCTGTTTGGTCTGTTTGAAGCACTTCATGATGGTGGCAGATCAGGCAGAGGGTTTCAGTCGTTTTGGCAACAGGGACAACGTTGGTCTTTTTGAAACATGTGGGGACCACAGACTGGAGCACTGACAGGTTGAAAATATCATTGAAGACATCTGCCAGTTGATCTTCAGAACTCAGCCAGAGATGCCATCAGGTCCGGGTGCCTGGCATGGATTTATGCTTTTGAAGGATCTGCGCACATCTGCCCTGGATATTCCCTTTGTATGTCCTCATACAGAATGTTGTTCTTGGTTTTTGTGAACTGTGATGGCTCTTACTCCAGCCGTCATGTTTCTGGTGTTGAAGCCCTGGTGATTCGACTCCACTTTGCTCCTGTATTGCCTCTTAGCACTGCTAAGAACTCCGCTTAGTGTGCCTCATGTATTTGAACAACCAAAGTAAACTCCCTCGGGAGGTGATAAGGACAGTGTCCGATCATACGTTGCTCTGCTTTGGGAGAACATCACAAAGAAATTACCTCCACATGCAAGCACCACAGAATGTTGACCATGAAACACCTCACCCCTTGCTCTTCCCCAATTTTAATATTTGGACCTTCTGGAACAATGGCCGACTCTGGGATTGAAGAGTTGAGCCGAGTCTCAGTGAAAACCGTAACATTAGCAGTAAGTGTCCCGTTGAAAGGCCAAGAAGTTGAAAGGAATCTGGGATCAGCCAACCTTTAGGAGGGCACTCCAGTAATACCTTTGAAACCAGGTTTGGGGAAAACTTGGTCCATGCACAGGAATCTCTCCAGGAGCCAACCCAGATTTCCAAGTCATCATGCATGGGGCAATATTGTCTCTATTTAAAAGAGTATACAATAATTAAAATGTGAGGTCAGTAAAGATGAGTTGAACATGAAATCTGATTAAATTGTAACATCTGTATGGCTTTAAGCAGAATGGGATTCTCTTTGGTCTCCTCATTTCATTATTTAGATGAATAACATAAGTAATAAATAATTGTGCAGAAACTATTACAGCTTTAAAAAAAACATAGCAGCCCACAAATGAAGGTGTGACTGTGTTTTCTCCCTTTGGACCCTGCCTGTTCATGTTGCTGCTCACATCCACGCAGCAGAAGAAAATAAAGTTTCCACAGACGCTTTGGTGTCATCATTAGAGGCTCCATCTGTCCAAGCTCTCGTTTAACAAGCTGACTAACATGTGCTGCTAATAACTGGGTTGAATGTTGAAACTTGATGTTTTGTTGGCTGGTGTTTGCTGTTTTGTAACTATTATAGAATAAACAAAAGGTCTATTCCAGGGTACAGTTGAAGGTATAAGATTACAATGCACTAATAACACTAACTATTCTGAACATGAGCATGAAATATGTCCAGTTCTACTCTCATTCTCTGTGATGCTTCTGGAAGCATTAGATCATCGATGTTTCTTTTATTTTTACAGTTGTATCTTTACAATGTGTCCTCTACTTTCTCCACATCATCTGTTATTCATATGCATGCCGTGACAAGTAAGCTCAATGATCAACATGAATGTTGGCTGATTCTGCAGGTGGTTTATTGAACTTTGGATGGATGTATTTAAGTACATATCTAACTAAAGGATACTGACTCTCACTTCTGTTTGACTTGACTAAAATGTGATTATACTGTCCTTTCTTTTACATTATCATCCATCGCTCTCTCCTGTTTGTTCTTTGTATCCACCTCTCTCTCTTTTTTGCTGCTCGTGCAGACATGAAGAACAACGACAGCCTGAATCCTGACTATTTTCAGTTGACTCTGTTTTCAGATTATGGCTCCCTCAGATATTTGTTCTTCAGTCTGTGTCTGTTGATCTACATGACTATAATCTCTGCTAACGTTGTCATTATTCTGGCAGTCTGCCTGGAGAAGTCTCTGCATCAGCCCATGTACATGTTTATCTCCTTTCTGTCTTTAAACTCTCTGTACGGCTCAGCCGGCTTCTTCCCCAGGTTTCTGATGGACATTCTGTCTGACACTCATTTCATCTCACGTTTATCTTGTTTCACTCAGATGTATGTGATTTACACGTATGCATCATGTGAGCTGACTATTCTTGGCATCATGGGCTATGATAGATTTGTTGCTATTTGCCAGCCTTTACACTATCACAGTAAAATGACACTTCGGTTGGTCAGAAATCTTTTATTGTTTGCTGTGCTCTATCCTGCATTTGCTATCGGCGTCTGTCTTTATCTTACTGTTCGATTAACACTGTGTGGAAATAAACTGCACAGGCTTTTCTGTTCTAACTGGCCCGTGGTTCAGCTCTCCTGTGTGGACACGACTCTGAACAACATCGTAGGTCAGTTTGTGACAATGATGACCATCTTCATCCCCCTGTTCTTCGTCCTGTACACCTACCTGCGCATTCTGCTCGTTTGCAGGAGAAGTTCGTCTGAATTCAGAGGAAAGGCGTTACAAACCTGTCTGCCTCACATGGTCACATTTGTGACATATTCATTCTCTCTCTTCTGTGAGCTTTCACTGACTCGGTTTGATAATGTGAGTCCAATCATCACAGTTGTTTTATCTTTAGAGTATCTGATCATTCCCCCCATCAATAATCCTCTAGTTTACGGCCTGAATCTGCCTCAGATCAAAGGAGTCATTGTTAGATTTATAAAGATTCACAAAATAGCTCGTGCTGCCAAAATGTAAAACTCAACACGGATATATATCAAACAAAATGTGCTGCAGGAATGTGGTAGATGCTTTTGTCCATCAATGTTGATTGCTATCACAATCATTTTAAGGAGATCAGAATATCAGTCAAGAGAACAGATGCAACCTCAAATATATCAACCAGAACAATGATACAAGCTGAGATTCATTGTTTAAATTCACATCGTGGGTTTGAACTAGTCTCAAATGATAATACATTTATTTTGTGTCACATGTTAAAGCACACCTGATGTATAATAAAACATATGTGCTGCTTTTTCAGCAGACTGAGTGTCGATACATTTTTTAATTACATTTAAAAGGATTTCAGCTGTATGTGGAGAGAATTAGGATGTCAAATGTCTCTTTGTTGTATATTAAATTGTATTTGACATCAATTTATTTGTGCTATGACTCAGTTTCTCTTCATAATTACAATAACACTCTGTTGTAATGATGTAGAATTTTCAATAAACAAGATCAAGAGTTATGTTGGTGGTTCTATGACGCTACGCTCTGTCACCGCGTCATGAAATATGAAAAAATAAGTCAACACTGACTTTTGGTTTCAAATGGTAGACAACTTAGAAGAAAGAGACCGATAAGTAGCATATAATTCAATTCAATTCAATTCAATTTTATTTATATACCGCCATATCATAACTTCAGTTATCTCATGACACTTTTTATACAAAGCAGGTCTGGACTGTACTCTTTATAATGTTATTCACAGAGACCAACAGTTCCACCATGAGCAAGCACTTGGTGACAGTGGCGAGGAAAAACGTCCTCCTAGCATTTTGAGCCTCAGACAGTACTTGTGAATGGTTAAGAAGCACCAGACCAATGGGAACAGGACTTTATTGGAACGTGGCCTCAGCTCAGCCTGAATCCTACATGGAATGTTACTAAATCCAGCAAATGTTATCTCACCATCAAAAGTTGAGTCAGGAAAAAAGGAATGAAAAACTGCCGTTGGGGAAACTAGACATACACAACCACACAAACTCGCCTCCAACTACATCATAGTCAGATATATAGCTAAACAATGGCAGCAGTACCATTGACCATCAATCTCCTCCTTATGCATGAACCTGAGGAGTGCAGAGTACTATGTGAGGTCAGACAGAGGACGACTGAGGCAGTCGAAATCAACAAGCCCTAAGAGAGGTCGTTACTTCTGTCTTTGTTTTCCTGAGAGTAACCACGTTACAAACCTCAGTATTCCAGAAGCAATATTCATCATCGCAACACTCCATAACCCCCCAAAAGAAAACACATCGTTTAACCAAAACTCATTTATTTGGGAATGTCAAGAGGCTCCCCTTCACCAGGAGAACTAAGTCAACTATATGATGGGGAAATATCAGGTCACCATCACAGTATTTGTATTTGTATGGGGGCCTTCAATGGCAAGAACTCTTTTACTTCTTAAGTCTGTTGCTGCTTTGTAGGGGAACCCGGCATAGAACCTGGGCATGATGGACGCCCAACTTACTTGAGACGAGACCAAGAGCATATCTGAGATCTTTGAGAACTAAACGAATGTAGCAGCGATCTGCTTGGGAGGACCAAATGTCTGGTTTGAATTAAGTGCCAAGGAGACCACTCTGATTCTGACGGCAGGATAGAGATAAGGAATACTGGACAAGGGGAGAACACCCGTAAAGTTAGTGGAACCAGACTCAAGTAGCCACTTGTCCTAACTTAGGAATGAAGGGTCTCAAAAAGGTTCAGCCATGATTGGATTTTGAAGTACAGACAGGTGTAAGATGACCAGATTTATTGGTTTAGGTTCACTTTAAGAAGAATACCATGGTGTCATTTGAGAAATAAGACGAGTCAGAAGTGCAGGCATGACAACGGGTGTATGGGTGAAAGAAAGCTGCTAGATGGACCTGGTTGACCCAAACGAGTTGTGCCCATGACCTGGGAAGGTCTGGACGAGGCCCCCATCCCCTATGGTGGTTGTGGACGTGGAATCTGAGTGGACCATGTTCAAAACCTACATTGTAGAGATGACTGGAAGGAGCTGTGGTCAGAAGGTCATCGGTGCCTGCAAGATGAGGGCAACTAAACTGGGACTGGACCTTATGAAAAATACTCAAAATACTCAAAATACTTGATACATTTAAAAGTTTGACAACACAACACTCAGACACATCTCATTTGTGGAACACCTCGCCTCCCCTCGTGTGTTCACGTGGCTGCTCTCAGGGTAACAACTCAACAGTATAAAGGTTCAGCAGCTGCCTCAGTCTGGACTAGATCAGGGCAGGATGATGTGTATTTTACTAAAATATAAATGTACATATACTGATGTAAAGTGTTTCTGAAATATTTTAAAGATTTAGTTGCCTGTGCAGTTTTCTTCAGAATTACCTGAAATGTGTTTGTTATGTTGAACATTATCGGGTAAAATTGTTTGAAATGTGCAACTTATGCAGCCTACATGCATGAAAGTTCATGTTTTATGTCCTCTTTTAATCAGTTTGGTCCTCCCTGTTTGTCTCCATCACTCTCACTTCTCGTGCAGACATGAAGAACAACGACAGCCTGAATCCTGACTATTTTCAGTTGACTCTGTTTTCAGATTATGGCTCCCTCAGATATTTGTTCTTCAGTCTGTGTCTGTTGATCTACATGACTATAATCTCTGCTAACGTTGTCATTATTCTGGCAGTCTGCCTGGAGAAGTCTCTGCATCAGCCCATGTACATGTTTATCTCCTTTCTGTCTTTAAACTCTCTGTACGGCTCAGCCGGCTTCTTCCCCAGGTTTCTGATGGACATTCTGTCTGACACTCATTTCATCTCACGTCCATCATGTTTCATTCAGATTTATGTCATTTACACGTATGCATCATATGAGCTGATTATTCTAAGCATCATGGGCTATGATAGATTTGTTGCTATTTGCCAGCCTTTACACTATCACAGTAAAATGACGTTAGCAATGGTCAGAAATCTTCTATTGTTTGCTGTGCTCTATCCTGCATTTGCTGTCGGCGTCTGTCTCTATCTTAATGCTAGATTAACACTGTGTGGAAATAAACTGCACAGGCTTTTCTGTTCTAACTGGCCCGTGGTTCATCTCTCCTGTGTGGACACGACTCTGAACAGCTTAGTCGGTATGGTTGTTGGTTTGACAATCATCTTCATCCCCCTGTTCTTCGTCCTGTACACCTACCTGCGCATTCTGCTCGTTTGCAGGAGAAGTTCGTCTGAATTCAGAGGAAAGGCGTTACAAACCTGTCTGCCTCACATGGTCACATTTGTGACATATTCATTCTCTCTCTTCTGTGAGCTTTCACTGACTCAATTTCAGGCTGATAATGTGAATCCAATCATCACAGTTGTTTTATCTTTAGAGTATCTGATCATTCCCCCCATCAATAATCCTCTAGTTTACGGCCTGAATCTGCCTCAGATCAAAGGAGCCATTGTTAGATTTATAAAGATTCACAAAATAGCTCGTGCTGCCAAAATGTAAAACTCAACACGGATATATCTCAAACAAAATGTGCTGCAGGAATGTGGTAGATGCTTTTGTATAGGTTTTAGGATTTTAAGGAGATGAGAATATTGACCAAGAAAACAGATGCTACCTTAAATTAGGTCAGCCTGAACAATAACAATGATACAAGCTGAAATTCATCTTTTAAATACACATTGTGGGTTTTAACTAGTCTCAAATGATAATACATTTATTTTGTGTCACATGTTAAAGCACACCTGACATGTTATAAAACATATCATGCTGCTTTTTTAGCACATTGAGCATCAATAAAAAAATTGCCCCTCAATGAATTTGATTTAAAATGACTTCATGTGTATTTGTCTGGAATTTAGACGTTAAATATCTGTTTTTAACTTTGAATGTTATTCTGTGTTTTAATATCAGCTTGGCTTTGTGTTATGAACCGGCTTCCTTTTGTAATTATAGAAACACTAGATTGTAATCATAATGGAATATTTAATAAACAAGACTAACAGTGTGCAGCCGTGTCAACGGCTCTGTGATGTTGCATCACCATTTCATGGAAAACCAGAATAACGTGTTCACATTGACAATGCTAACACGCTGATGTTTAGCAGGTATAGTGTTCACCATGTTCCCTCTCAGTTTGACATGCAAAGAAATTAAACCTGTGCAAAGATTTTTACACATAGAAAATTATATATACAATTAAATTAGACTGTAGAAAATGAATGAAGTCACAGCATACAGACATTTTCTTTTTAGCACTACATGTAGTTAGTTATGAAGGTATTTGGTCATAAATCAAATTAGTGGACACAGAGGATCACAAAAATATCATGTCAACCTGCTGTTGGCACTAAAAGAGAAAGTCAGATTGTTCAAAGTCAGTAGTATATTTTCTCTGGGGACCATGAATGTCTGTACAAATTAATGAATGGCAGAACACATCCTGAAGGTTGCACAAAGAAGGAGCCCAACAGGCAAAAAAAAACAAAGCTGGAAGAATAAAAACAGTGACAGACGAGTTAGTCAAGATTAAATTAACCCATCGGGCTCGACCAGGCAAAGTCTGAAAAACCTACATAGGGCCCGTCACCCTCTGGGTCCACCACCTGAAGGGATAGACATGAGGTCTGGTAGGCAAAGGCAGAGATCTATGATGACCTTTGCATGCCTGTGCCAGATCTATGCATGTTGACCCCTGGCATCAGACTGGCCCTAGGGATATGGAACGTCACCTTACTGTTAGGGAAGGAACCAGAGCTGGTGCAATACATACCACTGGTTCTGGAACCAGACTCCTGGAAAGGGGCCAGATGCTCGCCATTTTGGGAGTTGCCCAGGGTCAGAGGTGCTGGGTGGGTTTGGGGATGCTCACAAACCTCCACCTGAGTGCCGCTGTGATGGAGTTCACCCCAAAGAATATGAAGTCGCCTCTATGCGACTGCAAGTCGCTATGGGGAAGGCTCATGTTAGGTCATCGGATAGGCCGTCGTATGTCTTGGCGGTTGAAGAGAGTAGCGGAGCTGTCAACTAATCACCACCTGGTGATGAGTTGGATCAGATGGCGGGGAACATGCTGGACAGACTTAGCAATTCCAAAAGTGTAGTGAGGGTGAACTGGGAACATCTGACGGAGCCCTCTGACCGTGAGGTCTTCAACTCACACCTCCTGAAGAGTTTCTTGTGCATCCCAGGGGGGTGTTCGGGACATGGAATCCTAGTGGGCCATGTTCAAAGCCTCCACTGATGAGGCACCTGGTAGGAAGTGTGGACAGAAGGTCATTGGTGCCTGTCGTGGCAGCAAATGATAACTGTGCCATTAAGCTGACTAAGGAGGCCTTGGCCTACGCATCTCACAGCAGACAGGCATGGAAGCCAGAGGGACTGAAGGAAAAACTCAGGTGTGGGAGATCATGAAGATGGACCTTCGGTTGGCCTCAAAGAAGTTCTGGCAAACCGTTCAACAACTCAGAAGGGAGATGTGCAACACCAAATACTGGAAAACTCAAAATACTTTTAGAAGTCTGGACTCTAGTACACAGAGACAACACAACACTCAGACACATATTGCCTCCCTTTGGACCCTCTGTGTTTACATGGCTGCTCTGAGGGTAACAACTCAACAGGATAAAGGATACACTGATGCAAAGACTGTTTTCTGAATGTCTTGATGACTTTATTAGCTGGACGGATAACAGTGAAACAGCATACACCATATATGTTGTTGGCTGATACATGACTTTATTTTCACAGCTATTACAGAACAAAAATGTACAACTTCCATAAACTGTGAACTGTGACAGTTTCTTTTGAATCTCTGAATGTTTTACTCACTTTACTTTTACTTTCTCCTTGAAACACTGACTTTTTCTTCAATGTGTATTATTTGACCACATCGTTTCTGACTTACAGGAAATGTTCTAGTTAAGTTGAATATTATCAGATAAGATCGTTTGAAATATGCAACTTATGCAACGTACATACATGAAAGTTTATGTTTGTCTCCATCACTCTCACTTCTCGTGCAGACATGAAGAACAACGACAGCCTGAATCCTGACTATTTTCAGTTGACTCTGTTTTCAGATTATGGCTCCCTCAGATATTTGTTCTTCAGTCTGTGTCTGTTGATCTACATGACTATAATCTCTGCTAACGTTGTCATTATTCTGGCAGTCTGCCTGGAGAAGTCTCTGCATCAGCCCATGTACATGTTTATCTCCTTTCTGTCTTTAAACTCTCTGTACGGCTCAGCCGGCTTCTTCCCCAGGTTTCTGATGGACATTCTGTCTGACACTCATTTCATCTCACGTCCATCATGTTTCATTCAGATTTATGTCATTTACACATATGCATCATATGAGCTGATTATTCTAAGCATCATGGGCTATGATAGATTTGTTGCTATTTGCCAGCCTTTACACTATCACAGTAAAATGACACTTCGGTTGGTCAGAAATCTTTTGATGTTTGCTGTGCTCTATCCTGCATTTGCTGTCGGCGTCTGTCTCTATCTTAATGCTAGATTAACGCTGTGTGGAAATAAACTGCACAGGCTTTTCTGTTCTAACTGGCCCGTGGTTCAGCTCTCCTGTGTGGACACGACTCTGAACAACATCGTAGGTCAGTTTCTTCTTGTGACGACCATCTTCATCCCCCTGTTCTTCGTCCTGTACACCTACCTGCGCATTCTGCTCGTTTGCAGGAGAAGTTCGTCTGAATTCAGAGGAAAGGCGTTACAAACCTGTCTGCCTCACATGGTGACTTTTGTAAACTATTCATTCTCTGTGTTGTGTGAGCTGTTGTTGAGTCGTTTTAAGGCTGATGAAATTAGTCCGTTTGTCGTTGTTGTTTTATCTCTGGAGTTTCTGATCATTCCCCCCACCAGTAACCCTCTAGTTTACGGCCTGAATCTGCCTCAGATCAGAGGAGTGATCTTCAGATTTCAAAGAGGACGCAGAAGTTACTGAAACTTTAATTGACTGTTATTTCCTCTGCATGGTACAACTCAACAGACTAAGACACATTTAAATACTCATGTGAACCAGCCACTAATTCCACTGAATATGATAAGCTGTATGTAACATAAACGTACTGTATGCTGTTTTTCATTTCTGATTGGGTGTTTTGGGGAGTCACAATATTAATATTGCCACAGTAAACAGCCCCAGTCTGGGCAGAGAGAGCCAGTTAAGTCCCTCTGTTCACTGACAGTGCTTATGTGTGAGGTGTCAGTTACTATATTGGCTCCCCTCGCTGGTAACATGAATACTGCCTCCAAGAAGTCGAAGTATTCTTTTTGATCAACACATCGCTCATCACACATTCACTCCTGTTTCTTCCAGTAGACAAATATCACAAAAATTAAACCTTTATTATCACCCAAAAACTTTTAGATTACTGTTTCTTCTCTTGCATCACTCGGTACTCTCTAAACAGCGGCAAGGCTGATAACAAATCATCCAGCCCACCTCCCTTTATTGGCGTCCAGTGAATCAATTTCATTTTATTAATTACATAAAAGGCCTTGGACGGCCTGGCAGCAGCGAGTGCCAAAGACCTCTCCCGTCTTTAGTGTAATGTAACATTTAATGTTT
>CP136868.1:2214615-2227115 GCA_033000465.1 Sciaenops ocellatus | reverse complement strand
GACTACGTCCAGGTTTTAGACAGTCCGCGGGGACGTCTCGGAGACTACGTCCAGGTTTTAGACAGTCCGCGGGGACGTCTCGGAGACTACGTCCAGGTTTTAGACAGTCTGCGGGGACGTCACGGAGACTACGTCCAGGTTTTAGACTGTCCGCGGGGACGTCACGGAGACTACGTCCAGGTTTTAGACAGTCCGCGGGGACGTCACAGAGACTACGTCCAGGTTTTAGACAGTCTACGGGGACGTCACGGAGACTACGTCCAGGTTTTAGACAGTCTGTGGGGACGTCTCGGAGACTACGTCCAGGTTTTAGACAGTCTGCGGGGACGTCACAGAGACTACGTCCAGGTTTTAGACAGTCTGAGGGGACGTCACGGGGACTACGTCCAGGTTTTAGACAGTCTGCGGGGACGTCTCGGAGACTACGTCCAGGTTTTAGACAGTCTGCGGGGACGTCACGGAGACTACGTCCAGGTTTTAGACAGTCTACGGGGACGTCACGGAGACTACGTCCAGGTTTTAGACAGTCTACGGGGACGTCACGGAGACTACGTCCAGGTTTTAGACAGTCTGTGGGGACGTCACAGAGACTACGTCCAGGTTTTAGACAGTCTGCGGGGACATCACGGAGACTACGTCCGTTAGAGTCTATGTTCCAAACAGGCAGGGATGCTTTTATTTTGAAAGTGACAAACCGGATGTCCTGTAGGCTGTGGATGTAACTTGATGTCGCTGGTCTGAACAGCCGATGACACACACACACACACACACACAGTCTCGGCCTCTCCCCGGTCTGTTCCCGTGAATCTCCTGCTTTTATCGGCTAAAACAGGCTAACGTTCAGAACCGGACCGAACCCAGCCTGTCCGCTCGGTTTCTAACAGTGAATGTACCGTTTGATCCGGACGTGTTGACGTCAGACCGTGTGGGTCCAGCAGCACGCTAACGCTTCTTCATCCGTGTTTTCAGCGGCTACCCCGCGGAGGCGTCCAGCGGCAGCCATGGCAGGAGGACGGACGGCTCTCGGTCTGCTCGTCCTGGTGCTCGTTCACCGCTGCGGCGCGTTCAACCTGGACGTGGACAACCCGTCCGTGTACTCCGGACCGGACGGAAGCTACTTCGGCTTCTCGGTGGACTTCTTTAAAGCTTCAAACAACCAGAAGTAAGACCAGCTAAAGAGTGTGTGTGTGTGTGTGTGTGTGTGTGACGACAGTCTTATGTTCACAGTTTAAAGTTGTTAATATTTCCACTTTAAATAAAGTTTTATGAAAAGACTGTCTAAAACCTGGACGTAGTCTCCGTGACGTCCCCGCAGACTGTCTAAAACCTGGACGTAGTCTCCGTGACGTCCCTGCAGACTGTCTAAAACCTGGACGTAGTCTCCGTGACGTCCCTGCAGACTGTCTAAAACCTGGACGTAGTCTCCGAGACGTCCCCGCAGACTGTCTAAAACCTGGACGTAGTCTCCGTGACGTCCCCGCAGACTGTCTAAAACTGGACGTAGTCTCTGTGACTCTGTGACGTCACGTCTACAGACTAAGGACATTTCTGTTGTTACTTACTGCTAATTAGCCGCCGTTAGCATGCTAACATGCTAAGCTAACCATCAACATGTCTCTGTGTCGTCAGGTCGGACGTTCTGATTGGAGCTCCTCGGGCTAACACGTCCTCCGGCAGCGTTGTGGAGAGAGGCGCCGTGTACAGCTGCCCCTGGAAGAGCTCGACAGGCTGCCGGACGCTCGAGTTTGACAGCTCAGGTATGAAACCTCCATGAAACATGTCTGTAATCATTGTTATAGTACACAGAGTGCAGTCAGGTTCAGCAGCACTGCTGAGGTCACTGAACACAGAGGACGGGATGGACGAGATGGACAAGATGGACGGGGTGGACGAGATGGGCGGGGTGGACAAGGTGGACGAGATGGGCGGCATGGACGGGGTGGACGAGATGGACGGGGTGGACGAGATGGACGGGGTGGACAAGATGGACGGGGTGGACGAGATGGACGGGGTGGACAAGATGGACAAGATGGACGAGGTGGACGAGATGGACGGGGTGGACGGGGTGGACGAGATGGACGGGGTGGACGGGGTGGACGAGATGGACGGGGTGGACGAGATGGACGGGGTGGACGGGGTGGACGAGATGGACGAGATGGACGGGGTGGACAAGATGGACGAGATGGACGGGATGGACGGGGTGGACGGGGTGGACGAGATGGACGGGGTGGACGGGGTGGATGAGATGGACGAGATGGACGGGGTGGATGAGATGGACGGGGTGGACGAGATGGACGGGGTGGACGGGGTGGACGAGATGGACGGGGTGGACGGGGTGGATGAGATGGACGGGGTGGACGGGTGGATGAGATGGACGGGGTGGACGAGATGGACGGGGTGGACGGGGTGGACGAGATGGACGGGGTGGACGGGACAACAGGACTAATACATTAATGCCGCAGCTGTTGCTCCATGAATGGTGAAACCATTGACGAGTGTTCTCACTGTGTCACTGATACCAAGAAACTATTAAAACAGGAAGGGACTGTCAACTCCAGGAAACCGGGTAGTTACTATGGTAACGGCTGGAAAACCTCCTAAAATCCCATCACACACATTAAAATAACGCTGGTCTAACATTAAAGTAACGCTGGTCTAACATTAAAGTAACGCTGGTCTAACATTAAAGTAACGCTGGTCTAACATTAAAACAACGCTGGTCTAACATTAACATAACGTTGGTCTAACATTAAAGTAACGTTGGTCTAACATTAAAATAACACTGGTCTAACATTAAAGTAACATTGGTCTAACATTAAAGTAACGTTGGTCTAACATTAAAGTAACGCTGGTCTAACATTAAAACAACGCTGGTCTAACATTAACATAACGTTGGTCTAACATTAAAGTAACGTTGGTCTAACATTAAAATAACACTGGTCTAACATTAAAGTAACATTGGTCTAACATTAAAGTAACGTTGGTCTAACATTAAAGTAACGCTGGTCTAACATTAACATAACACTGGTCTAACATTAAAATAACACTGGTCTAACATTAAAGTAACATTGGTCTAACATTAAAGTAACGTTGGTCTAACATTAAAGTAACGCTGGTCTAACATTAACATAACGCTGGTCTAACATTAAAGTAACGTTGGTCTAACATTAACATAACGCTGGTCTAACATTAAAATAACACTGGTCTAACATTAAAGTAACGCTGGTCTAACATTAAAACAACATCAGGAGCTGGGACTTCATGGTCACTGCTACCCGATGGTGCTGAAGATGGAGCGCTCCTATTGGTCGTTGATTGACATGATGAGGTCATGAAGCTGTGATGATATTACATCATCACACTCAGTACGTTTACATGACACTTAATCCGACTGTAACTGGACAACTGAAGTTCATGTCAACGCATTAGTCCGACTAATATCGGAGTTCTCCGGTTAAGACGCCCAGATAATGCGATTGGAATTGGATTTTCTCCGGCATGTATACGCCTTACTCGGAGTTAAACTAAACAATGCATGTGCGCGTGCTCCACGCCCCCCGTGCTGGCGTATGACCCCACGAGGGATGGCGTGCACCGTGTCTGCACAATGAGTAACGCGTACGTTACGTACGAGATGAACAAAGCTGATTATCCATCTTGCTGTTCGAACATGCCGGTCTGCCGCCTGACTCCAGTTGTTTATTATTATGTGACGTAATAGGTCAACCGGA
This sequence comes from Sciaenops ocellatus, assembly GCA_033000465.1. Taxonomy (NCBI): domain Eukaryota; kingdom Metazoa; phylum Chordata; class Actinopteri; family Sciaenidae; genus Sciaenops; species Sciaenops ocellatus. The sequence continues at coordinate 2,223,384 of CP136868.1, read as the reverse complement.
AAGGGGGCCGTATTAACCCGCTGAAACGACGCATATCGCCACCTAGTGTTGAGGAGGAGGACACGTTCCCGTCACTTATTCGATTTTCTCAGTTGCATGTAAACTGGGACAAGGACAGAAGTCCGACTAGACGCCAACATCGAATTTTGAGCATAGCTCGATTAAGCTGTGCATGTAAACGTACTGTGTGTGTGTGTGTGTGTGTGTGTGTGTGTGTGTGTGTGTGTGTGTGTGTGAGAGGACCAGCTGTTGTTCTGGAAGGACGTAAAGTTTAATACAAACAGAAGAATTTCACAATAAAAGCCTCCAGTTGAACATGTTTCACAGTGTAGTCAGATTACAAACTGCTGTCCATCAGTAAATCTAAAAAAGTGAGTTTGACTTTGAGCTCAGCTTCTTCAGTAATAACAGAGTGTGTGTGTGTGTGTGTGTGTGTGTGTGTGTGTGTGTGTGTGTGTGTGTGTGTGTGTTATTGATGGGATAATGAGTGGGTTCAGCCTGACGCCCTCAGCTCATGTCAGGACACATTCAGGAATGTGTGGTGAAACATGAGGCGTGTGGACTTGTCCGTGACGATAATGTGTCATATTCAGACCGACTGTTCTTCCTGTGAATGCTTTCCTGCGATTGTTCTGACTTCCTGCGAGGAGTCCAACGCTCGCCTAAACTTTCCAGTTTTATCTCAGTTTGACGTGTTCAACGCAAGAACGACTGTCTCTGTACAAACATCATCAGGTAATGTCTGCTAGAAGTCAGCCTCAGCGCTGTGATTTACAGAGTTTACAGAGGGACAGTGAAGTAAACTGTAGCTGCTGTTAGCTCATGTTAGCTCAGTTTGTTAGCCGGGCTGCCCAGACTGTGAGCTTATTTTTGGACCACGAAGAAGAAGAAGAAGAAGAAGTTTACAGGCCCAGCAGTCAGCAGCTTCTATGGACATAATGGCAGAGGAGAAGAGAGTGAAGAGGACGCTGACGGAGGAAGCTAAGAAGAGAAAAGGAGAGAGTGAGCGAGCAAGAAGCCGCCGGACAAGAGTAAATCTGGGACTGACTTTTAGTGGTTGGTGAGAGCTTGGTGAAATAAAAGGCTGAAAGACAGACGCCGAGCTGGGCTGACTGCTGTTGGACTAGTCAGTAATATTAGCTGGCTGCTATGTCTGCTGTTGGTGACCTTGTTGATGATTGGCTGTTAGCTAGTTTTTGATCAGAAGTAATGTAATCAGAACAAATACTCGAGTATTTCCCACAGTGGGACTCGGTCAGTGAAGCAGCTCTTCAAAGTGAAGAAGAAGACGTGTTGAGAGGGGGCGGAGCTTCACTGTGTGTTCATAGTGTGGTTTGTTTGTTATTTTCTATTTATATGACTGAGGTCTCCCACAGAATACTAACACACACACACACAGTGAAGTGTGAATCTTCAGCTGTTTGATTTGATCCTCTGTGGTAGTCATTGCACCATCATCACCATCATCATCAGGTGTTGCTACATGAACAGCCCTCAGGTCTCATTCCATTTCATTTGGCCCTGAACACACTGATTTCAAAACAATGACTCGTGGATAACGTTCACATGAAATCAGGCGCTGCAGGGCTGTGGACGTAACCACAGGCTGTAAACATGTTTAACATGGGGACTTATGGAGACTGACTCACTTCTGGAGCCAGCCTCAAGTGGACGTTAGAGGAACTGCAGTTTGTGTCTTCACTTCACAGACAGGGAGGTTGATGCTTGATCTGCGATCTGATTGGTCAGCAGCTGTGGCTCATACACAGACTGAGGATTAGCTGAGTCATGTCTGCTGAGTGAAGTCATGGTGATGACATCAGACCGCAGACGAGAAGACGAGTTTTGGAATAACAGCGCTCACACATGTGGCCGGCAGCTGATGATCCCACTTAAACCTGTGAACCTGATGAAACACTGTCCACACCCACCGAGCCAGCTGAGAGGCTTCACAACACTCTGCCAGAGAGATAACCACACCTCCAACAGAGGAGCGCACAGCTAACAGACTACAGTCACTGATGGAGCTACAGCCAGACAGCAAGGTCACCAACAGCAGACATAGCAGCCAGCTAACATTGTCAGCCCAGCTCGGCGTCGGTCTTTCAGCCTTTTATTTCACCAAGCTTTCACCAACCACTAAAACGTGAGCCATCATACTAACTTATGTATTGTCCAGCTCCGGGTCTGGCACAACACCAGCTCTGCTCCCCGTCAGCATTCCCTGTAAACCTCTTCTTCTTCTTCTTCTTCTTCTTCTTCTTCTTCCTCTTCCTCCTCCTCCCGGTGGTCCAAAACTCCTGCGGTACAAACACTCCCCCGGTGCTCTGAGCTCACAGCTAACAAACTGAGCTAACATGAGCTAACAGCAGCTAACAAACTGAGCTAACATTAGCTAACAGCAGCTAACAAACTGAGCTAACATGAGCTAACAGCAGCTACAGCTGTCAGCAGTGTACTTCACTGTCCATCAGGAAACTCTGTAAATCACAGAGAGTTGAGGCGGAGCAGCCGGAGGACATCAGAGGGAAAACCAGAAAACATTTTCTCCATAAAATATGATCCAGTTTCACCAAAATCAGTGAAATAGTTGGTGGTGTGTGACTTAGTGCTGTTTGTGTTGTTGCTGTTGCCGTGTGGTGAGTTCATGTTTCGTCTCTCACAGTTCAAACTGTGCAGTCAGTGTTTCTGACTGACATGAAATAAATTCCAGACGAGTAAAAACGAGTCAAAGCGTCTCAGGAACATGAAAGTTCTGCTCTCAGCTGAAGGCCTCGTTTTGTCCAGAAACAGCATCGAGAAGCTGCTTGACTTTCAAAATAAAAGTACATAATTAACTACGTGGCGACTTGAAGAAGCGTGTAAACAAATGAAGGGCAAATCTGAGGGAGGGAAAAACACAGAAGAGAGTGTGATCAGGATGTTTGGGCCTGTAAACATGGGCCGAGGCCTTCCTGCTGTGTTCTGCCCATAAAAGGTGAGTTTGTCTCACTCTGCCTCCGTAAACCTGCTCAGACAAGCTGAAGTGCCTCTGAGCCAGGCACTCAGAGTCCAGCACTGCAGACAGCAGCATGCTGTTCCCTCAGGCTGGAATGCTGTTAGAGAGTGGCCTAGTTACTGTGTGTGTGTGTGTGTGTGTGTGTGTGTCAATAGCTCTCTTTGTTGTTGATCTGACCTCCGTGACGGCTGGCCGAAGCTTTTCTGGACCGCAGACCAGAATTCACTGGAATTCTGTTGTTGTTGCTGTCTACCCATGATGCACCACAGGCTTTTGTTCCTACGGCGTGACTCGTCCAGTTATATTTGAGCGTGGAACAGGAAGTGAGCGCACAACAAAAATAAATGTGGCTGATGATAAATGTCAGTGTGCTCTGTCATCAGTGTGTTCCATGTTTTATGTGTCTGTTTGTTCACACACTCAGAGAACGTTAACGTGAAGTTCAAAACAAAACAAAACTTTATTCAAACTGTATACACCGAATATCAGCTGCTCAGCTTCAACTCTCTGTGATCGACACAGTTTATGATGGACACATAGCTTTAGCATAACTGCTAATTAGCTGCTGCTAACTGAATCTGCCGTTAGCATGCTAACAGAACCGGGCTCAGCAGCCAGACCGGACCGGGTTGGAGCACAGCCTCTGAGACCAACAGGGAACAATGTTACAGTACCGAGGTGATTTACAGACTTTATGATGGAAACATTGATAAGTAGCAGGAGAGCTAAAGCTAATATAATAAAGCTAATAAAGCTAATAACTGAGGATCCAGTTGGTTTGGAGCTAGTGCTAATGTAGCTAACTGCTAACATAAGTTAATGTTATGGACCTCGCTAGTTTTGGGAAAAGGCTAACATAGCTAACTGATAATATAAGCTAATGTTGTAGATTTAGCTAGTTTGAAGATATAGCTAACGTAGCTGACTGCTAACATTAGTTATCTTAGCATATTAGCATAAATAACAGCTAACATAAGCATACACACCTAGCTCACTGCTAACATTAGCTACCATTACTTGATGGAAACATTGCTAAGTAGTGAAGCGCTAACTGTGGTTAGCTCGGTCAGCCATGTAGCTAACTGAACTGACTCAGCCCGGGATGCCAGGAGCCAAACCCGGCAAGAAAACCACCTCGGTAGGCTGCTGTATTCACTGTTAGACTGGACACTGCTGGTTCAGAGGTTCTGTTACTGTATTCACTGTTAGACTGGACACTGCTGGTTCAGAGGTTCTGTTGCTGTATTCACTGTTAGACTGGACACTGCTGGTTCAGAGGTTCTGTTACTGTATTCACTGTTAGACTGGACACTGCTGGTTCAGAGGTTCTGTTGCTGTATTCACTGTTAGACTGGACACTGCTGGTTCAGAGGTTCTGTTACTGTATTCACTGTTAGACTGGACACTGCTGGTTCTGAGGTTCTGTTACTGTATTCACTGTTAGACTGGACACTGCTGGTTCAGAGGTTCTGTTACTGTATTCACTGTTAGACTGGACACTGCTGGTTCAGAGGTTCTGTTGCTGTATTCACTGTTAGACTGGACACTGCTGGTTCAGAGGTTCTGTTGCTGTATTCACTGTTAGACTGGACACTGCTGGTTCAGAGGTTCTGTTGCTGTATTCACTGTTAGACTGGACACTGCTGGTTCAGAGGTTCTGTTGCTGTATTCACTGTTAGACTGGACACTGCTGGTTCAGAGGTTCTGTTGCTGTATTCACTGTTAGACTGGACACTGCTGGTTCAGAGGTTCTGTTACTGTATTCACTGTTAGACTGGACACTGCTGGTTCAGAGGTTCTGTTACTGTATTCACTGTTAGACTGGACACTGCTGGTTCAGAGGTTCTGTTGCTGTATTCACTGTTAGACTGGTTGTGAGCTGCTGCTTGTTTCTTTGGTTCAGTCTGCTGACAAACAAAGAGACAACATCTGTCACCATGGTTACGGGGCTGTTAAGATGGTGGCATCATGACCACAGCAGTGTGAGCAGCCTCAGCCACAGTTAGTTCATCGGGCCGGACTTCCCCAGCCTGACTGGAAATCCCCAACATGTCCTGTGTGTGTCAGGCAGTTTGTTAGGAGGGTTCTGATTGGACGGCAAATCTAAAAACACTGATGATGATTGGACCTTCTGTTTCTTCACAGGCGACCGGACCAATCCAGAAGGCTCTCAGATGGAGTTCAAATCCAAACAGTGGTTCGGTGCCTCAGTCCGATCTGATGGAGAACACATCCTGGTAGGAACACACACAGCATCCCATCCTGAACAGAACCAGAACCGTGGTTCCTCTGTACACTCACACTGTGATATGTTCTTTTGTTCCAGGCCTGCGCTCCTCTCTATCAGTGGTCCACCTTCGGCGTCTCTGAGCGAGAGCCGGTGGGAACGTGTTACCTGAAGAAAGGAGACACCGTGGTCGAGTACTCGCCCTGCAGATCAAGTCCGTTCTTCTCTGTTCACTGTCTGTCTACCTCTCTGTAGTTAGCAACCGACCAGAACCAGAACCTGTAGGCCCAGTAACTCCTACTGCAGTACCAGCTGTTAATATTGTGACAGATGTAAAGATGTCAGGCTAATGTGAAGCGTCTCTCTGCTCGGCTGTTTCTGACAGACGCTGCGAGCAGCCTGACAGGAAGTCAGACACAGAATTTTCAAAATAAAACTCTCATTGATTTCCTGTTTGTTTCTCCGTCCAGGTGCAAACTCACCTGAGGGGCAAGGCTTCTGTCAGGCCGGCTTCAGCGTCGACTTCCTGAAGGTAGATAATGAGAAACATTTATGTGGGTGGAGGTCTGACCCCAGGCCAGCGCTGCATGATGCCGGGTCTGTGTGCTTCTGGAGGAGGTGGAGGAGGTGGAGGAGGTGGAGGAGAAGATGTGGTGACAGTTTTTTGTCTGTGTGCTTTCAGAAGAGCAACAGGGTGGTGGTCGGAGGCCCGGGCAGCTTCTACTGGCAGGGTGAGTGTTACACCGAGATGTGTCGCCATGACAACAAACTCTGCAGGATGTTGTTGTTGTTGTTGCTGCTGTTGTTGTTGTTGTTGTTGTTGTTGCTGTTGTTCTTGCTGTTGTTCTTGCTGTTGCTGCTGTTGTTGTTGTTGTTGTTGCTGTTGTTGTTGCTGTTGCTGCTGTTGTTGTTGTTGTTGTTGTTGTTGTTGCTGTTGTTGTTGCTGTTGTTCTTGCTGTTGCTGCTGTTGTTGTTGTTGTTCTTGCTGTTGTTGTTGCTGTTGCTGCTGCTGTTGTTGTTGTTGTTGCTGCTGCTGTTGTTGTTGTTGTTGTTGTTGCTGTTGTTGCTGTTGTTGTTGCTGTTGTTGTTGTTGCTGTTGCTGGTTTTGGATGCTGCTGGATGAGTGTGAGCAGGGTGTGTCGTGACAGTCAGACGTCAGTTAGCCGTCTAAATCCACCCGTCTCTTCTTAGCTTCCTCCGTCAGCGTCCTCTTCGCTCTCTGCTCCTCTGCCATTATGTCCGTAGAGGCTGCTGAGCCCGGTTACATCATCCAGCTCTGGTTCTGGCACGACACCGCATATCTGATTAAAGCAAGACGTCCCTTCATAAGTTAGATGTCACGCTAATGTCAAGCTACTGACAAGCTAACATAAAGCTAATGACAAGCTAACATAAAGATAAAGCCAAGCTAATTTACAGCTAATGTCAGGCTAATGTCAAGCTAATGTCAAGCTAACATCAGGCTAATGTAAATGTAAATGTTCCTGTGGATCAAAGTGATCCAGTGAGAGTTGAGTGCACTGCTAACGGCTAATTCAGAGCTAACGGCTAATTCAGCTAACAGCTAATTCAGAGCTAACGGCTAATTCAGCTAACGGCTAATTCAGACTGCAGCATGCATTAATCAGCAGGTAGAGTACAGGCAGGTGAGGATTCAGACAGGTGTGTGTGTGTGTGTGTGTGTTCCATGTTTGTCCAGTCGTCTGACATTAGAGGGTGTGACACAGATTATCGTCTGAACGCTGAGTCAGTCACATGTTCTCTCTTCCTGGGGTGTGTTCAACTAATTATTGTTTCCTGTTGAGTCAACAATTACACACACACACACACACACACCCCTCTGTTTCTCATTAGTCAGTCGTTAACAGTCTCTGTGGTTTCTTTAATTACAACGTGTGTTTTTCTAAACGAGCCTGTCAACAAAAAATAAAACCACGTTCTCTCAGTGTTCCCTCAATGTTCTGTCAGTGTTCTCTCAGTGTTCTCTCAGTGTTCCCTCAGTGTTCTCTCAGTGTTCCCTCAATGTTCTCTCAGTGTTCTCTCAGTGTTCTCTCAATGTTCTCTGTGTTCTCTCAATGTTCTCTCAGTGTTCCCTCAGTGTTCCCTCAATGTTCTCTCAGTGTTCTCTCAGTGTTCTCTCAATGTTCTCTCAGTGTTCCCTCAATGTTCTGTCAGTGTTCTCTCAGTGTTCTCTCAGTGTTCCCTCAGTGTTCCCTCAATGTTCTGTCAGTGTTCTCTCAGTGTTCTCTCAGTGTTCCCTCAGTGTTCCCTCAATGTTCTCTCAGTGTTCTCTCAGTGTTCCCTCAGTGTTCTCTCAGTGTTCTCTCAATGTTCTCTCAATGTTCTCTCAGTGTTCTCTCAATGTTCTCTCAATGTTCCCTCAATGTTCTCTAAGTGTTCTCTCAATGTTCTCTCAATGTTCTCTCAATGTTCTCACAATGTTCTCTGATGTTCTCTAAGTGTTCTCTCAGTGTTCTCTCAATGTTCTCTCAGTGTTCTCTCAGTGTTCTCTCAGTGTTCTCTCAATGTTCTCTCAGTGTTCTCTCAATGTTCTCTCAGTGTTCTCACAATGTTCTCTGATGTTCTCCTCTCTCTTCAGGTCAGCTGATCTCTGATGACGTCACTGAGATTTTGGCCCGTTTTGACAAAAAGTACATCACCCAGTACACCAACACGCTCGCCACCAAGTCAGCGGGCGCCGTGTATGACGACAGTTACCTCGGTAACCACACACACACACACACACACACACACACACACACACACATTGTCCAGTCTGTGGGGACGTCACGGAGACTACGTCCAGGTTTTAGACAGTCTGCGGGGACGTCACGGAGACTATGTCCAGGTTTTAGACAGTCTGCGGGGACGTCACGGAGACTATGTCCAGGTTTTAGACAGTCTGCGGGGACGTCACAGAGACTACGTCCAGGTTTTAGACAGTCTAATGTGTCTCTGTCTTCATCAGGTTACTCTGTGACAGTTGGAGATTTTAACGATGATGGAAAAGAAGGTGAGACACTTCAGTCAGCTGACATGATTTATTGTTTTGATGTGAGATTGACGGACGTCACGTTGACATTGTCGTCGTTGACGTCCCTCGTCCCTCCACAGATTACGTGACCGGCGTACCTCGTGGGGAGAAGGCTCTGGGTTACGTGAGTACTGCCGGATTCAGACTGTTGATGTTGATCCGTGAAGTTTGTTTGACGTGTTGGATGTCTGCAGGTGAACGTCTTCAACGGCCTGAACATGGAGTCTGTGGTGAACTTCACGGGAACACAGGTGAGCTGCAGCACACGTCATCATGGAACTGTTCTCGCGTTGAATCATGCTGATGCTTCACTGGCGTGTTGAACACTTTCAGCTTATTATCTCGTGTTTACGTGTCCGCAGTAAAAACTGTCTGTGGCCTTTGAAGTAGGATGAGTCTGACAGGAAGTGTCTTAAAAAGAGAGAGAGAGACAGGAAACAGATAAAAGAGAGGACGAGTTATCGAGCACGGACAGGAAGACGAAGAGGAACTTGTTAGCTCTGCTGGCGT
>CP136868.1:2194615-2209615 GCA_033000465.1 Sciaenops ocellatus | reverse complement strand
TGGACAGAGCTGTTTCCTAGCAACAGATTTACACTCGGCCGGTTGTTCTGTGACGTTCCTCTCTGGTTCTGATGTTCTGTTGCAGGCCCTCAGCAGACTGTCCTGCGCCTACAAGACGGAGAACCAGACCAAGATGGTGGTGTGTGACCTGGGAAACCCCATGAAGGGAGGAACCAAGGTGAGTGTGTGTCACATGACTGTACGGCTGCAGGTAATGAAGGACGTTCATTATTTGAACCGATCATCCTTCCTGCTTCCTGATTGGTCCTCTGCTGTCTCTTCCTGTGCTGTGATTGGCCAGGTGCTTGCAGAGTTGCAGTTCAGCGTTCACCAGCTGTCGGAGGAGGACACCTCTGTGAAGTTTGACCTGCAGATCGTCAGGTACAGTCTGAACACACGTTTACATTCAGGATTAAGAGGAGCTGCTAACGGCTAATCCAGCTAACAGCTAATCCAGTTTAATTTTATTTCTACAGCTCCAGATCATAACTTCAGTTATCTCAGTGTTTCCACACAGAGCAGCTCAGACCTACTCTGTATGATATTATCTACAGAGAGCAACAGTTCAACATGAGCAAGAGAGAGACAGAGAGAGTTTTCAGTAAAGGGAGATGTGACTACATCTTCAACCAATACCGTGCCGGACTAGGCTTAACCCTCCACTCCAGGCCCACAATTCAGCTCACTGCTAATTCAGCTAACAGCTAATGCAGATCAGTTTACAAACCTAAACAAATACAGACTGTTACAGCTGATGTGGCTCCATTATTCATCCAGCTGATGCTTTTATCTGAACACACAGTCAGAGTGACGAGGACGTGTTAGTGCAGCAGTAAGTTCTACTCAGTCAGAACCAAGGTCCAGTCATAGAGAGGACAGATTCATCATGTCCAGTCATAGAGAGGACAGATTCATCATATCCAGTCATAGAGGGGACAGATTCATCATGTCCAGTCATAGAGGGACAGATAGAGGACAGATTCATCATGTCCAGTCATAGAGGGGACAGATTCATCATGTCCAGTCATAGAGAGGACAGATTCATCATATCCAGTCATAGAGGGGACAGATTCATCATGTCCAGTCATAGAGGGACAGATAGAGGACAGATTCATCATGTCCAGTCATAGAGGGACAGATAGAGGACAGATTCATCATATCCAGTCATAGAGAGGACAGATTCATCATGTCCAGTCATAGAGGGACAGATTCATCATGTCCAGTCATAGAGAGGACAGATTCATCATGTCCAGTCATAGAGAGGACAGATTCATCATGTCCAGTCATAGAGGGGACAGATTCATCATGTCCAGTCATAGAGGGACAGATTCATCATGTCCAGTCATAGAGGGGACAGATTCATCATGTCCAGTCATAGAGAGGACAGATTCATCATGTCCAGTCATAGAGGGACAGATTCATCATGTCCAGTCATAGAGGGGACAGATTCATCATGTCCAGTCATAGAGGGACAGATTCATCATGTCCAGTCATAGAGAGGACAGATTCATCATGTCCAGTCATAGAGGGACAGATTCATCATGTCCAGTCATAGAGGGACAGATAGAGGACAGATTCATCATGTCCAGTCATAGAGGGACAGATAGAGGACAGATTCATCATGTCCAGTCATAGAGGGGACAGATTCATCATGTCCAGTCATAGAGGGACAGATTCATCATGTCCAGTCATAGAGGGACAGATTCATCATGTCCAGTCATAGAGGGGACAGATTCATCATGTCCAGTCATAGAGGGACAGATTCATCATGTCCAGTCATAGAGGGGACAGATTCATCATGTCCAGTCATAGAGAGGACAGATTCATCATGTCCAGTCATAGAGGGACAGATTCATCATGTCCAGTCATAGAGGGACAGATTCATCATGTCCAGTCATAGAGGGACAGATAGAGGACAGATTCATCATGTCCAGTCATAGAGGGACAGATAGAGGACAGATTCATCATGTCCAGTCATAGAGAGGACAGATTCATCATGTCCAGTCATAGAGGGACAGATTCATCATGTCCAGTCATAGAGGGACAGATAGAGGACAGATTCATCATGTCCAGTCATAGAGGGACAGATAGAGGACAGATTCATCATGTCCAGTCATAGAGAGGACAGATTCATCATGTCCAGTCATAGAGAGGACAGATTCATCATGTCCAGTCATAGAGAGGACAGATTCATCATGTCCAGTCATAGAGGGACAGATAGAGGACAGATTCATCATGTCCAGTCATAGAGGGACAGATAGAGGACAGATTCATCATGTCCAGTCATAGAGAGGACAGTTGTGTCCTGAACATGTTGTTGTGTGTACAAACGTGTCAGACATGAACTTCAGTCTGTACTGCTTTAGAGCCAACAGGGTAACATGGCCGTCCAATTAGAGGCGAGTATGTAAATGAGTGTCTCTGAGCTGAAGCCCATCTGCATGACAACAACCTGTTTGTGAGATATGTTAATGAGCGGCTGAGCAGCGTTCAGTTCAGAGCGTGCTCAGTACGTCACTTTAATAGTGGAGCAGCAGCGCTCCCCTGTGGCTGCATGCAGCACAGCAGCAGGACCTCACATGTTTGTTCATGTTTCAGCTCGAACCAGTTCAACAACACGAGTCCTCGAGTCTCCAGCATCACCAAGCTGGCTGTCCTCGCCAAAGTGTCCATCAGAGGGTAACACACACACACACGCACACACACACACACACACACACTGAGCTGTTTAAATACAGACAGACGATCATCACTGAGCTGCTTCACTGTAACACTCAGCTGCAGACACACTCATCAAAACTCTGTGTGTGTGTGTGTGTGTGTGTGTGTGTGTGTGTGTGTGTTCAGCACGTCGTCTCCTGGTCATGTGCTGCTTCCCATCGCCAACTGGAAACCTAAAGTTCCTCCTCAGGTCGGAGACGACATCGGACCACAGATAGTTCATGTCTACGAGGTACACACACACACTTATACAGTATTTATGTAATCATGTAATCATGATCCACCAATCATACAGTAGTTCATCCTGTGTTTCTGTAGCGTTGACAGAACGTTCCAAAACAAACATATTATCAGTCTGAAGTAAACTAAAGCTCCCTGCGCTGTCCCTTTAAGAGACATATATAAAAACACGAGATAAAGGACGTCACATGTCAGCGCTATTTTAATGTTAGACCAACGTTACTTTAATGTTAGATCAACGCTATTTTAATGTTAGATCAACGTTATTTTGATGTTAGACCAGCGTTACTTTAATGTTAGACCAGCGTTATTTTAATGTTAGACCAGCGCTATTTTAATGTTAGACCAACGTTACTTTAATGTTAGACCAACGTTACTTTAATGTTAGACCAGCGCTATTTTAATGTTAGACCAACGTTACTTTAATGTTAGACCAACGTTGTTTTAATGTTAGACCAGTGTTATTTTAATGTTAGATCAACGTTATTTTAATGTTAGACCAATGTTACTTTAATGTTAGACCAGCGCTATTTTAATGTTAGACCAACGTTACTTTAATGTTAGACCAGCGTTATTTTAATGTTAGACCGTTACTTTAATGTTAGACCAACGTTACTTTAATGTTAGACCAGCGCTATTTTAATGTTAGACCAGCGCTATTTTAATGTTAGACCAACGTTATGTTAATGTTAGACCAACGTTACTTTAATGTTAGACCAGCGTTATTTTAATGTTAGACCAACGTTACTTTAATGTTAGACCAGCGTTATTTTAATGTTAGACCAACGTTACTTTAATGTTAGACCAGCGTTATTTTAATGTTAGACCAACGTTACTTTAATGTAAGACCAACGTTACTTTAATGTAAGACCAGCGTTATTTTAATGTTAGACCAACGTTACTTTAATGTTAGACCAGCGCTATTTTAATGTTAGACCAACGTTACTTTAATGTTAGACCAACGTTGTTTTAATGTTAGACCAGCGTTATTTTAATGTTAGATCAACGTTATTTTAATGTTAGACCAATGTTACTTTAATGTTAGACCAGCGCTATTTTAATGTTAGACCAACGTTACTTTAATGTTAGACCAGCGTTATTTTAATGTTAGACCGTTACTTTAATGTTAGACCAACGTTACTTTAATGTTAGACCAGCGCTATTTTAATGTTAGACCAACGTTACGTTAATGTTAGACCAGCGCTATTTTAATGTTAGACCAACGTTATGTTAATGTTAGACCAATGTTACTTTAATGTTAGACCAGCGTTACTTTAATGTTAGACCAACGTTACTTTAATGTTAGACCAGCGTTACTTTAATGTTAGACCAACGTTACTTTAATGTTAGACCAGCGTTACTTTAATGTTAGACCAACGTTACTTTAATGTTAGACCAGCGTTACTTTAATGTTAGACCAACGTTACTTTAATGTTAGACCAGCGTTATTTTAATGTTAGACCAACGTTACTTTAATGTTAGACCAACGTTACTTTAATGTTAGACCAGCGTTACTTTAATGTTAGATCAACGTTATTTTCGGGTTATGGTCAGTGGTTACACACTGACTTTGTGATTTTGTGTGTGAGTCTGTCAGTGTTTTTGTTTGTAATAATTAATAATGACTGTTGGTGTCAGCTCTTGAACAATAATTAATAATGACTGTTGGTGTCAGCTCTTGAACAATAATTAATAATGACTGTTGGTGTCAGCTCTTGAACAATAATTAATAATGACTGTTGGTGTCAGCTCTTGAACAACGGGCCCAGTACGTTCAGTAAGGCGTCTCTGGAGGTGAAATGGCCGTACCAGTTTAAGAACGGCTCGCTGCTCTACATCACCAGCTACGAGACAGAGGGACCAATCAACTGCACCACAGACACTGAGATCAACCCACTCAACATCTCTGTGAGACACCGAACACTTCAACACCTGCAGAGTCTGACCAGCACAGAACAAACTGTAACTGTGTGTGTGTGTGTGTGTGTGTGTATGTGTGTGTGTATGTGTGTGTGTGTGTGTGTGTGTGTGTGTGTGTGTGTGTGTGTGTGTGCGTGCATCAGAACCCGTTGTCCTCGGCGAAGAACACCAGCGTCGTTCCGCCCAGAGAGCGTGAGACGGAGGGACGAAACCGAAACCACGTCCGCAAGAGAGACCTGGAGTCAAGAGACGCACAGAGTGACCTGCAAACACTGGTACACACACACACACACACACACACACACACACACACACACGTTGTAATGTCAGTGTCATGGCGGCGCTTCCTCATTGGTTCCCACGGTAACATGAATGATGTTTGTAGGACTGCACCACAGCAGACTGTCTGCTGCTCAGGTGTCAGGTCGGTCGACTGGAGAGGAGGAAGAACGCCATCCTCTTCATCTACTCCAGACTGGCTGTCGACAACTTCCTCAGGGTAAACACACAGCTACAGACAGACCTACAGACAGACAGACCTACAGACAGACCTACACACACACCTACAGACACACCGACAGACACACCTACAGACACACCTACAGACCTACAGACAGACCTACAGACACACCGACAGACCTACAGACACACCTACAGACCTACAGACAGACTGACAGACACACCTACAGACCTACAGACAGACCTACAGACAGACCTACAGACACACCAACAGACCTACAGACAGACCTACAGACACACCAACAGACCTACAGACAGACAGACCTACACACACACCTACAGACAGACCTACAGACAGACCTACAGACAGACAGACCTACACACACACCTACAGACAGACCTACAGACAGACCTACACACACACCAACAGACCTACAGACAGACCTACAGACAGACCGACACACACCTACAGACACACCTACAGACCTACAGACACACCTACAGACAGACCTACAGACACACCGACAGGCAAACCTACAGACAGACCTACAGACCCATCGACAGACAGACCGACACACACACCTACAGACAGACCTACAGACACACCTACAGACACATCGACAGACACACCTACAGACAGACCGACAGACACACCTACAGACACATCGACAGACACACCTACAGACACATCGACAGACAGACCTACAGACAGACCGACACACACACCTACATACAGACCTACAGAACAACAGACACACCTACAGACAGATGTTTAGTTTGAAGCAGTGAATTATCAGAATTTTAACAGTGTCTGTTCTTCACGTGTCTGTTCTTCACGTGTCTGTTCTTCATGTGTCTGTTCTTCACGTGTCTGTTCTTCATGTGTCTGTTCTTCACGTGTCTGTACTTCACGTCTCTGTTCTTCATGTGTCTGTTCTTCATGTGTCTATTCTTCATGTGTCTGTTCTTCATGGTGCAGTGTCTGTTCTTCATGTGTCTATTCTTCATGTGTCTGTTCTTCATGGTGCAGTGTCTGTTCTTCATGTGTCTGTTCTTCACGTGTCTGTTCTTCACGTGTCTGTTCTTCATGGTTCAGTGTCTGTTCTTCACGTGTCTGTTCTTCATGTGTCTGTTCTTCATGTGTCTGTTCTTCATGGTTCAGTGTCTGTTCTTCATGTGTCTGTTCTTCATGTGTCTGTTCTTCATGGTTCAGTGTCTGTTCTTCACGTGTCTGTTCATGTGTCTATTCTTCATGTGTCTGTTCTTCATGGTGCAGTGTCTGTTCTTCGTGTGTCTGTTCTTCACGTGTCTGTTCTTCATGTGTCTGTTCTTCATGGTTCAGTGTGTGTTCTTCACGTGTCTGTTCATGTGTCTATTCTTCATGTGTCTGTTCTTCATGGTGCAGTGTCTGTTCTTCGTGTGTCTGTTCTTCACGTGTCTGTTCTTCATGTGTCTGTTCTTCGTGTGTCTGTTCTTCACGTGTCTGTTCTTCATGTGTCTGTTCTTCATGGTTCAGTGTGTGTTCTTCACGTGTCTGTTCATGTGTCTATTCTTCATGTGTCTGTTCTGCATGGTGCAGTGTCTGTTCTTCATGTGTCTGTTCTTCATGTGTCTGTTCTTCATGGTTCAGTGTCTGTTCTTCACGTGTCTGTTCTTCACGTGTCTGTTTTTCATGTGTCTGTTCTTCATGGTTCAGTGTCTGTTCTCCATGTGTCTGTTCTTCATGTGTCTGTTCTTCATGGTTCAGTGTCTGTTCTTCACATGTCTGTTCTTCACGTGTCTGTTCTTCATGGTTCAGTGTCTGTTCTTCATGTGTCTGTTCTTCATGTGTCTGTTCTTCACATGTCTGTTCTTCATGGTTCAGTGTCTGTTCTTCATGTGTCTGTTCTTCATGGTTCAGTGTCTGTTCTTCACGTGTCTGTTCTTCATGTGTCTGTTCTTCATGGTTCAGTGTCTGTTCTTCACGTGTCTGTTCTTCATGTGTTTGTTCTTCATGTGTCTGTTCTTCATGGTTCAGTGTCTGTTCTTCACGTGTCTGTTCTTCATGCGTTTGTTCTTCACGTGTCTGTTCTTCACGTGTCTGTTCTTCACGTGTCTGTTCTTCATGGTGCAGTGTCTGTTCTTCACGTGTCTGTTCTTCACGTGTCTGTTCTTCATGGTGCAGTGTGTGTTCTTCATGTGTCTGTTCTTCATGTGTCTGTTCTTCACGTGTCTGTTCTTCATGGTGCAGTGTCTGTTCTTCACGTGTCTGTTCTTCATGGTTCAGTGTCTGTTCTTCATGTGTCTGTTCTTCATGTGTCTGTTCTTCATGGTTCAGTGTCTGTTCTTCACGTGTCTGTTCTTCATGTGTCTGTTCTTCATGTGTCTGTTCTTCATGGTTCAGTGTCTGTTCTTCACGTGTCTGTTCTTCATGTGTCTGTTCTTCACGTGTCTGTTCTTCATGCATTTGTTCTTCACGTGTCTGTTCTTCACGTGTCTGTTCTTCATGGTGCAGTGTCTGTTCTTCACGTGTCTGTTCTTCACGTGTCTGTTCTTCATGGTTCAGTGTCTGTTCTTCATGTGTCTGTTCTTCATGTGTCTGTTCTTCACGTGTCTGTTCTTCATGGTGCAGTGTCTGTTCTTCACGTGTCTGTTCTTCATGGTGCAGTGTCTGTTCTTCACGTGTCTGTTCTTCACGTGTCTGTTCTTCATGGTGCAGTGTCTGTTCTTCACGTGTCTGTTCTTCATGTGTCTGTTCTTCATGGTGCAGTGTCTGTTCTTCACGTGTCTGTTCTTCACGTGTCTGTTCTTCATGGTGCAGTGTCTGTTCTTCACGTGTCTGTTCTTCATGTGTCTGTTCTTCACGGTTCAGTGTCTGTTCTTCACGTGTCTGTTCTTCATGTGTCTGTTCTTCACGTGTCTGTTCTTCATGGTGCAGTGTCTGTTCTTCACGTGTCTGTTCTTCATGTGTCTGTTCTTCACGTGTCTGTTCTTCATGGTTCAGTGTCTGTTCTTCATGTGTCTGTTCTTCATGGTTCAGTGTCTGTTCTTCATGTGTCTGTTCTTCACGTGTCTGTTCTTCATGGTTCAGTGTCTGTTCTTCACGTGTCTGTTCTTCACGTGTCTGTTCTTCACGTGTCTGTTCTTCGTGTGTCTGTTCTTCATGGTTCACATGTGCCTCTTTGTTTTTTCTTTCAGGCTGAGAATCAGAATCGTTCGTACGTGGTTCGATCTACAGCCACCATCAATGTCATCGAGATGCCGTACAAGAACCTGGTGTCAGAGCTGCCGTCCAATAGTACAACTGTAAGACACACACACACACACACACACACACACAGCGTCACATCGTCAGCATAGAGAGAAACATTCAAACAGCATCACTGCAGAGCTTAACATAAATTTGCATAATTCCCATGAAGCTTCAGGTTTTTTAACTTTACGCTCCTTTGCAACCCTGATTCCAGTCGAGCATCACACTTGATATATTCTGTGAGTTTGTTTGAGTGTGTGTTGTTTCAGGTGAGTGTGTGTTGTTTCAGGTGAGTGTGTGTTGTTTCAGGTGAGTGTGTGTTGTTTCAGGTGAGTGTGTATTGTTTCAGGTGAGTGTGTCGGTGGTGTGGGTGGCGGACACTCCTCAGTCGGTGCCGGGTTGGGTGGTGGCTCTGGCTGTGCTGGCAGGACTGCTGCTGCTGGCGCTGCTCATCTTCATCATGTACAAGGTGAGAACCAAACAGAACCAAACAGAACCAAACAGAACCGAGGCGAACGAATGAACGCTCCAACTCTGAATTAAACTTTAATTCTCCCACTCTTTCTTCTTCTTCTTCAGCTGGGTTTCTTTAAGCGAGTGCGCCCCCCGCAGGACGACTGCACCGAGAAGGAGCAGCTGCAGCCGGAGGAGAACGGCAACGCTGACGCCTAGAGGTCGAACCGCGAGGAGCGCCCCCTTCTGTTTGTGCAGGAATATTCAGGGTAAAAAGGCCGTTTGGACAGTTTTTTTTAAAGTCATGTTGTGCCAAACGAGAAGCTCCACCTGAGTCACACGGTCACATGATTCACGTCCTGAGGTTAAAGGAATAGTTCAACATTTAGTTAGCTTAGCTTAGCATAAAGACTGGTAACGGGGGGGAACAGCTAGCCTGGCCTGGTGGAGCCGGACACATGTTGAACTGCTCCTTTAACATGATGACCCTGAACGCATCGTGCATGAAAAACTTTGATCAGCACGTGAAGGCGTCTCCATTAACTTGCACAAAGCCTCATAAATACTTCAAATCACACAGTACGAACCAATCACGAGAATGAAATAACAATAATAATAATGATAATAATAATAAATAATGAGAGTCCTCGAGCAGAGCGCCAACAGTGATCAGAGCGTCCTGTTTGAAATGTGTTTGGATAAAGGTGGTGTGTTACAGTAATATATTTACTCTGATGGTCTTTCTCTCTGCTTTGTGTTTGGGGAAGCTGGTTTGAACGTCTCGTTAAGAGTCTCGTTAAGAGTCTCGTTAAGAGTCGTTGCTCTGCTTCAGGGTGCTCGTGGTGTTTTCAGTATTTTAATTAGAGTTCACTTCATTTCAACATGATCAACACATTTTGGGTTTATTTGTTCACTGAATGATTTCTGCTTTGAAAATCAGTGAAGTGATGACTTCATAATTTTTGTAAAACTGGCCGTTAAACTCCGCCCCTGAACATGTGATGTCCAATCAGAGCTCGGCACGTTGAAGCATGACGCTGTGTCTCAGTCCAGATACTTCTGTCATGTGACCAGCTGACATTTGTCTGGCTAGCTAGCGGACTACATAAACTGTAACCAAGCTGAGAGTTAGCATGTTAGCATGTCATTAGCTAACTACATTAGTTAACAGCCCCATTAACTATGTGAACTGTCACTGTGTGTATTTTATATATCCTGAATGCTATAAGTTTAAGCTAACGTTAGCTGGAGATCAGGACAGACGAGCTAACGTTAGCTGACATACTGAGAACCAAACGACTTTTCTCCTGTAGTATTAAGATGGATTTACATAGCACCTTTCTAAAGATAAAAAGTAATCTAAGTAACTCAACATGTGCCTTTGTTTGGGTCCTGTTAGCATTAGCCTGTCTGTTAGCATTATATCATGATCTGGGTCCTGTTAGCATTAGCCTGTCTGTTAGCATGATATCTATGTAAAGATTTTCAACTTAAAAGCACTCAGCTGGAAACAGAGACTGACGAACTCATGGAGCTAATGTTAGCTTAATTAGCTTTTTTAGCTGTAGCTGATAGGAGGGGGCGGGGTTTAATGAACGGTCAGTTGGCTCCAGTCATCACTTTCCCGCTCTTTTCTCTCCTGCTCGTTATGATTTTTTCAGTAGTGTTATTGTTTCTCACATTTCAGAGTCGTGCCTGGCAGCTTTGCTGAGAACGAAAATGCGACATAGCATGTCGCTATTTTATGTTTGTACGAGTGTGAGTGTGAGTGTGTGTGTGTGTGTGTGTGTGTGTATAAAAAAACAAAACAAAAAAAATTAAGTATGAATTCACCCATATTGGGTTTCCATCATGAATTAATGTTTAAGGTTGATGATCATTTAAAAAAATATATTAATCCAACTACCAATCACAATGAGTAACGCTCTGTTAGCATGTATACACCGTTATGTT
Source organism: Sciaenops ocellatus (assembly GCA_033000465.1). Lineage (NCBI taxonomy): Eukaryota > Metazoa > Chordata > Actinopteri > Sciaenidae > Sciaenops > Sciaenops ocellatus. The sequence continues at coordinate 2,198,637 of CP136868.1, read as the reverse complement.
CTTCTTTCACTGGCATCTCATCGTCTGCGTTCATGTTTGTCATCGCGTTGTTAACGAGCTCGAGTTATTCCACATACAAAATCATCTTTGCACCAACACGGAAGTCAAGACTTTCATGTTCAGACTGATCAAACTAATGTCTGTACGCTAAATACGAAGCCAGCGGCCGCTTAGCTTAGCTTAACTTAGCTTAGCTTAAAGACTAAAAACAGGTGGAAACAGCTAGCCTGGCTCTGTCATCATCTTTTTTGGGGGGTTTGTTTGCCACGACTTTCTAGCAAGTCAGCCAGCAGTTGACTGGCAGGTTGATTTATGCTAAGCTAAGCTAACTGGCTTCATAATTAGGGCTAGCAAAGCTAAGCAAAGCTAACTATGTGTTATACTAGCTCGTTAGCGTCTGACGAGGTAGATAATTAACGATGACGTGAGAGAGGCTCACTGCACTGTCGAAGCTTTTTATGACGATTTATTTTAGTGTTTAAACTTCAGACTGATTAATATAAAGCTTTTTACTTCCTGCCAGGGTTCAGCAGGACTGACGTCAGCTCACGTTCAGCTCGGTCCAAAACACGAAATAAAAACTTCATGAACCGACTGAAAGATTGAAGTCTGTCCTGCTGCTGTGTGTGTGAGTGTGTGTGTGTGTGTGTGTGTGAAGGGTTTGAACTGTTTTATATGTAATACCACTGTCTGTCTGTCAGCCTGTCTGTCAGCCTGTCTGTCTGTCTGTCGGTCGTTCTTCCTGCCATGAGAAAATATTTTTGATGTATGTATTCTTTCACCTAGAGAATAAAAATTAACTATTTCATAAGATGATTTCACATTTGAGCTGAAATAAACAAACTTCTTCACATTTTATTTCCTGTTTTGACTTTTTTTTCATTCACGTCTCAATGTACCGACAGTCTGCGGGTACGTCGCGGAGACTACGTCCAGGTTTTAGACAGTCTGCGGGGACGTCACGGAGACTACGTCCAGGTTTTGGACGGTCTGTGAGGACGTCTCAGAGACTACGTCCCAGAAAACATTCACACACACACGGTGGATTTTTATTTGAAATGTTTATTCTGATTTGAGCCGAACAGAACCAGAACAACATCGTGGAAATGTGACACCTTCATGTGCTGCTTCCTTCTGATTGGTCAATGTGAAAACAGGAAGCTGAGGTCACTGCCTGGGTCGTACTCCACCGACGGCTTCCCCCTAAAACACACGAGCACAAACATCAGGTGTTACTGGTGTGTGTGTGTGTGTGTGTGTGTGTGTGTGTGTGTGTGTGTGTGTGTGTGTGTGTGTGTGTGTGTGTGTGTGTGTGTGTGTGTGTGTGTGTGTGTGTGTTACCGGGTGAAGAGTCTGGCCTTGGTGGTTCCCAGGAGCGTGGCTTTGTTCCCCTCCACCAGCAGCATGGAGCCCTCCCTCAGACCCTGAAGTTTGACATGAGTACAGTCACTGAGTTAGCTCTCACGTTAGCTCCATGAAGTGTTTGAGAGTTGCTGAACGTTGACTCATCGGCAACGAACACGCTGATTGGTTGACAGACATCCAGACAAATCAGTGTGACGTGTGATGCTTCGTTCACGTCTTACCAGGACACACGGAGTGTCAGGTTCTTCATGGTACTGAGTGATCCTCTGCTCCCTGGTCTCCTGCACGAGAACAACACAACGTCACGACGACATGACGACAACACGGCAACAACACGACAACATGATGACGACAACACGGCAACAACACGACAACATGATGACGACAACACGACAACAACACGACAACATGATGACGACAACACGACAACAACACGACGACATGATGACGACAACACGACAACATGACAACATGATGACGACAACAACATGATGACGACAACACGACAACATGACAACATGATGACGACAACAACATGATGACGACAACACGGCAACAACACGACAACATGATGACGACAACACAACAACACGACGACATGATGACGACAACATGATGACGGCAACACGACAACATGACAACATGATGACGACAACATGATGACGACAACAACATGACAACATGATGACGGCAACAACATGACAACATGATGACGACAATAACATGACAACATGATGACGGCAACAACATGACAACATGATGACGGCAACAACATGACAACATGATGACGACAACAACATGACAACATGATGACAACACGGCAACAACATGACAACATGATGACGGCAACACGACAACAACATGATGACGACAACACGGCAACAACATGACAACATGATGACGGCAACACGACAACAACATGATGACGGCAACAACATGATGACATGATGACGACAACACGGCAACAACACGACAACATGACGACATGGCAACATGACAATGTTTTTTTTCGGTCATGACAATAAGTTTTTGAGTCAGCAGATATTTGGATGATCGATGAGTCATCATTTAAAGTAGACGTGTGAAGCTGCAGTCTGAAAACACACAACACACTTTACACACTGAGACCACGTGTGCAGAGACGACAGATTTTCATGTCTATGACATCACATCCTCCAACATGTCAGACTGTCAGTTTGCTGACGCTGCGTTTTTTCCTTGGTTTTTGCTGACAGGGCGGTTTTGACGGCTCCGCGTGTTGCACAACTTCCTGGAGCAGAGAAAAGGAACCATAAATAACCTTACCCTAACCTTCAAACAACGCTGTGTCTTCACAGCTCAGATCAGATAACCGTCGTCGGCCGTCACAGCAGCTCTGATCTGAGGTCAAAGATCTGAGGGTGGAACTGACACGTCAGGAAACCGACCAATCAGAGTGAGCCACGTTCATATCAAAGAAGTTTACGACATCCTTATCTGACCCCGTGATGCGATAGGTCAGCTGAAACATAGCATGACACACGCAACGTGATGGTGAACTAACATCTGATCCACCAATCACGGACACGTGAGGTCAGCGAACAGCTGTGTCAGCAGCTGGTGCCCCCCTCTGTTTGGCGCTCACCCCCATGTGGCGGCTGCTGGGGTCGGCGTCCAGGTAGTGCGGGTTGATGTTGAAGGGGACGAGGCCGATGGCGGAGAAGGACGGGGGGTAGACGATGGGCATGTCGTTGGTGGTGTTGATGCTGATGGTGGCCACGTTGGTGCCGGCGCTGGAGCCCATGTAGGGGACGCCGTCCTGGATACGAGACAAGGGTGTAAGGATGGAGGAAGGAGAGGTGTAAGGGAGTGAGGATTCAAGGAAACAAGTGTGTGTGTGTGTGTGTCACCTCGAGCACTCTCCTCCTGATCTCCGACACCACCTTGTTGTCGTAGAGACTCTTCAGCAGCCGGAAAGTGTTTCCTCCACCTGCAGAACAAACAGAACCACGTCAGGCAGTTTGTGGGGATTTGAACCGTCAGCCGCGGCCTCCCTGCTGCCTTGCTCTGTGACACTTCCTCACCTATGAAGATGCCCTCAGCCTTCCGGACGGCGTCGACGGGGTCCGAGGCCTCGTGGATGCTGTCCAGCTCGAAACCTGCAGGGTCCAAACACACGACACAGATGAGTGTGACCCAGCCTGGGCTCGGCGTGGAGCTCCAGGAAACACTGCGGACCTACCCAGAGTCCGGAACCGGGCCCTGGCTGTCCTGGTGTAAGCGTCTCTGTCATGGAGAGCGTAGGGGACGAACAGCACCCTGCTCACGTCTCTGCAAGACAGTGTGTGTTCAGACAGAGCTCAGCAACACACACACATTAACACACACACATTAACACACACACATTAACACACACACACACATTAACACACACACACACATTAACACACACACACACACACACACATTAACACACGCACACACACATTAACACACACATTAACACACACACACACACACACACACATTAACACACACATTAACACACACACACATTAACACACACACACACACACACACACACATTAACACACACGCTAACACACACATTAACACACACACACATTAACACACACTCACACACACACACACACATTAACACACACTCACACACACAC
>CP136868.1:2187115-2192115 GCA_033000465.1 Sciaenops ocellatus | reverse complement strand
AGATGTCACTCTGAGCTCTGTTTAACTGGGACCAAAATATAGAATCAATGGATTCATCCAAATATTGAACCATATCAAAGAGTTCAAAATGAACTCCACCTCAACCAACTCCAGCAGTAAAATGTCAGAATCCTCTAATGATAGAATATAGTATATATACTGGATATCATTACAGAACATGACACCTGAGCGTTAAACTTATTGAAGAACTGTTGTCAATATTTTTCACACGTTTCTTTGTACATCATTTTGACATTGTGTCTGACAGTGGAGCTGATCTCAGAGCAGTTCAGACTGCAGCGCTGACAGTCATCTCCACTTGTTGTGATTCCTCTGTCAGTCTCTGCTGGATGAAGCTCTCCTCTCCACTCCACCTCCCAGTAACATGGCCCAGTCAGAGCTGATGCTGCTGCTTCAACCTCTCTGGATCATCAGGACTCAGCTGATCAACACAAACACCTTTCTCATCACTCAGACTTCCACCTGATGAGAGAAGCAGACAGACAACAGAAGTCATGAATCAGAGTTTACAGAGACTCCCTTCATCAGCTGTCAGTCAGTGATGCAGCACATCCAGTATAAAGACCAGCAGGGACTTCAGTCCTGTTCAGACACAAGTGGAGCGGCTGTGTAGCGTAGCCAGCTTCCTTTCAGCTCTCATGTTAACGTGTTGGAGTGAAGCTCACAGACCTGCATCAAGTCTGTTGACTCTGCACATTTCACTCAAGTACACAGTGGAAATAAAGTGCTGACAGTCCCTGAACGCATCATCAGTGCAGAAACAGAGAGACGTTCACTGCTCACTTTCATTTTCAGCTGTGGTTACTGGACTTCAGCAGAGGTTCTGCTCTGTACAAAGACCACATGGTCACTAAATGTAATGATGGTTCTTTGCAGGCTTCAGTCAGACTGATCTGAGAGCTGTGACAAAGATGAACTGATCAGTTCTTTAGTGTTGAAATGAGAGAACAAACACTTTGAGATCAGATCTGATGAATGAGGACCACTGTCTCTGTACATCTTGTAATGCTGTCAGCTGTAATCAGCTTTATTTCCTGTAGACATGAACACAACAACAACAACCAAAAACACATGATCACAACGAGCTTCTGGCTCATCTGATTGGCTGACTGTTCTCTCTCTCTCTGTCTTTCTGTCCAATCCTGAAGCCTGTCAGCGTTCTCCTCTCACAGCTTCACTGAGGAAAGCAGCCGCTGAGAAGGTCGCAGGTTTACAGGAAATACTGGATCTGTGCTTTGATACTAACTGTGTTTAGTACAATACTGCTGAGACCAACATGGACTGACTGCAACCCTCTACTGACCTCAGAGTCTGCAGACTGCAGTGTGGACTCTCCACAAGATCAGACAGAGGCTTCACTGCTGAATCCTTCAGGTCGTTGTTACTCAGGTCCAGCTCTGTCAGATGGGAGGGGTTGGACTTCAGAGCTGAGGCCAGAGAAGCACAGCTGATCTTTGACAAACTGCAGCTCTCCAATCTGAATAAAGAATAAATGATGTTGATAAAAATCCATTTATAATCCAATCAGATGTGTTCAGGTTTGAAATGTGCAGCTCAACATTACTATGTCCTAATCAATGAGCTTTTCTCTAAAATGAGTAGAGTAACTTTGTCGTTGTGTTATTGTGGATCATCATAATGTCAGCCTTCTACAGACATCATCCAAACGTCAGCACAACATTCAGACAACCATTCATGTCAGCACAGATTAATAACATGCTGCTGATCTCAGTCAAGTCTGTGTGTATGTGTGTGTGAGTGTGTGAGTTACGTGAGTGTATGAGGGGTATTTCATGCCAGCACACTATACTAAAACGCGTGTACAGCACTATGCATTGACATCAAACCTCTAACGTCCATTCACTTTCAATGGACAGACGAGCGTCACGTAGGCGTCACGCAGACGCTGCACACGCGTTGTTGCGCATACGCCTACGTGACGGGTGAACTACGCCTGAAATACGTGACATGAAGACCACGTGTGACTGTTAAGTACAATTCTACATGAGCGTACAGACACACACTGTGTAGTGTTTGTGGAAATCAATGTACAAATAATTATTTACTTTATGATGACGAATTTTGAGTTTAACAGCTGCTTCGCTTCACAATTCAAGCAGTCCATGTATTACCAAGACAGACCGATGTGACAGTTTAGGCTATTTCAGTCACACGTGTACACGTTAAGGCATCTGAAGCGTTGGCTTTAGTACAATAGTGACACGCGTTAACGCCTATAGCGTGTGCACGCCTATAACGGGATGTTGAGGTCTATCAGGGACTGTACCATTGCTCAGGCGCGAAACTGAGGAAGAGGCTGTGCGCATTCACACACGAGGTACACTGGATCATCAGGACCTGACAGTTATTCATTTTCTATGTTCTGCAGCATATCTACACAGATCAGCTGTTACACATAGTCTCAGGTTCATACGGGATTGTTTAGAAGAAAGCATAACTTATAGATGAACCCCAAGCCCCATCAGAGCTGTCAGGATATTTTTATTTTTAAGTAGCTGAAATTATTTTAGTTATCCCTTTCACCCTTGCCTTTTTTATGTTTCGAACAAAAACAATAAACAGACCGGTTTGTAACGCCGTCAATGTAATAATGTCCACAAACGTAATAAACCACAAACGTAATAAAAATCTGCAGCTTTTAATGCAATAATCCCACAAACGTAATACATTTTCCACAAACGTAATACATTTTCCACAAACGTAATACATTTTCCACAAACGTAACAGCCGCTGCCTACTACAAACGTAACACGTGATTTCCCACAAATGTAATAACTATTACGTTTGCAGGGATTTATTACGTTTGTGGGGAAGTGAAAATCTTCAACTTTCAATATTGTAATAACTTCCCACAAATGTAATAACGCAATGAATAATGGCCGCTGTGGTTGTTGTTTGTTTGCCTATACACACACTACTAATACTGACCGTGGGTGCAAAATCCAGCTGCTGGCTCTCTGCTCTGCTATCACGCATCGGACCCCCCTATCCCCCCGTTGTATACAGGCTACACCCTGAAACATGTCTAGAAGGAGTCTTTAATGATTGAACTGTTATTTATTTACATCACAAAATGATAACTTAATTGTGATAATGTCCACAGTTATTATTTAGCTACATGTAACACACTGAAATCAGATGCTGTTGTTTCAGCTGTATGGGGTTTATTTTGATGCAACACACGTTTCTGTAAACACACAAACACATAAACACACAGGTAAAGCTGTAACGAGTATCCTGTTAAACTGTAGCGGCTTTGACCGGACTTCCTCTGGACTACAGTGGTCGCCATGACAACGGGACAAACGAATTACTACAATCTCAGCTTTAATATATAGGCCCTATAGTCTACATTCAAATGATAAGCTGTAGTTTAGAAATGAGTTTAGTAACGTTAGGTGGGAGGGTTTCCCCTACCTTATTGACAGGGCTGAATAGAATTTATTGACAGAGGAGACAGACTGTGGTTGACAGAGGGAGATAGCTTGATAAAAATAATTCCCGTGAGGAAAACATCGCCTGAGATTTAATTTCAAATTCCCGTTGGCAACAAAAATATGAATAATCTGGACTTATTGCTCATTTGTAAAGACAATACTCAAAAGTCTAAATAGGTAAGAATCTAAAGGTTTATTAATTGAATTCAAATTTGCTTTAAAATCGTCAGACTTGGCAGGTAGTGATGCGTGGGTCAGGGCTTCTTTGGTTCAACACCGCAGACAGCAGAGAGGGAGATGCTCTTCATTAGCAAGAAGCATTTTGCTTATGCAAAGAAATAAATCTGTTTAAACACAAAATAATTTTGTGAACTGAAAATGAATGACAATGCTGCTTGCGTGCGTGCGTGCGTGCGTGCGCAACAACAACCACAGCGACCATTATTCATTGCGTTATTACATTTGTGGGAAGTTATTACAATATTGAAAGTTGAAGATTTTCACTTCCCCACAAACGTAATAAATCCCTGCAAACGTAATAGTTATTACATTTGTGGGAAATCACGTGTTACGTTTGTAGTAGGCAGCGGCTGTTACGTTTGTGGAAAATGTATTACGTTTGTGGAAAATGTATTACGTTTGTTGGATTATTGCATTAAAAGCTGCAGATTTTTATTACGTTTGTAACCAAAGAGCCGGTGTGCCAAAGCAGCAGCAGCAGGGCGTGGGGCCGGTGGCACAGCGGGGAAAATGAAATGTTCTAGTTATGAGTTATACTGTAGGCGTGCACACGCTATAGGCGTTAACGTGTGTCACTATTGTACTAAAGCCAACAGACGCCTTCACGTGTACACGTGTGACTGAAATAGCCTAAACTGTCACATCGGTCTGTCTTGGTAATACATGGACTGCTTGAATTGTGAAGCGAAGCAGCTGTTAAACTCAAAATTCGTCATCATAAAGTAAATAATTATTTGTACATTGAAACGAGCACGCGCAGGCGTCCGCTGCGTTAACGCGTGGCACGGCACTTATCACCCGTCACCCTTCATTATTTGGTGAACTCACAATACGTGTACCTGTACGCACGAGTATTTTTCAGTCTTAATGCAGGCGGAGGCGACGCGGTTAAGGCGTTTTAGTATACTGTGCTGGCATGAAATGCCCCTCATACATGTGAGTGTGTGTGTGTGTGTGTGTGTGAGTGTGTGTTTGTGTGTGAGTGTGTGTGTGTGTGTGTGTGTGTGTGTGAGTGTGTGTGTGTATTACCCCAAAAGAATATGCAGTGGTCTTTGATGCCATACCGAGGAGTGTACTGCAGCTGATTAGAGGATCATTTGTCTCTATGACAGATCCAAGTAATGCTCTGTTCCTTGGAGGTAATGATATTTATAAAAATAAATGCTCCAATAAATTTATCAGGAGCCTCATGCTAACGGTAACTGCGCCCTCAGCAAAATGTTTTGGACATCGGTGTACGGGGATATTGATTGGAGGAACATTTGGTTAGTTGGGGATAAG
>CP136868.1:2159615-2182115 GCA_033000465.1 Sciaenops ocellatus | reverse complement strand
CTCTATGCCTCTCTGACTGCATCATCCTCACTAACTCTGAGAGATCTCTCCCATTCAGTCTGTCCCGTGGTTGCCGGCAGGACTGTCCCCTCAGGCCCCTGCTGTTCACCATATGTATAGAAGCCCTGGCTGTCAGCATTAGAAATAACCCGAACATTGGCCCTGTACATCTCAGTGAAATGGACCATCACATAGCTCTGTATGCAGATGAATCTGTCCCACCACTGTTGGACCTTATCGAAAAATTTGGGAAACTATCAGGATACACTATAAATTGGTGGAAACGTGAATTTATGCCTCTAGGTGAGGATCTAGAGTTTCTCAGCAGTCTCCCAGTTAGAGTTACGGACCAAATAGAGTACCTGTGGACCACCGTCCCCAAGCATTCAGACCTGCTTTATAAATTGAATTATAAAAATATGATTGATAAACTCAGGCATGATACTGACTGGAGAACGCTCCCCCGGTCAATGATAGGCTGGATTAATGCCATAAAAATGGTGACTCTGCCTTTTCTATCTGTTTCAGCTGTAGAGCAGGACATTGATGGCACTTCTCTCCCAGCGTGACTCCATGCAACGAAAAAGCCTCTTGGACCTTTTTTTTTTTTTTAAGATATTTTTTTTGGCCTTTTCAAGCTTTATTGTACAGAGACAGCTGAAGAGTGACAGGAATGTGGAGAGAGAGAGAGAGATGGGAACGACATGCAGCAAAGGGCTGCAGGTCGGATTCAAACCCTGGACCGCTGCAGCGAGGACTGACCTTTGTACCCGGGCCAGACGCTCTACAGACTGAGCTAACCGACACCCCTCTTGGATTTTAAAGGCATTGGTTTCCTGGTCAAAAACTCATTAAAGGTGTGGTATCAAATCAAAAAAGCACACTTCCATTTTGGCTCCTATCTGCTACAATCACACTTTCCCTCCTTCACGACTAGACACTGTTTTTTCATCTTGGAAAAGAAAAGGCCTGGTCACCATTAACCTATATTCTGATCATGTATTTCCTCATTTACTCAGCTCCGGGATAGACTTGCCCTGCCGCCATCTGACTGCTTTAGATACCTACAAATCAGGAATTACGTTCGAGGGAACATTCCAGATTTTGAAACATATAACCCTCCAGATGAACTTCACTGCTTACTGACAGCAGAACCCGATGCTAAACAATTGGTCTCTGTGTCCGCAGGTCAGACTGCTCCGTCTACGCAGCACCTGAGGACGGCCTGGGAGAGTGAAATTGGGATGAAGGAGCATGGACTAAATGTCTGCAGAGCATACATTCCTGCTCCGTTAACTCAAGGCATCAGTTAGTTCAGTATATGGTCGTACACAGACTCCATTTTTCACGCGTTAAACTACATTCATTCTACCTTTCCTCGTCACCTCTCCGTATTAAATGCAAACAATCTGATGGAACACTGGCTCATATGTTTTGGTTCTGTACTAGACTCCACAAATTCTGGTCAGACGTTTTTCATTGTTACACGATGTTCACCAGCATGATCCTCCTCCTGACCCAGAAACAGCCATTTTAGGCTGGTCTCGACAGAATCTATGAGTCACTGGAGAGCTTTGTAGATTCAGTATGGGATGGTCACTGTAAAAAAAGTCATTCTTCAGGTGTGGAATAAAGAGCTCGGCCCTTGTTTTGAGATCTGGCTCACAGAGTTCTCGAGCACTTCATACATGGAGAAGATCCGACATGAGCTGTCAGGGAAGGCAAACAGGTTTAAACAGATATGGAAACCCTTTCTTGACTACATCTCAGCACTGAGGGGACCCACATGACACCTCAACGACTTTAAAGAAAAAAAACTTTTCAGTTAAACATCTGCTTATTGTATACTGTAATTATATATTTTGTAACTGTATCAATGGATGACCATAGAAATCTACACAGGAGAGTACACGGCTTTGTTGGTTTAGTGTCTTTGTTTTCTTGTATGCTTGTTTTGTTCTTTTTCTTTTCTGTTTTTGCTCCTTACATGTAAGGGGTTAGATGAGGAAGTTTTTCATGGTGGAGCTGTTGGTCTCTGTAAATAATATTATAAAGAGTACGGTCTAGACCAGCTCTGCATGAAAAGAATGAGATAACTTTTGTTATGATATGGCGCTATAGAAATAAAATTGAATTAAAAATTGAATGAGGCAGGTATTGTTTATTTGTTAATGATCTGTGTTCCTTATGAAAAATGTCATGAATAAAATATTTTTTTTAAAAACAAAAAAACTGTCAAACATTTGATTTCTGGACTTTTTCTTACTCTAACAACTGTTCAACCATTCATGAAACCAAAACATGTCAAACATCAGTCAAAGATTTGAATTGAATATGTAGAAAAAACTACATGAAGTACAGTCAGTGAACTGACCTCAGAGTCTGCAGTCTACAGTTTGGACTCTCCAGTCCAGCAGACAGCTTCACTCCTGAATCCTGCAGCTTGTTGATGCTCAGGTCCAGCTCTGTCAGATGGGAGGGGTTGGACTTCAGAGCTGAGGCCACAACTTCACAGTGAGTCTGTGAGAGTTTACATTCAGAAAGTCTGTGATGAAACAAATATTACAAAACATGTTATTATGAAAGAGGGCACTTTATATTTACTTCATGTGTTTGATGTCAGAACAGTTTGACATATTCAGCTTTGATGAACATTTGCTCTTCACATCAGTGGTTCAGCTCATCTTATCTCACTGTGTTTGACATGAAACTCTCTCTCACACCTGCAGACTCTGAATCTTTGTTTTGCTTTAATCTTGCAGATGATGTTATCATTGTATCAGCAATAAAAACATAACGTTGACCTTTGACGTGTATAAGGTCTCTATAAAAGTCTCAGTTCTACCATTGTGTCTTTATGTATTCATCAGACCTCTGTTATTGGTGGAAGTCATCTAACATCCCCCATGCTCACTATGAACTGACTCCAAAACCATTTAAAAAATAATAGGAATAACTAACGATTATTAAAAATAAACAGAATATCTGTGTTGATGAACTTTGCAGCTTTAAACACAACCAACTGAAAAATCTACATTTGTGCACTGACAGCATTTGAAACAGCTCAAGAACATCTGTGAGGAAACACAGCTGACATATAATGTTTGTAAAAAACAAGATGAACACTATTTTAATCATGAGAATAATTTTATATTGTGTATATCAGAAAAACTTAATGACTAATCTACACTGATTTATAATGTTCATCACATCTGGACTTACACAGCCTTTCTGCAGTTCCTCACAGCTGGAATCAGTCTCCTTCGTCCCTCCTCTGATGTGTTGTACTTCTTCAGGTCCAACTCATCCAGAACCTCCTCTGACATCTGCAGCATGTAGGCCAGAGCTGAGCAGTGGATCTCAGAGAGTTTCTTCTCTGATCTGTTCTCTGACTTCAGGAACTCTTGGATCTCCTGATGGACTGAGTCATTGTTCATCTCCATCAGACAGTGGAAGATGTTGATGCTTCTGTCAGGAGAGATATCATCACTCTTCATCTCCTTCAGGTTGTTGATGGCTCTCTGGATGATTTCTGGACTGTTGTCTGTCTGACCCAGCAGGCCTCCTAAGAGTCTCTGGTTGGACTCCAGAGAGAGGCCATGAAGGAAGCGAACAAACAGGTCCAGATGACCATTTTTACTTTGGAGAGATTTCTCCATGGCTTTCTTCAGGAACACATCCAAAGGTGGGTCATGACTGTCATCGTTTCCAATAAACTGAGAGATCTTCTCTCGGAGAGACTTCTCTGGTTTTGAGTCACTTTGTTTGTAGTCTTTCCCCAGGAAGTCCTCCAGTACCTTTGTCTTCTTGTTGGTGTAACAGTGGAACAGGTAGACTGCAGCCAGAAACTCCTGAACGCTCAGATGAACAAAGCAGTAGACTGTTTTCTGGAAGATCACACTCTCTGTTTTGAAGATCTCTGTACAAACTCCTGAGTACACCGAGGCCTCTGTGACATCCAGACCACACTGCTCCAGGTCTTCTTGGTAGAACATGATGTTTCCTTTCTCCAGCTGTTCAAACGCCAGCCTCCCCAGCTTCAGAAGAACTTCCCTGTCAGCCTTTGTCAGCTTCTGTGGACTCGTCTCATGTCCTTCATCGTACTTCTTCTTCTTCCTCTTTGTCTGAACCAGCAGGAAGTGTGAGTACAGGTCAGTCAGGGTCTTGGGCAGCTCTCCTCTCTGGTCTGTGGTCAACATGTGGTCCAGAACTGTAGCAGTGATCCAGCAGAAGACTGGGATCAGACACATGATGTGGAGGCTCCTGGAGGTCTTGATGTGTGAGATGATTCTGCTGGACAGATCTTCATCACTGACTCTCCTCCTGAAGTACTCCTCCTTCTGAGCGTCAGTGAAGCCTCGTACTTCTGTTACCCTGTCAACACATGAAGGAGGGATCTGATTGGCTGCTGCAGGTCTGGAAGTTATCCAGATGAGAGCCGAGGGAAGCAGATTCCCCTTGATGAGGCTTGTCAACAGCACGCTGACTGATGACTCCTGTGTGACATCAGACACGACCTCTTTGTTGTTGAAATCCAGTGAAAGTCTGCTTTCATCCAGGCCGTCAAAGATGAACAGAAGTTTACAGGCAGCGAGCTTCTCTGCTGTGACCTTCTGTAATGTTGGATGGAAAACATGGAGCAGCGTGAGAAGACTGAACCGCTCATCTTTGATCAAGTTCAGCTCCCTGAACGAGAGCAGAACCACCAGACTGACATCTTGGTTCTCCGAGCCCTCTGCCCAGTCCAGAGTGAACTTCAGCACTGAGAAGGTTTTTCCAACGCCAGCGACGCCGTTGGTCAGAACGACTCTGATGTGTCTCTGTTGGTCAGGTAAGGCTTTAAAGATGTCGTGGCATTTGATCGGAGTGTCATGGAGGGTCTCCTTCTTCTTGGAAGCTGTCTCAAGCTGCCTCACCTCATGTTGGGTATTAACCTCTTCACTCTGTCCCTCTGTGATGTAGAGCTCAGTGTAGATCCTGTTGAGGAGGGTTCCACTTCCTGTTTCATCACTTCCTTCAGTCACACGTTCACATCTCGTCTTCAGACTGATCTTATGTTCATCTAAAACCTCCTGCAGACCACCACTCACTAAGAAAGAGAGAAAAGTTTGAGACAAAACAAAGAAAAAATGTCAATCAGCTGATTACCACAACGGTGGAACGAGCTCCTCACTGACGTCAGGACAGCAGAAACTCATCAACACATGTTCAGCCTGAAAACTCACAAACTAACTGTAGCACTTGAAGCCGTTCAGCTGATTTGATGAAGTTGATGTACCTGCATGGTTCTTCAGTCTTTGGTTGTTTCCACATGGTTGAATTCACTTATTGTGAGTCTCTAAATAAACGTAATGTGATGAAATGCAGCAGGTTACATGTTAAAGATGGACAGTCTTACTTTGTACAGTGCTGGTCTGACTGGCTGTCTGCAGTCCACATCTTGTTCTGGATCTTTCTCCACACTGGGGACAGGAGGAGTCTCCTGATGAAGCAGACTGGTCCCAGTATGAGGTGATGCAGTGTCTGCAGAACCAGTGTCCACAGCTGGTAGAGACCGGATCCTTCAGGACGTCCTGACACCAAACACAGCAGGACGGCTGCTCCTCCACAGGAACATGACTCCTCTTCCTCTCTCTGTGAACACATTTCTTTATCACTCCAATGATTTGTTGACTGTTGCTGACAAATATGAAGATTTGGACGACACTGTCTGGAAGCTCAGATGTTCACAGAGTAAAAGTGTCGTTACTTTTCTGTTTGAATTCAGCTTTCAGTCTGTGATGAAGATGATTGTTCCTTTTATTTCAGCTCTCCTGCTGTCATCAACATTCATTAACAGCTTTTCCTGTCTGTCTGTCTAATTAAACATTCAGTCATCTGCCTGTAGTTTGTTATTCATACAAACTCAGCACTTCCTGCAGCTCTTTCACAGTAAAAGCCTTCCATTAAAGAGAGCTGATGATGTCCTTCACTGTTTCACTTTCTAAGATCCATTTTAGATTGAAACAGTATCTGCACTAAAAGTTCTGCATCATGAAGATAAATCTTTGAGCAGTTTGTCTTCATCCTCTATGTATCATCTTCATCAGGTCAGTTTACAGTAAAAACAGTCTCTTACTTTGTGTCTGAAGGTCCAGGTTCATCACTGAACTTTACAGGAAGATCTTTGGACCAGTCACTCTTCATAGACAGACAGTCGGATCCTGGAGACTCTGCTCTCTGTCTGTTGGACTGAACTCTGCAAACACCAACATGTTTTTATTCAGATCACATGAATCTTTGATAAATTCTCTGATCAAAGTCATTTATGAAGCTCTAAATACACAAAGTGCTGTCAATAATTAGGAGCTTTAAAAGTTTGTTTCAGTCCTCTTAGATCAGATTACAGCTTTTAGGTGACTGACAGCTGTCACAGATACTCAGAGGAAGATGACACCAATGATTCAAATGAATATACAAACATAACATCAACAGAAAACATGACAGAGATAAGTGAACATGAGTCATATAAATGAGTTAGTATCAGTTCTCTTACTTTGTGTCTGAAGGTCCAGGTTCATCACTGAACTTTACAGGAAGATCTTTGGACCAGTCACTCTTCATAGACAGACAGCTGGATCCTGGAGACTCTGCTCTGTCCTCCTCTTCCTCCATCTTCTGGACTTCAGTCAGTCTGAGAGGTGAAACATGAACACTGACTGTGAGCTCAGGACAAAAGGGGTGAGGTCGAATATTCAGTTTGTCTCATGAAGGTTCATCACTGAAGTGTTAACGTGTCCGTCACGATAAGAGCTGTTTGAATCCTCTAACTGTGAAGGAAAGGAGCTTCAATGCTTCCTTTAGTATCTCCTTTAGCATAGGATACACGGAGCATCCTTTAGGAAAGGAAAGGAGCTTCAATGCTTCCTTTATTATCTCCTTTAGCATAGGATACACGGAGCATCCTTTAGGAAAGGAAAGGAGCTTCAATGCTTCCTTTATTATCTCCTTTAGGATAGGATACACGGAGCATCCTTTAGGAAAGGAAAGGAGCTTCAATGCTTCCTTTATTATCTCCTTTAGGATACACGGAGCATCCTTTAGGAAAGGAAAGGAGCTTCAATGCTTCCTTTATTATCTCCTTTAGCATAGGATACACGGAGCATCCTTTAGGAAAGGAAAGGAGCTTCAATGCTTCCTTTAGTATCTCCTTTAGCATACACGGAGCATCCTTTAGGAAAGGAAAGGAGGTGATGCCTCCCACAGTTCCTTAAAATGGACGCAGCGTTCAGTCATTAAACCATCAGTGTGTTTAAACAGTGTGATGCAGCCTGCAGCAGAGAGAGCGTGTGAATATGAACATACGTGTTTGATCATGAAGTGTGTTGTGTTGTTGACTGTGGAGCTGCGTTCACACACAGAGTAAAAACTGTTTGTAACTGTGACATCCAGCGTCCTGCAGATCATCATGAAGTTACCGTTGCTGATTAATCATATATCTTTGCCATAACTTGCTGATATGTTTCTATATGAGTGGACAGGAGGGTGAGCGACCATACCAGCGTAACAAACACGTCATGTGACTTCTGTGACAGGTGGACAATATTCATTTATTATTTGAATTCTGACGTTGATGATGACGTCACATTTTTCACCGGGTTGTCCACGTTTATATTTCCTGCATGAAACAACACGGTCAGAGCGCACGGGGAGGATCTAGGAAGTATCTCAGATGAGCGTTTTGTAGTCCGTCTTCTGGACTTTGTAGTTTTACCACAGATCACGTCAATAACATTCACCGTCACATCATGACGTAGTCTAGTGTAAGAGCAGTCGACTTCTCCTAACTCCTTATCACCTCTCCTTCACATGTTTCCTTATGACCTCTCCTTCACATGTTTCCTTATCACCTCTCCTTCACATGTTTCCTTATCACCTCTCCTTCACATCTTTCCTTATCACCTCTCCTTCACATCTTTCCTTATGACCTCTCCTTCACATGTTTCCTTATGACCTCTCCTTCACATGTTTCCTTATGACCTTGTGACATTTTCCATCGAGGTCAAGGAAAAGTGGTTAGGAAAGAATATTCGACCGTACCCGAGGAGTTTGTTCGAGAGTCACAAACAAGACTGAGTGAACAGGAAGTAACACACACACACACACACACACACACACACACACTCACACATTCACACACACACACACACACACACACACACACAGTCCACAGAGAGAAAAGTGACTCAGAGACTTTGACAGTGAAATCATCAAATGTTGGATTAACACTCACCCTGCCTCAGCTTCAGTTTTCCTCCTTCTGCTCCGTCAACTCAAAATGGAGTCTGAACACTTTCACTTCCTGTTCTCATGAGCCTCGATCTCTGGTCCTCCTCCCCTCCCCATTTACAGGAAGTCATGTGTGTGTGTGTGTGTGTGTGTGTGTGTGTGTGTGTGTGTGTGTGTGTGTGTGTGTGTGTGTGTGTGTGTGTTAAGTTACACCGCTCTGTTCTTTTACAATTTTGATTGTAAGAAAAGTGAGTGATCATGGTCCAAATAGCCTGCTTTGTGTATTATCCGTATTGCTTTTTTTAGTAGAATAATTAGTGATTTAATTGAACTCGTGTAATTATTGCCTCAGATCTCTGTACAGTAAGTGAAGTAGGGTAAGACAATGGTACAGTATATGTTGCGGAGTGATTTGGTGTCTAGAACCTGTTTTGCTTTATTTAATGATGCTTCTTGACAGTTTAGTCTGTATGTATTTAATATGCGGTTTCCAGCTGATTTGATCGTCTATTATTATCCTGAGGAACTTGTTTTCGTGAACCTTTTCTATTTGCACCCCATCTGTTATTAATTGCACTTGCTCTTCAGATCGGTTATTCCCAAATAACATTATTTTTGTTTTGGTTAGATTTAATGATAATTTATTCTTGTCAAACCATAATTTCATTTTGTTCATTTCATTAGTAATCTCTTTGAGAAGCTCTTTAAATTGTCCCCAGAACAAAAAATATTTGTATCATCAAACAGCACCATCTTCAATTTCTGTGACACTCCACAAATATCATTAATATACAAAATAAACTATTTGGGGCCCAAGACTGACCCCTGGGGGACACCACAGACAATGTCCAGGCATGCCGAACAAACATCACCCAGCTTCACAAACTGCTGTCTGTTCCTTAAATAACTTATAATCCAGTTCAACACAATGCCTCTGATACCATATCTTTCTAATTTTTTTATTAACAGATCATGGTTGATTGTATCAAACGCTTTTTTAATGTCAATAAATATTCCAACAGCGTATTGTTTTTTTTCAAGAGCATTTGTAATATCTTCAATAGCTTGATCTTCCAGACCTAAATCCAAACTGACTGTCAGAGAGTATTTCGTGTTTTGTTATGAATGCATCCAGTCTATTATTAAAGAGTTTTTCTAATATTTTGGAAAATTGTGGAAGTAAGGAGACAGGTGTGTAGTTGTTGAAGTGATGTTTGTTCCCACTTTTGTACAGTGGCTATTTTCATTTTACTAGGAAAGAGACCAGTGTGAAATGACAAATTACAGATGTGTGTTAACGGCTTAATGATCCCCTCAATCACTTCTTTCACAAGTGCCATATCAATGTCATTATAATCAGTAGATTTTTTGTTTTTACATTTATTAACAATGTCAAGTATTTCTTTTTCTTCCACTTCTTTAAGAAACATTGTGTGTGGATTTCTCTCTATTAACACATCCATATTTTTACCAAGTGCCCCTGGATCAGGTATTTTTTCTGACAGGTCAGAAAACAAATTAAACAAAAATTGTTTAATTTATCTGCCACATCACTCACGTTACAAATTACATTTTCTTTATCAAAAAAGTATTCAGGATAGTCACTTTGCTTTGTGCCACTTCTTATAATCCTGTTTAATGTATCCCACATTCCTTTGATATTGTTTTTGTTATCATCTAATTTTCTCCTGAAGTAATCCTTCTTGCTCATTCTTATAATATGTGTTAACTTATTTTTATATCTTTTGTATCTATTTTCAGCCTCACTGGTTCTCAGTCTTATGAAGTCTCTATACAGAGTATTCTTCTTTTTGCAGGCGTTTTGTAACCCTTTTGTTATCCATGGACAGATGCTGTCTTTTGGTTTCCATGTATTTTCTTTTTTTGGACAGTTTTTAATTGTACAATTCCGTAAATACACTCAAAAATATATCATATGCCTTGCCCACATTATTTCCCGATAGACTACCTCCCAGTTGTGCGCCAGTAATTCACTCTTGAGAATTTTCACAGACTCCTCTGTCCTTCTATATTGAACATATATATTCTATATCTTCTATATTGCATTATCTTATCAGTAATTTTGTTCCTATAGTTATGATCATAGACAATGAAAACTGGCAAATGATCACTGATGTCATTAATGAGTATGCCACTTATTGTTTTGTTTTCAGTGTCATTACTGTATATGTTGTCTATCAGAGTGGTGCTGTTGGATGTAATTCTGGTGGGTCTTGTGACTTTTGGAAACAGACCCAGGCTGTACATGGTGTTAATGAAGTCATCAGTTGCTCTATGCTTCAATGGATTTAGAATATCAATGTTGAAGTCACCACATATGTAAACCACGTTGCTGTTTGTTTTCAGAAACGTACCCTCCATCCATTCTCTGAACCTGTCAATATATGTACCCTGTGCCCTGTATACGCAGCTAACAATCACACTTTTTTTTTCTTTACATATTTCAGTGGTTACACATTCCAGTAGTTTGTCAACCACAGTTGTCATTCTGTCTATTACTTTGAAATGTAGGTTTTTTTGGACATATATAGCCACTCCACCACCACCTTTGTTTTTCCTGTTTAAATACCTCAGTTCATATCCTTCCATCTCAAAGTCCATCCCTTTTTCGTCAGCACCCCAGGTTTCAGATATTGTGATTATGTTGAATGGCTGTGAGAATGACTGTAGATATTCCTTGATGTTATTGAAGTTGGCATAGAGACTTCTAGCGTTGAAGTGTATAATTGTGTGCTTGTCCTTTGGTCTAATGTTTTGGTTAAATTGGTCCTCGCTGTAGTAACAGCAGTTGCTATCCTCACTACAGAAAAAGTTATTGTCTGGGTCTATAGTCCATTCGATGTCCTGTGTGTTATGCTCAGTGAATTCAAAAGTGCTTAGTTCCAGATGATTGTTATTTATCCTCTTAGTTAATTGCTGTGTATTGTTTTCCATTGAGTATGAGTTTGTTTTGTCACTGTGCATCATGATTGTGTGTGGGTGGTTTTACCTCATATCCAGTCCATGATGTTCATTGATAGGCCATCCTGGTAGGCTTGTTGCTCATGGCTGTTTTGGAGTACTGCTGCGAGGACGAATGATCAGTTTGTCATGCCGGAGGTAGGCAATGTCCCCCCTCTCTCTCGCAGCTCTCAGATCTGGCATCAGTTCTTTCCTCTTCCTCCTTACAGCATCTGTGTAGTCCTCATTTATGTAGATTTTACTTCCCTTCAGGTTCTTGGTGTGTTGTAGAATGGTTGTTCTGTCCTTGTACCTTGAAAACTTCACCACTATAGGCCTGGGTCTGTCACCTCCGGGTTTCCCTGTGCGATGGGCTCTCTCCATCTCCATGTCCTTTTTTATCTGTAGCTTTTCAGTCAGAACCTTCTTCACCTTTTCCTCTGTCTCAGACCAGGTTTCTCCTGGTGACTCCATTATCCCATCAAAGATCAAGTTATTTCGTCTGGACTGTCCCTCAGCGACTCCTCTCCCTCCTCTCGCTGCTCCTCTGAGAAATCCTCCAGGGTCGCTCGGTTTGAACACACCTTTGGAACTGTTCCAGTGTCTCTCCAGGCAGAATCTGCATTCCAGAGGCTGAAGGACAGGTTCACGTCGGCCCCTGTTCAAGCCCTTCCGGACCTTCATCTCCAGTTTGTCGTGGAGGTGGATGCCTCTGATCTGGGTATTGGGGCGGCCCTTTCCCAGCGGCACACCCCTGCCCCGGCGGGGTGTCCCCAAAATCATCTCTTTGTGCCTGTTTCTTTGCATCCACAGGTGATTCACTGGGCCCATACCGCACGAGTCCCCTGCCATCCAGGGACCGCTCGGACCGCCTTTATCATTAAGCAGCGCATTCTGGTGGCCGGCAGTGGAGGAGGAGGTGGGAGAATATGTGGCTGCCTGCCCTGTTTGTGCACGTAACGGGGTTTCCTGTCAGCAGGACTTCTGCAGCCCCTCTCTGTGCCTCATCGCCCCTGGTCCGACATTTCCCTGGACTTTGTCACAGGTTTGCCCCCATCTGGAGGTAATACCACCATTTTAACCATTGTCAACAGATTCCTGAAGATGGTGCACTTTGTGCCCCTCCCTAAACTGCAGCAGAGGTTCTGTTGCACCATGTTTTTCGTCTCCATGGTTTCCCCAGGGATGTGGTGTCGGATCGGGGGCCACAGTTCGTGTCATGTTTCTGGAAGGCTTTCTGCACCCTCCTAAGATCACCGTCTGTCTGTCCTCTGGGTTCCACCCGCAGTCCAACGGACAGACAGAAAGGCTCAACCAGGACCTTTAGACAGGTCTTTGCTGCCTTGTACCAGCCTCCAGTGTTCCCTGAATCGGAGGTGGAGGTGGGGGTACCTTCTGCCCAGGCACTCATTCGCTGTAGGAGAGTCTGTGCAGCTCGGAGCAAGAGGGCAGCTGACTGGGAGACTGGGTTTGGCTGTCGACTCGGGACCTGCCACTGAGGGTGGAAAGCCGCAAGCTGCCCTCTCGGTTTGTGGGACCCTTTCCCAGTCCACCTTCAACTCCCAAGGTCCATGAGAGTCCATCCTACGTTCCACGTCAGCCGCCTCAAACCAGTTAAAGAAAGTCCTCTGGTTTTCGGATCTCGCCTGGTTCTGACCCTGCCTTTGCCTCAGCCCTTTTGGATTGTTTGCCTGGTTTTCTGATTGGACTCTCGTGTACTGAACCTCTGCCTGCCATTAAAGACTGTTTACCTCTTGTACCTGCGTCCCTAGCGCTGCAGTTGAAGGAAGCTGTGTAACAGAAGGAGAGTGATGGAGTGCTGCATCACCTGACCTGACCTCCACAGTCACCTGACCTGAACCCAGCTCAGATGGTTTGGGCTGAGTTGGACTGCAGAGTGAAAGAAAAGCAGCCAACAAGTGCTCAGTGCCTCTGGGAACTCCTTCAAGACTGTGACCACTTGTGATTGGCTCTCACCTCCCCGCTCGATATACAATTAAACCAATGACAGTATAAAGAATGGACAGAGCCTGAGTGACGTCACCTGCAGGTTCCTGAAGCGCCGCCATGTTGGCCATCCTGCTTCTTCAGCCTCCCTGGAGTGAATGACGCTGTAACCACACCCACCTGTCAATCAAAGCGTCCACGCTCTTAATCCTGCATAACTTTAAGCCTTAATATAATCTGAACAGGTGAGTTGTATAAAAATTCACCCTCAGTACAGTTGTCATGAACGGGGAAATTAGCTATAGAGACCAAAACTGTTTTTTGTACCAGGCTGTAAACATGTTTATTTCTGCTGTGAAGTTGGACATTTTAACATGGGGACTTATGGAGACTGACTCACTTCTGGAGCCAGCCTCAAGTGGACGACAAGAGGAACTGCAGTTTTTGTTTCACTTCAGTTTGCAAAGATCAAATTCTTTGTTGTTTTTAACCGTCGACATTTGCTGAATTTACATGAAGGTCCAAATAATTCAGAATTATCGCAGACTTCACAACGTTTATAACATGCTGATGAAACAGTGTGTTCAAACGCCGGCCTGCTGAATGTTGGCACATCTACGTATACTGATGACTGTAAATATGTCATCGGTGCTAATTAAAGATCAGGATGACACGATGAAGCCCCTCCTCCTCTGTTTGTCAGGGTAATCCTGCAGGACAGATGCAGCTCAGCCGCTTTAACAGGAGGATTAGAGTCATTCAGCTTTACTGTCATCTAACACAACGACAGAGGGGCCTGTAAAAAAGTGTGGATTAAAGCTGCAGTGTGTCAGATTTACACAATACAATCAGTGTTTGATCAGCTGAACGGACACACTCAGCTGACTCTGGATACACACTTGAGTTTCTTTTGCAAGTGTTGCTGCCACTTTACATTTACGCAGCAGAGGTGAGGCGAGGGGGCCTTTGTTTCAGGTGTACTTTGACACACAGATATCTACTTTCTTCTCCTCATGTTCAGCTTTTTAACAACAAGGAGATTTGATCCAGCGTGAAGTTTCAGTTTTCGTAGTTTGGTCTGTGACAGGATGTGTTGACCTTTGACCCGTTCGCCTCAGACAGAACCAACAGCTCTGCTCGGTTTGATGTTTCTGCAGCTCATCTGTGCATTTGACTCATCGTTAGTGAAGTGAATGAATGACGTCACGTCGTTTCCTCCTGATATAGGTGTTTGTATACTTTGTTGGAGGGAGGAGGAGTTTCTCTTCACCATTGGTTGGTGATCAACCAGTAAACAGGTGTTGATGATCATCAGTTTGACGTGCAGGTTGAAACATTACGTGAAACAGAAACAGCTTCAAACTGGGTGAGGAGCAGCAGAACAGCCACAGTTTGATGTCACAGGTCATTCACCATGTAGGTAGTTCTGCTCTCCGAGCAGACTGCGGTTTCAAGATGTTCAAACTCTTTTGAAGAAGCACAGATCGGATCGATCGCCAAGGAAACACATCGAGCTCATTTCCCTTTGAAATCTGAAGACGTGCCGCAGTGCCATCAGCTCAGAACTGACAGAAACCAGTGAGAGCAGGTACACCCATCCACTGGTGGTCCTCATGGAAGAAGGTGCAGACAAAAAGCCTCCGACATGGAAACAAGGACAGGAGACTGAACTATGCATGAAAACAACTGGGGTGCATAAAAATGGCAGCAGGTGCTGTGAACTGATGATTAATGTCGTCCTCAATGCTGAGAAATACAGGCAGATATTAACCATCATGCAACACCACCTGTACATTATAATATGTCTTTACATACCCACACTGTGCTCAGTGAAGATGAAAGACAGCATGCTGAAGGCTGATTAGCATCACGGCTACCACGGCCAGCAGATGACATCACAGCTGATCAACCAACCACTAAGAGGCTCAGCACATGATCCACCTGTCACTGTAAACACCGGGACAAGTCTCAAAGCTGCAAATGAGCCTCCTCCCCCGCCCCGTCTGTTTCTCCTTCCTGCTTCAATTTACCGCCTCACTTTGGATTCAGGCTCAAGTTTTAAAGAGTTTGACGTCCAGCGGCCATCTTGAATCCACCTTTTTGGTTTAAAGGAGGACAGCAGAGGTGAGGGGTGAACAGGAGGAGGCTGAGTTCTTATACTGAGACTCACCCTAAGACACCTTCCCTCAGCTTGATGAGATCAGATGGAGACAGACGGTGATCGTCTGTAGTGTTTCCTCTTCAGTCAGCAGCACAGGTGAGCACTCGAACGCATTCTTACCTTTTTAAAACACGAACAAATGCAATTATTCATTCATTCATTCAAATGAATGACTTCTTCAGCTCTTAAAGCTCAAACCTGGTTTGTGTGTTTTAGTCAGATTCATTCAGCTTTTAAAGAAAACAAAGAGTTCATTTATGAAAATGAGGCAGTCTTCCAGTCATCCTGCTGTCGTAGGCAGACGGTGGAAGTAGAGCTGCTTTCTTTTACAGCACCAAACCATCTGATGTGGAGCGGCGCTCAGCTTCAGTGACCCTGCACAGCAAATTCAGAAGAGTCGAGTTAATTATACTGCCACTGATCATCATTTGTGTAATAACAAAGTGTCACTAAGTCAGACCTGTAAGTGTGATTGTATAAATATTAACTCTGATACTCGCTTTGGACACACTGTCACAGACAAAGTTTAAGTAAATTGTTCCAGATGACTACAGATGTTGTTTGTTTACAGTTATGAGTGTACCTGTTCTGATTCTACAATGTTCTCGTAGCTTAAATTTGCTGTTATGAAACAATACATTTTGCACTATGAGTGAAGTTACATGCACGGTTAATAACCTCCTCAGAAGTGCAGCGTCACATGTCACATGGCAGGTCCTGAGGCACAGCTGATTTAAACAGAACTCGTCTCATTGCTGAAGTAATTGTTGCAACCTCCAGCCTTCTGTGAGACACTGTCCTTCAAAGTCTCTACATTACAAATGTTAACATAACACCAAACGTGACCGCCTCAGTTTTAACAGTCCTTATTATGATTATTAGTGTTTAATGTTAGAGGTCTAACACTTCATGTCAACACTTATAGAAGTGTTGAGACAAACTAACACTGGTTGGTGTTAATAGACAGACAGAGATGGACAAATGACTGAACTTCATATGTGCTGCTGCATGTGAGGGTTGGTTACAAACAGAAACATGATGCACAGAACAGAAGAGACAGAGTTCTGAGTGTTTGGTTTGGATGAGTCGGACTCTTCTCAGAGGTGCTGTGGTCACACGTGTTGTTGCTGTTGACACTTTATCTTTGTTATTTGCAGCCAAATGACGATATTAACCAGAGGTCCTGTCTGATCAGTCAGAGCGAGGACAAACACAGTTTAACAGACAGGCAGCGTGAAATCATGTCAATTATAGATTATACTAGATTTCAGCATTGAGGATGATTTTGTATCTTCATACGAACCAAAAACTTCTGACTGAGAATCATGAGAAAGTTTCAGTGTCACCGTGCTGGAGAAGACGCTGAATGCAGCAGAGCAGAGCGGTTATTTCACACATGTAGCACACAACAGAGATTCTCCGTGTCAGGCGTGTTCTCACATGATGGACAAAACTTTACAAACCTCAAAGTCTCAAAACGAGCACAGAGCACCAAACTGTGACAGAAACAGAGGGCGCTGACATGAGATGACTCTGAACAGCAGCACCACACTGCTCTGTGACACAACAGAGAACATCAGCTGCAGACGTTCAAAACTATCAGCAGTGTTTGGCACGACACTTCACCCATCGTCCACGTCCCAATATTTACAGCACACCCTTCCAGAAAATACTCTGAATAGTTGATTATGGTCGGAGGTGAAATGCCCAGCAGAGTTTACAACTGAAACCTGAAAAATATGGTGTCTCACTTTTTAGGTGACATCTTTCTTTTCAAGGCAGTGACTGAAAACAAACAAAAGACATTCAACACTTAAACTACCACACTGTAATCCCACTGTGGTAACTATGTTCAGCTGTACTCGAGTATTTCTTCTGATTACATTACTTCTGATCAAAAACTAACTAACAGCCAAACATCAACAAGGTCACCAACAGCAGACACAGCAGCCAGCTAATATTACTGACTAGTCCAACAGCAGTCAGCCCAGCTCGGCGTCTGTCTTTCAGCCTTTTATTTCACCAAGCTCTCACCAACCACTAAAAGTCAGTCCCAGATTTACTCTTGTCCGGCGGCTTCTTGCTCGCTCACTCTCTCCTTTTCTCTTCTTAGCTTCCTCCGTCAGCGTCCTCTTCACTCTCTTCTCCTCTGCCATTATGTCCATAGAGGCTGCTGACTGCTGGGCCTGAAAACCTCTTCTTCTTCTTCTTCTTCTTCCTCTTCTTCCTCTTCTTCTTCTTCCTCTTCTTCTTCTTCTTCTTCTTCTTCTTCTTCCTCTTCTTCTTCTTCCTCTTCTTCTTCTTCTTCCCAGTGCTCTAAGCTCACAGTCCAGGCAGCCCGGCAAACAAACTGAGCTTACATTAGCTAACAGCAGCTAACAAACTGAGCTAACATGAGCTAACAGCAGCTACAGCTGTCAGCAGTTTACTTCACTGTCCATCAGGAAACTCTGTAAATCACAGAGAGTTGAGGCGGAGCAGCCGGAGGACATCAGAGGGAAAACCAGAAAACATTTTCTCCATAAAATATGATCCAGTTTCACCAAAATCAGTGAAATAGTTGGTGGTGTGTGACTTAGTGCCGTAAAGCGTTACGTACTTCTCCCGACCCGGAGCCCAAAGTTACATAGTGTGAGAACAGACGTACGAATGACAGAGACACCATTCACCTGATCACAGGTCAGTGTAGATCAACAAACAACTAGCAAGGCTCTGGAACAAAATCCGCCTCCTAACACCTCTAAATAAATTTCACTGATTGCGGTCTCTCAGGGGTTTTATGTGCTAGCTGTTCTGTTTCCTCTTTCTAATCTTAATTTTAGGACTGGAGCTTTAACTCACAGCTTTAGGACCAAGACACTGAATTCTCTCTGAACTGAAGCTTTGTTCCTCCACCTGTCCTCAGAGCTTCGGCTAATCCAATTATCTCAGACAGGCATCACCACCCGGCCACCAAGATCCTCGTTAAAGGTTAATTGACTGACCTAATAAAAAACAGGAAATAGATCCCCTTAATTGACTTTATTCCCATGACAGCCATTTTGAACTGTTGATCCTCTTACAGAGAAGCACCAAAATGCCAACCGTCAAGAGTAAGAAGAAGAAACCGAAGAAGGAGGTCACCGATGGAGACGAGCAGGGAGAAGGTGAGAGAGTCTAGACCTGCAGCACCACACAAAACTCTGTTCTCTTCTGTTTTATTCTGATCTGTTCTCTTCCTCTACAGTCGGTCTGGAGGTGGAGATGGAGGAAGCAACCAATAGGAGCCATTCTGACAGCAGAGACCCTTTGACCCCAGAGCCGCAGGATCCAGCACCACAGAAGAAGAAGAAAAAGAAGAGAGCGCCGACTATCGGTAACACGGCCGCACCAACTGCGATTCATGCTTTTACTCAAAAGAAAGAACCTGAACAACCCAGTGTGTGTCATCAAGTCCAAGATGTTTCAGAATGAATGAACGCCTTTCCTAATGTATCATGTAACTCTATCAAACTGTAACGTTAGCAAGGAAGTGGTTACGTACGCTGATGTCTAACGGTAGCTAATTACTAATCAAATATGCCGTACGACATTTCATCTTCCCACCCTGAGCGTGACATCAGAGGAAAATGGCCGCCGTGTGAATGTGTGCCATTGAAGCACTCCAAATATAAGACTAGTGTGGTTCCCATTCATTTAAATGTGGAACAAATTGATTGGTTGTTTGTTTAGAGTCTTGTTGTATAGCTGCACAGTGAACTTTATGGACTGCTCCATGTTAGTCATTTTAGACTGAGCTGGTCGAATTCTCTAAATGTTGAGGAAAGGTGGTGCTGTGCTTCCTTTCCTATCTCCTTTAGCAAACAGAGGATACACTGGACCATCCTTTACCAAAGGAAAAAAAAGAGATAATGCTGTCCCACAATTCCTTGCAGTAGAACCATGTCAATGATGTCCGCTGTCACATAGTGATGTCATAAACTCTGCTGCTGACCTCATAACCTTTTATCTTAGTTAACTTAATCTTAGTTTCGTTAGCATGCTGGCAGTTGTTAATTAGTACAAAACACTTAGACTGATGGGAATGTTGATCGTAGCAAACTTAATTGGTCACTAATCGAAGTATTGGACTGAGTCAAGATGAAGATCACCAAAATCAGGAGGATTCATTCACGAGATTTCATGACATCCATCTAAAGTCCAGACCAGCAGGTGTCTTTATGAGCAGGTCTTAAACAAACCACCTTTCACTGAGGTGTGACACTTTGTTATGAAACGTCTTCGAGAAACTAAATGAAGTCCTCTGACCTTTAACGGACACTCTGAATCATCACAGAAACATCCATAGAGCTGTGATACTAGAATGGGTAAACACACGTCTTTGTATCATTACACTTTAAACTTAAAGGCAGACGGAGGGTGACCACAGGTTTACAGCACATGCCACATGGTTGCAGCTGTCGCTGGTTCAGTTCCACCTGTGTTGCCTGAGATGTCATACCTCTGTCACCTCTGGCTCCTCCTGTCTGTAAAAATATAAAAATGACCAAAAATATCTTTAAAACAACAAAAACAAATATTACGGAGACGTGAAGACAGGTTTCAACCTGAGCAGAGGAAATAACATCCAGTTTGTTTCAAGCTTTTCATATCAGTGTTTTTCATGTCTTTGCAAAAACCTGATTTTATTATATATAAATTATTCTAAAGTTAATAAGAGACAGTGTTTCATTAAAGCTGTGCTGTACGTTCAGATCAGGACACTGAGAACACTGACATGCCAAACGGCAACATGGACGAGCATCACGACGGAGAGGAAACGACTGTGGCTGTAACCAGGAAGACGAAAAGGAAGAGGTGAGGACGAATGATTTGAAAAGTTCAGTTAAAATGTTGATGTTCATCCTGAGGGGAACGTGAATGTCTGAAACACATTTTTATCTCACCTAACAGGAAGGCAAAGACGACGGAGCACCACAGCAATGACCTCGGAGCCGAAGACGACGATATCGTCACAGACGCTCAGTCTCCCATCCCCCAGCATTCCCTGTTCTCGGCTCCACACGGACACAGCCAGCCGGTCGGCAAAGTCTTTGTGGAGAGGAACAGTGAGTGTGACATTTCTGACACCTCAGAGTTGTGCTTTTGCTGCAGTTTAAAGTTTAAATATCATCTAAAGGTTGGAAATATTTTGTGTTTTGGACAGTTTGCAGTTTAAATACTCAGTAACCCAGAATACATTGCTGTTGGCGCGATGCCGCCTCTTCCATCAGAGGAAGTGCTGCTGTCAATGTGGGTCACTGGCATCAGACCTCACCTGAGTGTTGCTCCAGTCTGCCTCAAAAAGGAGACATTTTGACTCATAATGTGTAATAATGTTAAAAACATCTGTGTGTGTGTGTGTGTGTGTGTGTGTGTGTGTGTGTGCAGGGCGTTTCCAGGCAGAGCGAGTTGAGCAGCTCCGACACTCCGAGATGATGGATGACTACATGGACCCCAGACAGATCTGGACCACCAGAGACGTCGCTATGAAGGTCCACAGTGGTTTCAGGTCTGCACACACACACACATAATACACAACCAGAAACACACACACACACACACACACACACACACACAAGCGTGTTTCCAGTAATTAGGATGGGATTGCATTGACTTTAAGGACGAGGAAAGAACTGTAGTGTCGGCTGACACAGAGACGTGATATTGTTCAAAGTTTCCATGAAACAGGAGTTCTGTTTACTTCCTCATTTTTACGTGTTTCCTGGGAGGGACTTGTCGTGGATATTGATTGGCATTTACAGTACCCAATATATGTATATGTTACACCCCTACCACTGTGCATTGCAGCTACTGCTATGAGCTAGCATCATCATCTACCTTCCAGTGACCGAACAGAACCTCTGAACCAGCAGTGTCCAGTCTAACAGTGAATACAGTAACAGAACCTCTGAACCAGCAGTGTCCAGTCTAACAGTGAATACAGTAACAGAACCTCTGAACCAGCAGTGTCCAGTCTAACAGTGAATACAGTAACAGAACCTCTGAACCAGCAGTGTCCAGTCTAACAGTGAATACAGCAACAGAACCTCTGAACCAGCAGTGTCCAGTCTAACAGTGAATACAGCAACAGAACCTCTGAACCAGCAGTGTCCAGTCTAACAGTGAATACAGTAACAGAACCTCTGAACCAGCAGTGTCCAGTCTAACAGTGAATACAGCAACAGAACCTCTGAACCAGCAGTGTCCAGTCTAACAGTGAATACAGTAACAGAACCTCTGAACCAGCAGTGTCCAGTCTAACAGTGAATACAGCAACAGAACCTCTGAACCAGCAGTGTCCAGTCTAACAGTGAACACAGCAGCCTACCGAGGTGGTTTTCTTGCCGGGTTTGGCTCCTGGCATCCCGGGCTGAGTCAGTTCAGTTAGCTACACGGCTGACCGAGCTAACCACAGTTAGCGCTTCACTACTTATCAATGTTTCCATCATAAAGTCTGTAAATCACCTCGGTACTGTAACGTTATTCCCTGTTGGTCTCAGAACACAGGAAACACGTGAAATTGAGGAAGGAAACAGGTGGCAGGCGCCCTGTTCAGAAACCAATCAGAAGCCAGTATTTCTCTGACATGTTGTCCTGTGGTGTGTTTGCTGTCCCTCTGCAGGGTCATCGGCCTGTTCGCTCACGGTTTCCTGGCTGGTTACGCCGTGTGGAACATCATTGTTGTGTATGTGTTAGCAGGCGAGCAGATGACCACGCTGCCCAACCTGCTGCAGCAGTATCACCTGCTGGCCTACCCGGCCCAGTCTCTGCTGTACCTGCTGCTCGCCATCAGCACCGTGTCTGCATTCGACAGGTCTGTGTGAAAACAGAGAGACCCCATGTCACAACACCTTTGACCCTGCACCACCAACCATGGGCATTACCTCAAAGATACATAGTCGGGGTATCAACAGAACGTATTTTAGACACCTCAAAATCAGTGTACAATATATATTTAGAGTATTTCACCGCTTCACCAAGAAACTGAAGCAGTTATATCGATCTCTTCAAGGCCACCAGACTTTTACCTCAAAGATCACGAGGAGTTACTGGTCCACTGCTGCCTCGCGTACAAACTAATGTGTTAAAAGACTATCTGATCGAGGTTCCCATGCTCCCATGTTCTGCGAGGAAAAATAACA
>CP136868.1:2139615-2154615 GCA_033000465.1 Sciaenops ocellatus | reverse complement strand
TACACGGAAGGTTGGTGGAGATGAGACTCAAGAGCAACAAAGACTTAAGACTGTGTTGCTGTGGTTGTTGCTGTGTGTGTTGCTGTGGTTGTTGCTGTGTGTTGCTGTGTGTTGCTGTGTGTGTTGCTGTGGTTGTTGCTGTGTGTTGCTGTGTGTGTTGCTGTGGTTGTTGCTGTGTGTGTTGCTATGGTTGTTGCTGTGTGTGTTGCTATGGTTGTTGCTGTGTGTGTTGCTGTGTTGCTGTGTGTGTTGCTGTGTGTGTTGCTGTGCGTTGCTGTCGTTGTTGCTGTGTGTGTTGCCGTGTGTGTTGCTATGGTTGTTGCTGTGTGTGTTGCTGTGGTTGTTGCTGTGGTTGTTGCTGTGTGTTGCTGTGTGTGTTGCTGTGTGTTGCTGTGGTTGTTGCTGTTGTTGTTGCTGTGTGTTGCTGTGTGTTACTGTGTGTTGCTGTGGTTGTTGCTGTGTGTTGCTGTGTGTGTTGCTGTGGTTGTTGCTGTGGTTGTTGCTGTGTGTTGCTGTGTGTGTTGCTGTGTGTTGCTGTGTGTTACTGTGTGTTGCTGTCGTTGTTGCTGTGTGTGTTGCCGTGTGTGTTGCTATGGTTGTTGCTGTGTGTGTTGCTGTGGTTGTTGCTGTGGTTGTTGCTGTGTGTTGCTGTGTGTGTTGCTGTGTGTTGCTGTGGTTGTTGCTGTTGTTGTTGCTGTGTGTTGCTGTGTGTTACTGTGTGTTGCTGTGGTTGTTGCTGTGTGTTGCTGTGTGTGTTGCTGTGGTTGTTGCTGTGTGTTGCTGTGGTTGTTGCTGTGTGTTGCTGTGTGTTGCTGTGTGTGTTGCTGTGTGTGTTGCTGTGGTTGTTGCTGTGTGTTGCTGTCGTTGTTGCTGTGTGTTGCTGTGTGTTGCTGTCGTTGTTGCTGTGGTTGTTTGATGGTTTTGTGTCTCTCTGCAGAGTTTCTGATGACGATGGAGGTGGAGGGATACCCGAGAGGAGACGAGACTCTGGACATCCCAGCCTGAAAGTCATCAACAGAGCAACAAACTGAGATTATTGGATGTTTTTCTACGATCTGTTCTGCTACTTTGTTACCTCAGTGTGATTTTTGTAAATAAAGAAATACAGTGTATGTACAGAATCAGCTGTCGGCTGTTTGGTGTCTGGTGACCACAGGGGGGCGCTGCTGCTGTAAGAAACAACTGTCATGAAGAGAGACTGAAGTCAACTTTAATCAGGCAACCTACAGCAATCACATGACCACCTGTCTAATATTGTGTTGTCCACGACGGACGTAGTCTCTGTGACGTCCCCGCAGACTATCTAAAACCTGGACGTAGTCTCTGTGACGTCCCCGCAGACTGTCTAAAACCTGGACGTAGTCTCCGTGACGTCCCCGCAGACTGTCTAAAACCTGGACGTAGTCTCCGTGACGTCCCCGCAGACTGAAACAGTAAAAAATTGAATCATATTTTTCTGGAATAATGTTTCAATTAACGTGTCAATGACGTAACAGGTGTGACGTGTTTGTTCGCTGCTCGTCGTTTCCTCCCACGTCACCGTGTCTCAGTTGTGATTTTTCCCACATGCCCGTGAAGGCAGCCGGGATGCATCCAGTCAGCGCGCGCCTCAGCCGTTAGTAGTAAAGATGGCGGAGTTACAAATGCTGCTGGAGGAGGAAATTCCTGCAGGACGGAGAGCTTTGCTGGACAGCTTCACCAACCTGGAGAGAGTGGCGGAGTACTGCGAGAGCAACTATGTGCAGGTACGTGGGCACTCAGACACCAGGTGTGCGGTCAGCTCTACATGTCGGGCACTGTCAGCAGGGAGTGGGCGGTTTGGAGTCGGGAGCTCCGGTATGACAGCACCGAGCTCCGGTGTGTTCCCGTTAGATTCCTATGAAGGATAAAAAGTGACGCCGAACTTAATGAGACATGTTTAATGAGCTCTGATATTAAAGTTCACATTCACCTGTGTTTTAATCTGAAGGTGACTCTCGGCTTTTACTTTGAAAAGTTCATTTTTCACTTCATTGTGTTTTCATTAATTATCTGTCTGCGTGACTAATTAAAGCACGGAGAGACGTCTGCAGACAGACAGGGAATAAAATGACGTTTGATTGTATTATTCTCTACATTACAGTATACATGAATAATATATATATATATATATATATATATATATATATATATATATATATATATATATATTATACAGTCACTGTGGTGGTTTGAACATTCAAAATATAATTTAGAGGAAAATATGAGTCATTAATTTACTGATAATTAAGAAAGACAGAAATTCAAAAAGATAATAGAAATGTGTTTATTGTTTGAGAACTCTACTGAGCTCTACTGGAGATGCAGATTAATACACAAACAGACATATAAACATCAGACGTCATTTCCTCAATGATTTTTTAGTTTCACTGAATGTTTTAAAGTTTTTTTCTGATCAGCAGTTCAAACACGTGCAGTTCACTGTCAAATCAGAAAATCAGAAATCTCACAACTGAGCAGCTGAAACTTCAAACATGACTGAGTATTGATCGATTATCAGAACAGTGTGATTAATTTCTGTCTTTCACTGCCAGTCAAACAAGACAGGCTGCGTTAACAGGCAGCCATTGATGATTATTTATATATATATATATATATATATATATACACATGTGAATGATAGTATATGATATTCATGGGTTTGAGAGCTGATTGGACGATATTTGTCCAGTGATCTGATCTCAACCGTCTTCTGTTGGACTAAAAATGAAAAGAAATAAAATAAAAATACAGAATGTACTTAAAGCTCTGACCTGACTCCAAATTAGTCTTTAACACTGAAATATACATAAAATATTAATATAAATACATGTTAATATAAACAGCACTCTGTGTTAACTCGTCCGTTCTTCTTCGTTGGTTTCGTTCACAGCTCATGTTGTGGAACAGGTCTGACTCCGAGCCCACAGCTCGGCCTACATTCAGGCTGCCAGCAGATGATGTCAGCGCTTACATCATCCAGTCGTGTTGTTGATCTCGTTTTCTGGGCTAAATATTTGGATTCAGGGCCGACCCATGCTAAGCCCTGCTTGGCCCAGCGTGGCCCCCCTCCTGTCAGGATTAAATGTGTTTACACTGATTTAAAGCTGGACAGCTGCTTATCGTTACACCGTTAATTAAATATTACATCATTATTAAAAACTGTCCAGTCCTGAATGATTGATCAGACACATGACTTCATTCACTGATCAGTATTCACTGATCAGTGAATATTGATCAGATGATATCAGCACTGCAGCTCCTCTTCCACAGAGCCCTCCATGTTGGACCTCCATGTTGAACCTCCATGTTGGACCTCCATGTTGGACCTCCATGTTGGACCTTCATGTTGAACCTCCATGTTGGACCTCCATGTTGGACCTTCATGTTGAACCTCCATGTTGGACCTCCATGTTGGACCTCCATGTTGGACCTTCATGTTGAACCTCCATGTTGGACCTCCATGTTGAACCTCCATGTTGGACCTCCATGTTGGACCTCCATGTTGGACCTTCATGTTGGACCTTCATGTTGGACCTCCATGTTGGACTTCCATGTTGAACCTCCATGTTGGACCTTCATGTTGGACCTCCATGTTGGACCTTCATGTTGGACCTTCATGTTGGACCTCCATGTTGGACTTCCATGTTGAACCTCCATGTTGGACCTCCATGTTGGACCTCCATGTTGGACCTCCATGTTGGACCTTCATGTTGGACCTCCATGTTGAACCTCCATGTTGGACCTCCATGTTGAACCTCCATGTTGGACCTCCATGTTGGACCTCCATGTTGGACCTTCATGTTGGACCTCCATGTTGGACCTCCATGTTGGACCTCCATGTTGGACTTCCATGTTGAACCTCCATGTTGAACCTCCATGTTGGACCTCCATGTTGGAGCTCCATGTTGGACCTTCATGTTGGACCTTCATGTTGGACCTCCATGTTGGACTTCCATGTTGGACCTCCATGTTGGACCTCCATGTTGGACCTCCATGTTGGACCTTCATGTTGGACCTTCATGTTGGACCTCCATGTTGGACTTCCATGTTGAACCTCCATGTTGGACCTTCATGTTGGACCTCCATGTTGGACTTCCATGTTGAACCTCCATGTTGGACCTTCATGTTGGACCTCCATGTTGAACCTCCATGTTGGACCTTCATGTTGGACCTTCATGTTGGACCTCCATGTTGGACCTCCATGTTGAACCTTCATGTTGGACCTCCATGTTGAACCTCCATGTTGGACCTCCATGTTGGACCTTCATGTTGGACCTTCATGTTGGACCTCCATGTTGGACCTCCATGTTGGACCTCCATGTTGGACCTCCATGTTGAACCTCCATGTTGGACCTTCATGTTGGACCTCCATGTTGGACCTCCATGTTGGACCTCCATGTTTCTACAGGAGCCAGCTAACACCAGCTAACGCTAGCTAACAGCTGTCTGCAGACGTGAGGCTGAAGCACAAACAATCTGCTGCCGTTAGCATGCAACAGAACCGGGCTCAGCCTGCCAGTGACCGGACCGGACCGGTTCTGAACACAGCCTCCGTTTCCTAATGGTCTTGCTAAAGTAACTGCCATTAGCTACTTAGCGGCTAGCCGTGCAGCTAACGTGAGCTGTCTTTTTACAGGAAACACGTAAATACTCGTCTGGACTTTAAATTCAATCACGTAACGTGAAAGTGAAGCAGGAAAATGAAACTCTGCATCCGTCAATCAACATTCATTTTATCATCTTCAGAGAAGACCCTGAGCTGGCCCTCACTGAGCTCGTGGAGACCGTCCCGTCCTGCTTTGTTGGTTCTGGGTCGTCCACAGCTGGTGCTGGTTAGCTGCTAGCAGAGGTAGTCGTAATGTAACCCCACCTCCTGCTGCTCATTGAAAACACATGGTACTGCTGCAGGAGGCTGGACGTGGACACTGTGTGTGTGTGTGTGTGTGTGTGTGTGTGTTTTGTGTTGGAAACCATGGCGATTGGTTTTCCAGTTGAAGGAGTATCAGCCTCCACCTTCAGTGTTGGTGCCAGGAACAGCTCCTGCGGGGGCGAAACAAGCTGAGCGTTTGGAAAGACGGGTTGTTATCAGAGGCTGTGTGTGTGTGTGTGTGTGTGTTTGTGTGTGTGTGTGTAGGCTGACATGATTTCACATTTGAATTTTATAAATCAAACTCATTTTTTAATGCTGTTTGCTTTGTGTGAAGCTCGAGTGTTGTTCAGCTCAGCTGCAACTACATTTCCCAGAATACATTTCAACAAGAACCAGAGAAGAACTGTGTCTACCTCTGACATTAATTAATAAGTCAATTGATACGAAAACGTTTTGATCCCGCACATAACACCTTCTAAAAGTGCACGGGGTGTTTTATTTTGAAAACTGTTTCTGTGAATGACTTCCTGTCAGCTCGATCTGGCTAAAATCTGGACGTAGTAGACACTGTCTGTACTGCATGGGGACGTAGTTGGACATTTTAACATGGGGACTTATGGAGACTGACTCACTTCTGGAGCCGGCCTCAAGTGGACGACAAGAGGAACTGCAGTTTGTGGTACTTCCTGTTGTTGGCTTCATTTCAGACAAAAGAGTGAGCTGTCCTTGTGAGGGACACGAAAGATGATCCAGGCTGAATAAAGTTCTGTGGTTCTGGTTCTGTACATCAGTGAGGCCCGGACAGAGATGACTGCAGCAGCCCTCACAGTCACTCATAGACTGGATCAAACAGGAAGTACTCCGCTCCGGCGGCGTCAGAAGAGTGCAGGATGACATCATCAACAAGTTTTTATGGTTTATCAGGAAATGACAAACTCTAATATACCATGAAGAACACCTGAAAATACTGAGTGTCAGTGTTGGACGGACACCGGAGGACAGAGGACAGAGGAGACTCTGGCAGCTGTTTTTCGTCTTCAGTCTTTCAGCTCTTTCCCCCTTTTTGTCTCTGAAGCTTGTTTCTGTATTTTCACGATAACTCAGCGTGAACGTGAGCGATCGACTGTCTGCGTTAAAAAAGAGGTCAGAGGAATCAGAGCGTGCATCTGATCTGATTCATGAACATGAACCTCATGAATTCAGTCGTAACTGAAAAAAACAGCTGTGTGTGTGTGTGTGTGTGTGTGTGTGTGTGTGTGTGTGTGTGTGTGTGTGTGTGTGTGTGTGTGTGTGTGTGTGTGTGTGTCCTCAGGCCAGAGGAAGCAGCCCTCCAACTAGGTCACAGCGAACAGGACCTCAGATGGCTGATGGGAAAGAGAGATGTAAGGATGACGTGATGAGTCAGATTTATCACAAATGAGCCTGAAGAGGCTTCAGCAGACAACGGGCGACGTCTGTCCTCCACAAAAAACCTTTAACGGGACCAAAAGGTGGACGACAGACGATTACAGATGAAACCAACATATTAAAATTCTACTCTGAACATCCATGACACAGTTCTGCATAGTTCACATGTAGAAAGAGGCGTCATACAGGTGCATCATGAGTCATATAGAGCTGCAACAAGTACTTGAGTAATTTGAGTACAAAAAATCCTTGAATCATTTTTTTTGCCTCGAGTATTCGTTTAATCATTAATTTCGTTTAAGTAGTCACTTGTATTCTGCCCTGGGGATCGTGTTCTACACGGACTGTAAACAGTGATGCACGCAACTCAGAGTCAAAAAGTTGGCGCTAAAGAAGAAAGCAAAGAGACCGTCCGCAAAAAGCAAAAGATGTCCAAAGTTTGGGATCAATTGTTCGGTTTTAACAGGCCTGTCGCTTCTGTCACACATTATGCAATAGTATTGTAGCGACCCGGAATAATGGAGCTTTATTCTTTATTCCTCAGCTTGAACACAGGATACTGTGGGCCATAGCCAACGCCAAAACAATAAAACACGCAATCAAACCGGCATATAGCGTTATCAACATTAACTCTGTCTCTCCCTACACACACACACCCCAGACACATCCCCACAGGTCCTCCGCTAATCCCAGCTGGCTACGTCGCCCCCATCGTTGCCATGGCAACTGCCATGACTGGCTTCACAGCCTCTGACAACGCCACCCCCCAGACGTCCCACAACCCCATACACTGGTGTACAACCTAATGGAACACAACCCAAACATTTGCAGTGTATACACGGTCCGTTACAGTACTGTTGTTTAAAAATGAGAAGAAAAAAAAAGGTGCTTCATGAGTCATAGAGGTGGTTCACAAGTCGTAGAGGTGCTTCACGGGTCGTAGAGGTGCTTCATGAGTCGTAGAGGTGCTTCACGGGTCGTAGAGGTGCTTCATGAATCGTAGAGGTGGTTCACGAGTCATAGAGGTGCTTCATGAGTCGTAGAGGTGGTTCACGAGTCATAGAGGTGCTTCACGGGTCGTAGAGGTGGTTCACGAGTCATAGAGGTGCTTCACGGGTCGTAGAGGTGCTTCACGAGTCATAGAGGTGCTTCACGGGTCGTAGAGGTGCTTCACGAGTCGTAGAGGTGCTTCACGGGTCGTAGAGGTGCTTCACGAGTCGTAGAGGTGCTTCACGGGTCGTAGAGGTGCTTCATGAGTCGTAGAGGTGCTTCACGGGTCGTAGAGGTGGTTCATGGGTCGTAGAGGTGGTTCACGAGTCGTAGAGGTGCTTCATGAGTCGTAGAGGTGGTTCACGAGTCGTAGAGGTGCTTCATGAGTCGTAGAGGTGCTTCACGAGTCGTAGAGGTGCTTCACGAGTCGTAGAGGTAGTTCATGGGTCGTAGAGGTGCTTCATGAGTCATAGAGGTGCTTCATGAGTCGTAGAGGTGCTTCACGGGTCGTAGAGGTGCTTCATGAGTCGTAGAGGTGGTTCACGAGTCATAGAGGTGCTTCACGAGTCGTAGAGGTGGTTCACGAGTCATAGAGGTGCTTCACGGGTCGTAGAGGTGGTTCACGAGTCATAGAGGTGCTTCACGGGTCGTAGAGGTGCTTCACGGGTCGTAGAGGTGCTTCACGAGTCATAGAGGTGCTTCACGGGTCGTAGAGGTGCTTCACGAGTCGTAGAGGTGCTTCACGGGTCGTAGAGGTGCTTCACGGGTCGTAGAGGTGCTTCATGAGTCGTAGAGGTGCTTCACGGGTCGTAGAGGTGCTTCATGAGTCGTAGAGGTGGTTCATGGGTCGTAGAGGTGCTTCACGAGTCGTAGAGGTGCTTCATGAGTCGTAGAGGTGGTTCACGAGTCGTAGAGGTGCTTCACGAGTCGTAGAGGTAGTTCATGGGTCGTAGAGGTGCTTCATGAGTCATAGAGGTGCTTCATGAGTCGTAGAGGTGCTTCACGGGTCGTAGAGGTGCTTCATGAGTCGTAGAGGTGCTTCACGGGTCGTAGAGGTGGTTCACGGGTCGTAGAGGTGG
The DNA here is from genome assembly GCA_033000465.1 of Sciaenops ocellatus. Taxonomy (NCBI): domain Eukaryota; kingdom Metazoa; phylum Chordata; class Actinopteri; family Sciaenidae; genus Sciaenops; species Sciaenops ocellatus. Next base: position 2,146,248 of record CP136868.1, on the reverse strand, counting down.
TTCACGAGTCGTAGAGGTGGTTCATGAGTCGTAGAGGTGCTTCCCGAGTCGTAGAGGTGGTTCATGAGTCGTAGAGGTGCTTCACGGGTCGTAGAGGTGCTTCATGGGTCGTAGAAGTGGTTCCTGAGTCGTAGAGGTGCTTCACGGGTCGTAGAGGTGGTTCACGAGTCGTAAAGGTGCTTCACGAGTCGTAGAGGTGCTTCACGGGTCGTAGAGGTGCTTCACGGGTCGTAGAGGTGGTTCACGAGTCGTAGAGGTGCTTCACGGGTCGTAGAGGTGCTTCACGGGTCGTAGAGGTGCTTCACGAGTCGTAGAGGTGCTTCACGGGTCGTAGAGGTGGTTCACGATTCGTAGAGGTGCTTCACGGGTCGTAGAGGTGCTTCACGGGTCGTAGAGGTGCTTCACGAGTCGTAGAGGTGCTTCACGGGTCGTAAAGGTGCTTCACGGGTCGTAGAGGTGCTTCACGGGTCGTAGAGGTGCTTCATGAGTCGTAGAGGTATACGCTTGGATATTAGTCACAATAACTTTATATTTTTAATAGAAGCTGATTGGCTCGTCGTCCTCCTGTGTGTGTGTGTGTGTGTGTGTGTGTGTGTGTGTGTGTGTGTTTGTAGTATTTTTTGTGTGTATATGTAAGTGTGTATTTTGTGAGTGTGGAAGACACACACACGGGTGTCAGTGTGTTTCTTGTCAACCTCAGGCATGAATGAATTATCGCTGACCTACATCACGCTTCAACACACACACATACACACACACACACACACACACACACACACAGATCATGGTATGTTCTGTGTGTGTGTGTTCCTCTGGAGGTCAGTCACAGGTCGTCAGTCTACCGTCTCGTTGGTTCTGCTCAGATCTTTTTGGGTCGGTTCTGAGTCCCGTTCATTTCAATTCTGGTAGTCGGTTTAGTGGCGTTGTGAGCTCAACACAACCTGACATCACACTGCGGGAGCCAATCAGACGACCGGACCGGTCAAACTGCTCCACAGTCAGAAATGTTACTGAAACGTTGTCGCTTGGTTTATTTCATGTTTCTAATGAATGGCTGACACAACCTCAGCCGTCATGTCATGGTGTCTCCTCTGTTCTTGCAGTCAGACGACAAGCAGCGAGCGCTGGAGGAGACCAAGAGCTACACCACCCAGTCTCTGGCCAGCGTCGCCTACCTCATCAACACGCTGGCCAACAACGTGCTGCAGATGTTGGACATCCAGGCATCGCAGCTCCGCCGCATGGAGAGCTCCGTCAATCACATTTCACAGGTCTGATGAGAACCCCTCGCCTCACACAGCTCATTCTACTCTCACAACACTGATAGCAATGCAACGACGGGAACATTTGTGTTCAGCACAGCACTGATTCAAAGTGCTCTCACAGTGCTCTCTGTAGGAAACAACATGAGCATTCATGGAGTTTTCTTTGGTACAGAGGGTCCCTTCTCCTCCTCAGACCTCTGAATCATCTGTATAATCACAACACTCTGCAAGCACAAATAATGAGATGCTTTCCTCTCTGTGATCGCACGCCATAATTACCGCTTTCTGCTCACTGAGATACAGTCACATCTGTTATGTAGGCGAACGTGTCGTGCCGCGAGGCTCGCTCTCGTAAAGAAACACACTGAGATGATCCGTCCAAACCCATTCTGTGTTTCATGCCGAAGTGATCAGCCAACAAAGTGTTCATGGAAGAAGAAGAAGAAGAGGAGTCTGTACGATCTGTGCACAGACAGACTGGATGAGTCTTTGTTCACTTATAACATCAAATTTAGTTTTTTATGTAACACAGTTTAAATATAAATCAGTGTTTGTGTCAGCTGTACTCGAGTATTTGTTCTGATTACATTACTTCTGATCAAAAACTAACAGCCAAACTTCAGCAAGGTCACCAACAGCAGACACAGCAGCCAGCTAATATTACTGACTAGTCCAACAGCAGTCAGCCCAGCTCGGCGTCTGTCTTTCAGCCTTTTATTTCACCAAGCTCTCACCAACCACTAAAAGTCAGTCCCAGATTTACTCTTGTCCGGCGGCTTCTTGCTCGCTCACTCTCTCCTTTTCTCTTCTTAGCTTCCTCCGTCAGTGTCCTCTTCACTCTCTTCTCCTCTGCCATTATGTCCATAGAAGCTGCTGACTGCTGGGCCTGAAAACCTCTTCTTCTTCTTCTTCTTCTTCTTCTTCTTCTTCTTCTTCTACTTCTTCCCAGTGCTCTGAGCTGACATTCCGGGCAGCCCGGCTAACAGACTGAGCTAACATGAGCTAACAGCAGCTACAGTTGTCAGCAGTTTACTTCACTGTCCATCAGGAAACTCTGTAAATCACAGAGAGTTGAGGCGGAGCAGCCGGAGGACATCAGAGGGAAAACCAGAAAACATTTTCTCCATAAAATATGATCCAGTTTCACCAAAATCAGTGAAATAGTTGGTGGTGTGTGACTTAGTGCCGTAAAGCGTTACGTACTTCTCCCGACCCGGAGCCCAAAGTTACATAGTGTGAGAACAGACGTACGGATGACAGAGACACCGTTCACCTGATCACAGGTCAGTGCAGATCAACAGGAGTTAAACTCTGTTAGTTTATCAAATATCATCTCTAATTGTGACATCTGAATCTTTAGCAATCAAACTCAGATATTTATGTAATTATTGTTAATTATAACAAACAGGAACTGAACTGATCGTCTCACTTGAGTTCTCAGGCCTCGTGACGTACCAGTGAAAATACAGTTAACACTTGGAGCGACTGCAAGCTTCACACATTTTCACTAAAATATCTGCAGAGTGTGAGCACAGAAACACTGAAATGTGAACATGAACACTGTTTTCTCACGTTGAATACATTTGAAGTTTCAAACCGTCGATCAGACTTCACAATGAGACAGCATCGTAGTCTCTGTCTAAACTGACTGTCTAAAACCTGGACATAGTCTCCGTGACGTCCCCGCAGACCGTCTAAAACCTGGACGTAGTCTCTGTGATGTCCCCGCAGACTGTCTAAAACGTGGACATAGTCTCCGTGACGTCCCCACAGACTGTCTAAAACCTGGACGTAGTCTCCGTGACGTCCCCGCAGACTGTCTAAAACCTGGACGTAGTCTCCGTGACGTCCCCGCAGACTGTCTAAAACCTGGATGTAGTCTCCGTGACGTCCCCGCAGACTGTCTAAAACCTGGACGTGGTCTCTGTGACGTCCACAGACTGTCTAAAACCTGGACGTAGTCTCTGTGACGTCCACAGACTGTCTAAAACCTGGACGTAGTCTCTGTGACGTCCCTGCAGACTGTCTAAAACCTGGACGTAGTCTCCGTGACGTCCCCGCAGACTGTCTAAAACCTGGACGTAGTCTCTGTGACGTAAACACACACTAACATTAGCATGTTAGCATTTGATTGTGAGCAGTCACATGTTCAGCTCGCTCTCTGTCTCCTTCAGACCGTGGACATTCACAAAGAGAAGGTGGCGAGGCGTGAGATCGGCATCCTGACCACCAATAAGAACACGACACGCTCACATAAAATCGTTGCTCCGGCCAATCCGGAGAGACCAGTGCGCTACATCAGGAAGCCCATCGACTACAGCGTGCTGGACGACATCGGACACGGAGTCAAGGTGGGAATCTCACCTTCACCTGTCTGTCTTCATCTCTGTCTGTCTCACCTTCACCTGTCTGTCCTCATCTCTGTCTGTCTCACCTTCACCTGTCTGTCTTCATCTCTGTCTGTCTCACCTTCACCTGTCTGTCTTCATCTCTGTCTGTCTCACCTTCACCTGTCTGTCTCACCTTCACCTGTCTGTCTTCATCTCTGTCTGTCTCACCTTCACCTGTCTGTCCTCATCTCTGTCTGTCTCACCTTCACCTGTCTGTCCTCATCTCTGTCTGTCTCACCTTCCCCTGTCTGTCTCACCTTCACCTGTCTGTCTTCATCTCTGTCTGTCTTCATCTCTGTCTGTCTCACCTTCATCTGTCTGTCTCACCTTCACCTGTCTGTCTTCATCTCTGTCTGTCTTCATCTCTGTCTGTCTCACCTTCATCTGTCTGTCTTCATCTCTGTCTGTCTCACCTTCACCTGTCTGTCTCACCTTCATCTGTCTGTCTTCATCTCTGTCTGTCTGTCTCACCTTCACCTGTCTGTCTTCATCTCTGTCTGTCTCACCTTCACCTGTCTGTCTCACCTTCATCTGTCTGTCTTCATCTCTGTCTGTCTCACCTTCATCTGTCTGTCCTCATCTCTGTCTGTCTCACCTTCACCTGTCTGTCTTCATCTCTGTCTGTCTCACCTTCATCTGTCTGTCTTCATCTCTGTCTGTCTCACCTTCACCTGTCTGTCTCACCTTCACCTGTCTGTCCTCATCTCTGTCTGTCTCACCTTCATCTGTCTGTCCTCATCTCTGTCTGTCTCACCTTCACCTGTCTGTCTTCATCTCTGTCTGTCTCACCTTCATCTGTCTGTCTTCATCTCTGTCTGTCTCACCTTCACCTGTCTGTCTCACCTTCACCTGTCTGTCCTCATCTCTGTCTGTCTCACCTTCACCTGTCTGTCTTCATCTCTGTCTGTCTCACCTTCATCTGTCTGTCTTCATCTCTGTCTGTCTCACCTTCACCTGTCTGTCTTCATCTCTGTCTGTCTCACCTTCATCTGTCTGTCTTCATCTCTGTCTGTCTCACCTTCATCTGTCTGTCCTCATCTCTGTCTGTCTCACCTTCACCTGTCTGTCTTCATCTCTGTCTGTCTCACCTTCATCTGTCTGTCTTCATCTCTGTCTGTCTCACCTTCACCTGTCTGTCTTCATCTCTGTCTGTCTCACCTTCACCTGTCTGTCTCACCTTCACCTGTCTGTCTTCATCTCTGTCTGTCTCACCTTCACCTGTCTGTCTTCATCTCTGTCTGTCTCACTTCCTGTCTTTTAATGGCTGACGATGTTAGCATGTAGCTGTTAGCTAACACTGACCTCCTCTCTTCTTCTCTTTGCTTTCGTTGACGTGTTCAGTGGTTGTTGAGGTTCAAGGTAAGGATGTACACACACCTGTACATAAACACACACACCTGTACATTAACACACACACCTGTACATAAACACACACACCTGTACATTAACACACACACCACAGCTCACCTGGAACAGAGGAAGGACACGTACCAATATAAAGAAACCACCAACCCCACTGCTATGCATTGCAGCTGGCACTATGAGCTAGCATCAGCGTCTAACTTCCAGTGACCCAACAGAACCTCTGAACCAGCAGTGTCCAGTCTAACAGTGAATACAGTAACAGAACCTCTGAACCAGCAGTGTCCAGTCTAACAGTGAATACAGTAACAGAACCTCTGAACCAGCAGTGTCCAGTCTAACAGTGAATACAGCAACAGAACCTCTGAACCAGCAGTGTCCAGTCTAACAGTGAATACAGCAACAGAACCTCTGAACCAGCAGTGTCCAGTCTAACAGTGAATACAGTAACAGAACCTCTGAACCAGCAGTGTCCAGTCTAACAGTGAATACAGCAACAGAACCTCTGAACCAGCAGTGTCCAGTCTAACAGTGAATACAGCAACAGAACCTCTGAACCAGCAGTGTCCAGTCTAACAGTGAATACAGCAACAGAACCTCTGAACCAGCAGTGTCCAGTCTAACAGTGAATACAGCAACAGAACCTCTGAACCAGCAGTGTCCAGTCTAACAGTGAACACAGCAGCCTACCGAGGTGGTTTTCTTGCCGGGTTTGGCTCCTGGCATCCCGGGCTGAGTCAGTTCAGTTAGCTACACGGCTGACCGAGCTAACCACAGTTAGCTTCACTACTTATCAATGTTCCCATCATAAAGTCTGTAAATCACCTCGGTACTGTAACGTTATTCCCTGTTGGTCTCAGCGGCTGTGCTCCAACTCTGTGTGTAACGTGTGTGCGTGTGTGTGTGTGTGTGTGTGTGTGTGTGTGTGTGTGTGTGTGTGTGTGTGTGTGCAGGTGAATGGTCAGCAGAACATGAAACTCGGAGCAGGTCTGTCCCGGTCCAACCCGCCTTCCCAGAAACCACCGAGCCCTCCGAGGGCAGGAAAGGGCATCTTAGGGTACGTTCACAGCCACACGTCCTTCATCATCATCGTGTGTGTGTGTGTGTGTGTGTGTGTGTGTGTGTGTGTGTGTGTGTGTGTGTGTGTGTGTGTCTGTGTGTGTGTGTCTGTGTGTGTGTGTGTGTGTGTGTGTGTGTGTGCGCGCCAGCTGGCCTCTCATCAGCTGACCTGCAGTCTGTCAGTGTGTGTCCTTCCTGTTTACAGTTTGTGACCTGCTGATTGGCCGTCTGTTTGTGGAAAATGAATCATTTCTCTGCTGAAGGCGCCAGAGTGTCACATGACCTGAAGGAAATTATTAATAACAAAAACAATTTAACAATCAAAGTAATTCAATAATAAAACATAAAATAAGATAAGAGAGTGTGTTTGAGTTCAGACACTGACTGACGTCTTGGACTGACTCACAGCGCCCTCCTGTGGCTCCTCACACACTTTAACACTAACACACTGTGTAACAGTGACACCTAGTGGTTAAAGATTGGTACTGCAGTCCACATATGAAGACTGAAGCTCACACAGGTTCTCCATACGTTCTCCATACGTTCTCCATACGTTC
>CP136868.1:2099615-2134615 GCA_033000465.1 Sciaenops ocellatus | reverse complement strand
TAATGAACCTTCAGCCTGATGACACGGGACAGTGTGCGGCCTGAACTTTGACCTTTGACCCTGCAGACGGTCTGTCCTCGCTCGTCCCGTTCCATGTGTCGTGCCTCGTGGATCACGTCGAGCTCTGAGCTGACTTTAAACCTCCTCTCTCTCCTCGCCTCAGGTCCCATCATCCCTCAGTTCTACAGCATGAACCGGCCTCAGCCCCGACAGCAGGCTGCACAGGTGGGAGGCTCGCTGCCGTACCGCCGCCCGCCGTCTGTGACCGGTCAGCCGAACGTCACACAGAACCAGGTCAACGGTGGACCGTACTACAACCAAAGCCCAGGTACGCACCTGCTGGACTGGAAGTTAACACGTTTATTTCGTTTTTCTGGAATTAAAGTGAACAGACTGTCTGTGTGTTGGCAGCCTCCCCCCCGCCTCCCTCACTCCTCCAGTTCACTCCTCAGCTTCCTCTCATGGGGTTCGTCGCTCGAGTTCAGGAGTCCAGTGAGTACAAACGTTCACCTTCTGTTTGTGATGCATCACACAAATGCTGAATATTTCATTCGCTTCACCTCCAGTCTCAGACGCACCTCCTCCACCTGACCCGGCTGCAGAGAACCAATCAGGGCCAGAGGAGCCTCTGTCCTCTCCTCAGCCAATGGAGGATGGACGTGAAGACGAGGACTCGGCAGTCGTGGAGTACAACGACCCGTACGCTGAAGAAGACCCGCCGTGGGCCCCCAGAACCTACCTGGAGAAAGGTACAGAAACACCTGGCTGTCAACGCTAACAGTGCTGTATACTGAAGGATAGAGTAGCTTAGCATAAATGGACATACTCAAGTACAAGTACTTTAAAAATGTACTTAACTAAATGTTCTTACACTTATTACCCTTGTTAGCTCTGTATCAGAATCCAGTGTTATGGAAGCTCCTCTGATGGACTACAGTTAGCTGATAGTTAGCCTACAGTTAGCTGATAGTTAGCCACAGTTAGCTGATAGTTAGCTGGCAGTTAACCTACAGTTAGCTGATAGTTAGCCACAGTTAGCTGACAGTTAGTCTACATTTAGCTGATAGTTAGCCTACAGTTAGCTGATAGTTAGCCTACAGTTAGCTGATAGTTAACCTACAGTTAGCTGATAGTTAGCTGGCAGTTAACCTACAGTTAGCTGATAGTTAGCCTACAGTTAGCTGATAGTTAGCTGGCAGTTAACCTACAGTTAGCTGATAGTTAGCCTACAGTTAGCTGACAGTTAGCTGGCAGTTAACCTACAGTTAGCTGATAGTTATCCACAGTTAGCTGATAGTTAGCCTACAGTTAGCTGATAGTTAGCCTACAGTTAGCTGGCAGTTAACCTACAGTTAGCTGATAGTTAGCTGGCAGTTAACCTACAGTTAGCTGATAGTTAGCCACAGTTAGCCTACAGTTAGCCTACATTTAGCCTACAGTTAGCTGATATTTAGACTACAGTTAGCTGATAGTTGGCCTACAGTTAGCCTACATTTAGCTGACAGTTAGCATACAGTTAGCTGATAGTTAGCTGGCAGTTAACCTACAGTTAGCTGATAGTTAGCCTACAGTTAGCTGATAGTTAGCTGGCAGTTAACCTACAGTTAGCTGATAGTTAGCCTACAGTTAGCTGATAGTTAGCTGGCAGTTAACCTACAGTTAGCTGATAGTTATCCACAGTTAGCTGATAGTTAGCCTACAGTTAGCTGATAGTTAGCTGGCAGTTAACCTACAGTTAGCTGATAGTTAGCCTACAGTTAGCTGATAGTTAGCTGGCAGTTAACCTACAGTTAGCTGATAGTTATCCACAGTTAGCTGATAGTTAGCCTACAGTTAGCTGATAGTTAGCCACAGTTAGCTGATAGTTAGCTGGCAGTTAACCTACAGTTAGCTGATAGTTAGCCACAGTTAGCTGACAGTTAGTCTACATTTAGCTGATAGTTAGCCTACAGTTAGCTGATAGTTAGCCTACAGTTAGCTGATAGATAGTCTACAGTTAGCATACAGTTAGCCTACATTTAGCCTACAGTTAGCCTACATTTAGCCTACAGTTAGCCTACATTTAGCCTACAGTTAGCTGATATTTAGACTACAGTTAGCTGATAGTTGGCCTACAGTTAGCCTACATTTAGCTGACAGTTAGCATACAGTTAGCTGACAGTTAGCATACAGTTAGCATACATGAAGTCTAAACTAGTCTAACTAGTTTTGTTTGTCGCCCCCCAGTGGTGGCCATCTACGACTACGCTGCCGACAAGGAGGACGAGTTGTCGTTCCAGGAAGGAGCGATCATCTACGTCATCAAGAAGAACGAGGACGGCTGGTTTGAAGGCGTGATGCACGCCACCACCGGCCTCTTCCCCGGAAACTACGTGGAGTCCATCATGCACTACGCCGACTGACGAGCACGTCACGATCAGAACCAGAAGAGACTTTAGAGGCACGTTAAAAAGAAAGTTGACTCATGAGAACTTTGTCGGTCCAGACTTTGTTCTGTTCTGCTTGTTAATGTTTGTGGTGTGAGAGAAATTTGCTTTCCTCAACGTCAGCACTTTTCATGGAGTCATAACTTCATGCTCACAGGAGAACAACTCTCTGGTTCTGATGAGACGTAAACTGGGCTCTGATGTTGGACCGAGCTGAAAAACTACACTTGTACCCTAAAAACTGACTCATCAACAGCATCTTATTTCTGTTTGTCTTCATTCAGACGTCCAGCATCGATCAACAAACAAATATTTCATTGGTCTCCTGTTGGAGCCTTCTCGGTCAGCGTTCAGCTGCCCGCTGGTCCTGACGTCCTGTCTGTAGTGATGTAGTGAACTGGACCGGGTGGAGTTTCTGGACATGTTTACAGTGTGTGTGCTGCATGCCTGATGTATAAAACTTCTGTTTGTTTTGGTAGATTGAGCCGGACGTCGTGATGTTTTCGTGCCGTGCCGTGCCGTTCGGCTGTAACAGCCCTTTAACTCCAGGCTCCCTCTCAGGTGGTGGAGGTGGATTTCTTTGTGCCATAGGTGGAGGTGTTGTGGTGTGACTACGAGTGTGTACAGTGTGTGTGTGTGTGATCCAGTATGAACCAAACGTTCCCTCGTGGACCTGAAACCAGTGTTTCCTCATCGTACGGTGTTGTTTACCACAAAAACCAGAGACGAACCTGCAGCATGGATCTCATCTTTAACGCCAGCGTCGATTCCAACTCAGGAACAGGAAGATCCTCTTTCTTCATCCCGCCTACAAAGCTCTGATTGGCTCGCTTGTTCCTGAGATCTGGACCAGGTCTCAGGCTCCTAAAGGTTTTGGTCTCCTCTGGTCTTTGTGTCGCCTGCAGTATCCCTTTAATAGCGTGGACTGAGAGATGACGTGTGACGTGTGTCAGACTGATTTGACCTGGAATCTGCTTCATCTTCCTCCCCGCACACCTTCAAACTTCTGATGTCATTTTAGGTTGATTCTGAAAATGTGCACAAATTCATTAAAGTCCAACAAATCTTTAAACTCTGTTTTTCAATGTTCCGGTCTGCATGTTGTTCCCGGGTCAGGATTTAAAGACGCTGTGTCACTGCCTTTTATTTCAGCGCTGTCAAAGCCTCATGGGAAATGTAGTTGAATACATAATAATCTCTTACAGTAGTTCACAGATTGGACTTTAGGTGTTATGTAACATCTTTGTGTTGCTTCATCGTCACATGGTCAGGAGCCAATCAGAGGGTTTGTTCGTGTTACAGGTAAGAAGAGTCAGGCTGCATGATGTCACACAGGTGAGCAGCAGGTCTGTCAGAATAACTCTAAACTTTATTTATTGTTTCAGAGAGCTTCACAAAAGAAAAGCAGGCGGGGCAGATCAAATTTAAATCAGGTGTTGTATCTTCTACAGACAGCAGGAGGCTTCACCTGACACAGGATCTGTCTTTGTAATGACTTCATACAGTTTAATAATCCCACACGAGCCGGACGTGTTCAAGACACAATGAGAAATATTTAGTTCATTCATACAACAATAAGCTCAGTGAACAGAGCGATGGCAGGAGATGGAAATGTATTCTATAAAATTTAATATTAAAAGATTCAAAACATTTGTAAACTATCTTTATCACACGTGTAAGAATGACATCACAGGGCTGCAGTTAATGAATCTAGATTATTGATGGTCAGAAATCAACAAAATGTTCATATTTTTATCAGTTCAACATCTGCAGCTTGTTTTAAAAACATTAAAAACTCAGGACTCACTTTTTATTTAACATTTAATCACATTTAAACAATATATAAAATAACAAACTTCATATTTAACAGACTATTAGTAAAAAATCTGAATATTCAAATAAATATGTCCTTTAACTTTTCGACAGCCGGTGTTTCGGTTTAACGAGTGACCGTGTTAACTGGCGACCGTTAGCCAAACACGTCTGCGCCTTTAAAAGGCTCCCTGATTGGAACCTTTGGTGTTTCGACAGCTAACGGCTAACGGCCACCAGTTGACACGGTCACTCATTAAACTGAAACACCGGGCAGGTTTGGGGAAGGGGGTCATTTTTAAGGGGTTACGAGTTTTGCCATAACACCGGCGTCTGACGTACATTAGCTTCTGGCATTAGGTTAGCTGAACTGAAGCTACATGTCTCGTTCAAACTGTGGATGACGTCGATAACGGACGTCATATGATGTCAGTATTTAAGTGGATTCGGTGAATTACCGTAAAAATCAGAGAGACCGACGACAGTTAAACTTTCCGGTTCGACTTGAAATTCACCGACGCAGCACGGATAGGCACGCGCAAGGGCTTGTGGGTAAAAAACGCAAGTTTGTAAGTCGGTGAATTTCTCGTTATTTTCCGGTGAGTTTTCCCGGTTAAAGTCGGTGATTTACGAGTTCATGTCACGTCACACAGCTGAGTTTAACCGTAATATTTCACCGTAAAGCGCGAGAGTTTAAATTTTTGGAGGGAATTAAGACGTCAGAGAGCGGAACTACGCGCCCCACAATGCACCGCGCCTCCACGGTGAAATCAGAATTTAAACGGCTAACGCACCGAAGCCGTTTTTAACGGCTGTTTAACACTCCACACACCGGAATACTGAGCTCGGTCGGTGTCTGCGGGGTGTGTGAGCCTGGTATGTGTCTCCGGCTCGGTCAGTGTGGACTCGGTCGGTCGGTCTCGTCGGTTTGTGCCATGACTTCACCGCTTTTTGTCAGTTAGCGCTGCCCGGCTAAGCTAACTCGTTGCTAACGGAGCTCGTGTGATGACTCTGAGCTGTGTAGTTGTTGTCTCGCGCACAGGTGAATCCACGTCGTGTCGGTGGTGACACACGTGACATATCTGCTGTGTTAACAGAGTTTCAGAGCAGTCCAGACCTCCGCAGAGCTGCACGCGCCGAGGCGGGGACACCATGACCCTCGCCCCGAAGGAGCTGTCCAACCTGCTGAGCATCATCTCGGAGGAGGCTTGCACCAACACCTTCGAGAGCCTCTCCACCCACTTCCACCACTACTTCGGCAAAGCGGAGCACTTCCGGGTGGGTTCGGTGCTGGTCATGCTGCTCCAGCAGCCGGACCTGCTGCCCAGCTCCCCGCAGCGGCTCACCGCCCTCTACCTGCTCTGGGAGATGTACCGGACCGAGCCGCTGGCCGCCAACCCGTTCGCAGCCGTGTTCGCACACCTGCTGAACCCCTCACCTGCCGGGGAGGAGCCGGAGAAGGTGCTCTCCGGTACGTCTGTGTGTGTGTGTGTCCAGACAGTAGCACCTACACTCAGGTAGTACTTACTTACCTACTACTTACCTGTTTGATGGATGACGTGTCATGTGACCTCTCCAGGCTTCCTGCCTCCCATCACGCAGCCTGAGAAGTTCTTCCTGTCCCAGCTGATGTTGGCCCCGCCCAGAGACCTGTTCAAGAAGACGCCCAGACAGGTGTCCTGCATGGACGTGGGCAACATGCCGCAGGCCATCGACATCAGCGGCCTGCAGCTCGCCTTAGCAGGTCAGTCAGCTACAGACAGACACAGACGGTCTGTACTGTGTGGTCCGATCACAGACGGTCTGTACTGTGGTCCGATCGCAGACGGTCTGTACTGTGTGGTCTGATCACAGACGGTCTGTACTGTGTGGTCCGATCACAGACGGTCTGTACTGTGTGGTCTGATCACAGGCGGTCCGATCACAGGCGGTCTGTACTGTGTGGTCCGATCACAGGCGGTCTGTACTGTGTGGTCCGATCACAGACGGTCTGTTCTGTGTGGTCCCGATCGCAGACGGTCTGTACTGTGTGGTCCGATCGCAGACGGTCTGTACTGTGGTCCGATCACAGACGGTCTGTACTGTGTGGTCCCGATCGCAGACGGTCTGTACTGTGTGGTCCCGATCGCAGACGGTCTGTACTTTGTGGTCCGATCGCAGACGGTCTGTACTGTGTGGTCCGATCGCAGACGGTCTGTACTGTGGTCTGATCACAGACGGTCTGTACTGTGTGGTCCGATCGCAGACGGTCTGTACTGTGGTCCGATCACAGACGGTCTGTACTGTGTGGTCCGATCACAGACGGTCTGTACTGTGGTCCGATCACAGACGGTCTGTACTGTGGTCTGATCACAGACGGTCTGTACTGTGTGGTCCGATCACAGTGGTCTGATCACAGACGGTCTGTACTGTGTGGTCCGATCACAGACGGTCTGTACTGTGGTCCGATCACAGACGGTCTGTACTGTGTGGTCCGATCACAGACGGTCTGTACTGTGGTCCGATCACAGACGGTCTGTACTGTGGTCTGATCACAGACGGTCTGTACTGTGTGGTCCGATCACAGTGGTCTGTACTGTGGTCTGATCACAGACGGTCTGTACTGTGGTCTGATCACAGACGGTCTGTACTGTGTGGTCCGATCACAGACGGTCTGTACTGTGTGGTCTGATCACAGACGGTCTGTACTGTGGTCTGATCACAGATGGTCTGTACTGTGTGGTCCGATCGCAGACGGTCTGTACTGTGTGGTCCGATCGCAGACGGTCTGTACTGTGGTCTGATCACAGACGGTCTGTACTGTGTGGTCCGATCACAGACGGTCTGTACTGTGGTCTGATCACAGACGGTCTGTACTGTGTGGTCCGATCACAGACGGTCTGTACTGTGTGGTCTGATCACAGACGGTCTGTACTGTGGTCTGATCACAGACGGTCTGTACTGTGGTCCGATCACAGACGGTCTGTACTGTGTGGTCCGATCGCAGACGGTCTGTACTGTGGTCCGATCGCAGACGGTCTGTACTGTGGTCCGATCACAGACGGTCTGTACTGTGTGGTCTGATCACAGACGGTCTGTACTGTGTGGTCCGATCACAGACGGTCTGTACTGTGTGGTCTGATCTTAGACGGTCTGTACTGTGTGGTCCGATCACAGACGGTCTGTACTGTGTGGTCCGATCGCAGACGGTCTGTACTGTGGTCTGATCGCAGACGGTCTGTACTGTGTGGTCCGATCGCAGACGGTCTGTACTGTGGTCTGATCGCAGACGGTCTGTACTGTGTGGTCCGATCACAGACGGTCTGTACTGTGGTCCGATCACAGACGGTCTGTACTGTGTTCCGATCACAGACGGTCTGTACTGTGTGGTCGGATCGCAGACGGTCTGTACTGTGGTCCGATCACAGACGGTCTGTACTGTGGTCCGATCGCAGACGGTCTGTACTGTGTGGTCCGATCGCAGACGGTCTGTACTGTGTGGTCCGATCACAGACGGTCTGTACTGTGTTCCGATCGCAGACGGTCTGTACTGTGTGGTCCGATCGCAGACGGTCTGTACTGTGTGGTCGGATCACAGACGGTCTGTACTTTGTGGTCGGATCACAGACGGTCTGTACTTTGTGGTCGGATCGCAGACGGTCTGTACTGTGTGGTCCGATCGCAGACGGTCTGTACTGTGTGGTCCGATCGCAGACGGTCTGTACTGTGTGGTCCGATCACAGACGGTCTGTACTGTGGTCCAATCACAGACGGTCTGTACTGTGTGGTCCGATCGCAGACGGTCTGTACTGTGTGTGTCGTCTGTTGTGCAGAGCGTCAGTCGGAGCTGCCCACTCAGAGCAAAGCCAGCTTCCCGAGCATCCTGAACGATCCGGATCCGGACTCATCCAACTCGGGATTCGACAGCTCGGTGGCCAATCAGATCATAGAGTCGCTGGTCACAGGGCCCCGCCCCCCTCTGGAGAGTAAGTGTCTCTGATTGGTTTAAAGTTTCCATGATGGTGGAGAACATGTGGAGCCACATCAGCTGTTCTCTGACATCACTTCCTCCTCTTCAGGTCACTTCCGCCCCGAGTTCATCCGGCCGCCGCCCCCGCTCCACGTGTGTGAGGACGAGCTGGCGTGGCTGAACCCGACCGAGCCGGATCACAGCGTCCAGTGGGACCGGTCCATGTGTGTGAAGAACAGCACCGGGGTGGAGATCAAACGCATCATGTCCAAGGCCTTTAAGAGCCCGCTGTCGGCCCAGCAACAGTCTCAGGTGAGTCCGGTCCGGTTCTGCTGGTACCTCAGTGTTAAACATGTTCAGGAAGGTGCAGTGGAGTAAGGGCTGATGGGAAATGTAGTCTTTCTGTGTTCCTCCCAGCTGCTGGCCGAGCTGGAGAAGGACCCGAAGCTGGTGTACCACATCGGGCTGTCCCCGGCCAAGCTCCCGGACCTGGTGGAGAACAACCCTCTGGTGGCCATCGAGATGCTGCTGAAGCTGATGCAGAGCAGCCAGATCACAGAGTACTTCTCCGTGCTCGTCAACATGGACATGTCACTGCACTCCATGGAGGTGGTCAACAGGTGAGCTAATGCTAATGCAGCTCACCTGTAGCTGAACGTTAGCCGTCAAACAAATGAATGACACTATGACATCATGATGTCATAGTGACATCATGATGTCGTATCAGCAGTTTGATTTTGTTTTGTCGTCACTTCAGTAACTTACCGAGATCTGTGCGTCTGTACTCACCTTTAACCACTGACAAAACCACGTCGTGTAGCTCATCTTTGTGTCTGTAGCTGATCTTTGTAGTCTGTAGCTGATCTTTGTGTCTGTAGCTGATCTTTGTGGTCTGTAGCCGATCTTTGTGTCTGTAGCTGATCTTTGTGGTCTGTAGCTGATCTTTGTAGCTGATCTTTGTGGTCTGTAGCTGATCTTTGTGTCTGTAGCTGATCTTTGTAGCTGATCTTTGTGTCTGTAGCTGATCTTTGTGTCTGTAGCTGATCTTTGTGTCTATAGCTGATCTTTGTGTCTGTAGCTGATCTTTGTGTCTGTAGCTGATCTTTGTGTCTGTAGCTGATCTTTGTAGCTGATCTTTGCGGTCTGTAGCTGATCTTTGTGGTCTGTAGCTGATCTTTGTGGTCTGTAGCTGATCTTTGTAGCTGATCTTTGTGGTCTGTAGCTGATCTTTGCGGTCTGTAGCTGATCTTCGCGGTCTGTAGCTTTTCTTTGTGTCTGTAGCTGATCTTTGTGGTCTGTAGCAGATCTTTGTGTCTGTAGCTGATCTTTGTGTCTGTAGCTGATCTTTGTGGTCTGTAGCAGATCTTTGTGTCTGTAGCTGATCTTTGTGGTCTGTAGCAGATCTTTGTGTCTGTAGCTGATCTTTGTGTCTGTAGCTGATCTTTGTGGTCTGTAGCAGATCTTTGTGTCTGTAGCTGATCTTTGTGTCTGTAGCTGATCTTTGTGGTCTGTAGCAGATCTTTGTGTCTGTAGCAGATCTTTGTGTCTGTAGCTGATCTTTGTGGTCTGTAGCAGATCTTTGCGGTCTGTAGCTGATCTTTGTGGTCTGTAGCAGATCTTTGTGTCTGTAGCTGATCTTTGTGGTCTGTAGCAGATCTTTGTGTCTGTAGCAGATCTTTGTGTCTGTAGCTGATCTTTGCAGTCTGTAGCTGATCTTTGTGTCTGTAGCTGATCTTTGCGGTCTGTAGCTTTTCTTTGTGTCTGTAGCAGATCTTTGCGGTCTGTAGCAGATCTTTGTGTCTGTAGCTGATCTTTGCGGTCTGTAGCTGATCTTTGTGTCTGTAGCTGATCTTTGCAGTCTGTAGCTGATCTTTGTGTCTGTAGCTGATCTTTGCGTCTGTAGCTGATCTTTGTGTCTGTCGCCCTCAGGTTGACCACAGCCGTGGACCTTCCTCCAGAGTTCATCCACCTCTACATCTCCAACTGCATCTCCACCTGTGAACAGATCAAAGACAAATACATGCAGGTAAACATGGCAACTCTCTGACAGCAAACGTTCTGTTAACGTTGTTAGAACGTTGTTCCTGACGTGTCCATGTTGTCCTCCAGAACCGCCTGGTCCGTCTGGTGTGCGTCTTCCTCCAGTCGCTGATCCGGAACAAGATCATCAACGTGCAGGACCTGTTCATCGAGGTCCAGGCCTTCTGCATCGAGTTCAGCCGCATCCGCGAAGCTGCCGGCCTCTTCCGCCTCCTGAAGACGCTCGACACCGGCGAGAACCCGACCGAGGCCAAACCCGCCAAATAAGGAGCAGCCCGTGAAGTACCGCCATCACACGGACACGCATCATGTCTCCGTACATCAGGAGTGCTGCCGCGTGGCACCGGCTCCAAACAGAAGATTGTAAATACGTAGTGACTGTAACTCTCTTCACGCCGCTCGCTAACGATGAACTCTCATTTCACTTTTTTACCTCCGCTCTGTCGTTCTCTAATTAAACTGTAAATGAGTCTCCAGGTCAGCGTCAACTTCCTGTTTGTGTCAGCGTCAACTTCCTGTTTGTGTCAGTGTCCACTTCCTGTTTGTGTCAGTGTCCACTTCCTGTTTGTGTCTGAATCTTTTAGCCTTATTTAGCCTCAGTCTGTTCGCATGCTAGCATGACCTGTTAGCTTTAGCCTCAGTCTGTTAGCATGCTAGCATGACCTGTTAGCTTTAGCCTCAGTCTGTTAGCATGCTAGCATGACCTGTTAGCTTTAGCCTCAGTCTGTTAGCATGCTAGCATGACCTGTTAGCTTTAGCCTCAGTCTGTTAGCATGCTAGCATGACCTGTTAGCTTTAGCCTCAGTCTGTTAGCATGCTAGCATGACCTGTTAGCTTTAGCCTCAGTCTGTTTCCAAAAATCCAAAGAACAGAGTTGTTGACGAAAGCCCCCAGAAAAGCAGCTTTCCAAAAAAAGGCACTACAAAATCAAAACATTTAAATAAAAAGGTTTTCTCCGAGCTCTATGAGGGCAGCCATGTCTGAATAGGAGGGCCTTGCCAGCTGCATATACCAGCCTAGTAACAAAACAAACGAGTGAAATAAAATTTAAAAAAAGGGAAAATAAATAGTGCTGGTAAGACCGCCCAAACAGAAAAATGTTCCCAATCAGGAAACAAGTATAATCAACTAAAAAGGGGGAAAAAACTGCGTAAGGACTGAACAGAGGAAACAGCCAGGAGACGTTTTCATACAAAAATCTGTTTATTTGTTAAAAGGTGATTTGACAAACAGGAAGAAATAAAAACAACCAATCCTGATTAAGATATTTGAAATGGTTAAACTGAACCAATCAGACGGTTTGAAATGAAACTCCAGGACGTCCTGGTTGAGTTTAAAGTAACAGTCTGCAGTCGACGTGCCGTTCGGACCGAACCAGAACTCCTCTGGTACAAACGTGTTCTGGCCCACTGATGCTCGTTGTCATCTCTAGATTCTCTTCATGCCGCGCGCCATCAGGCAGGCGAACACCGTCATCACCATCTTGGGTTTGACTTCCACCAGGTCCTCGGGCAGCGCGTACACCCGGGCGCCGATCTTCCTCGCCATGGAGATGGCGTACCTGGAAACAGGAAGAGGAAGTGAGTTCGACTCGTTTCAAATCGTCGATATGAAATCGATGGATCGATGAACAAGGACTGACTTTGCGTTGTTGAGTTTCTCCTCCTCCGTCAGGTCTTCTGTCTTCAGCAGGTCGTATCTGATCGAGCCGGACTGGATCGCATCGATCAGGTCCAGGACCGGCATGCTGGTACTGATGGAGCCGTCCTACACACACACACACACACACACGTTAAACAGCTGAACCTGCATCATCAGCTGTGATACAGCAGAGGGCGCTCTTCACTCTGCAGTTGGTACCAAGCCACCTACACAGTCAGCTGGTTCCCAACCTGAGGCCCACACCCCCACTAAAGGTCAGCCAAACGTCCTGAGGGGTCTCGAGGACTTGTTGTTGGATGTGAAAAGTTACCTTGAAGCTAGAGATGGTCGGTTTTCCGGCCTCTGTGAGCGTGTCGTTGACCCAGCCCACGATGGTGTCATCGGTCACTTTCTGCCCGTCGCCAAGGTCCTCCAGGATGTTCAGAGTGTATCTGAGGACGGAGACGCCGCTCAGTGTTCAAATCATCAAACCAACAGCACGACCAAAGATTACGAAGCGTTTATTTAGTGTTTGTGAAGCGTTTGTTACCTCCTCATGAGCTGCCAGAGCAGAGCGAGTGTGAGGGTTCGATTCCCGGCGTTCAGGTCCTGACCCGCGATGCCTACCAGAGAGAACTTGGCCTCCTTCTTCCCCAACTCAACGGCGTAGTTGCAGTTCTCCAGCTGCAACACGACAAACAAACAAACGTCTGGTTCAGCTCGAGCCCGAGAGACAGAAACAGAACCTTCTGGACCGAAGTCACGTGATCAGAACTCGGTACCTTCTTCATGTTGCTGCCAAGTTTGGAGTACGGAGGCTTGTTGACTTTGTCCCAGTCCACTGGGACCTTGATCTTCTCGTACAACTGGAAGATGACGAGGGCGTCATCGATGTCTCTGTAACACACACATATGTTCTGTTAATGTTCTGTTAATGTTCTGTTAGTGTTCTGTTAATGTGTCTGCTGTGAAGCACATCAATGAAACCAGAGAAGAAGAGTTCCGGGCGTTCTTACACATAGAGGTGGTTGACTCGAGGGTTGACACCCAGCGAGTTCATCCAGTTCCTGAAGGTGCGCTCCTCCCGGGTTTCACCTGCAGGAAGTCAAACACACAGTCGAGTCAGACAGCTGTCGCAGTGACGCGATCGGTGGCGACGATGGTCGGACTGCGACCCACCTTCGATGGAGCTCCAGTCGATGTCCTGGTTCTCGGGTTTCTTCAGCGCCGGGTACTTGTTGAACAGATTGGCGATGAACGCCAAGTTCAGTTTGGGGTTGCCGCGGACGACGTCGGCCGGCATGACGAACTGCCTGCAGCCGAGCCGGTCAGCCTGATCCAGCATGCACTCGGCCCGCTTCAGGTCCTCTTTCTCCTGCAGAGCGAGGACAACGTTTCATTGACGTACACACAACGTTTGACTTCCAACACATCAGAGATGTTTTTATCTGAGTCTCACTCTGATTCCTGACATGTCGATGGCGATGGGCGGGATTCCCTCCTCGTCTCCTTTGGGCGCCACCTGGTTCAAGAGGTTGAAGTACGCCTTGGAGTCCTGCAACATACCCAGACGTTGTGAGAATGTTCTCTGAAGAGATACTTCATCACATCTGTGTGACGGAGGTTACAAAGAAACCACACCTTGATGTCAGAGCTGAAGTTGTTGATCTTGCCACAGCCGGCCTCCTCCAGGTGATAGTTGGCCCAGCGCAGCAGAAGTTCTTCAGGGGAAAGTTTCATCAGATCCTCCAGACTCTCTCCATCCCGCAGCAGAGCAATCAGAGCTACGAACATTTAAGAACATCAGCATGACACACTGCACATCCAAACTGAGAGATAAGTTAGCTTAGCTTAGCTAACTGGCTTTGTATATAGACACACCTTCGTTCTTGCTGAGCTCGATGTCGGCGAACAGTCCGATCTTGATGACCTGCCACAGCAGACCCAGGACCAGGTGCTGCCTGCCCTCCTTCAGGTCCTCAGCTCCGATGTTCACCACGTGGCAGCCGATGGCCGACGCCGAGTTCAGAGCCAGGTTCAGGTTCTCCTGTTGGTCCGAACGACACGACACGGGATGTAAAGACACTCACAGAGCAGGTAACATGTACAGCCACTCAGACTGGGGGCAGCAGACACTTCCTGTCTCACCTGGATGGTGAAAGGTGTGAGCTTCTTCTTGTTGATGGTCCTCTCGTCGATGGTGTCAGGGACAGACAGGTTGATCATCTTACTAAGAAGTGAGAACAGCTGAACAGTTAAGAAGAGTTCACAGAATAAAAACTACTTACAAGAACAGTTTGACTTTAGCTTAGCTTAGCATAAAGACTGGAAACGGAGGGAAACTGCTAGCCTGCGTCTGTGCAACAAAAGCAAAAGCTCCTTAATTAACAAGTTGTATCTTGTTTGTTGAATCTGTTGAGGTTACGGGGGGCTATGTGACTTCCTGCTCCACGTAAGACTCTTCAGTTTGTGTCCAGATTAAGCAAAGAAGATGTAACATGTTAATCTGTAAGAGGCGCTGGTAGCCAGACAGGCTAGGTGTTTTCCTCTGTTTCCTGTCTTTATGCTAAGCTAAGCTAAACTGCTTCAGTACAGGCAGTACAAGAGTGACAATCTGATCGTCTCAGTCGAAGTTTTTCTTTGTAAAGAAGAGCGTACCAGAGAACGATCCCGTCTCCCACAGCAGTGAACAGATTGTTGCTGTTTGGATCCATCGGCAGAACATGCTGACAGTCCGGATCTTTCTCCAGAGCTTTATTGATCCAGTTCACAAAGGCCACCTTCTCCTCCTCTGCAGATGGAAGAAACCTCACATCAGAGAGCGGCTAAAGCCAAAACACCTTTCTATAAAACAACAAAAAACCCTAAAAAGCAACAAAAAACGTTTGTGTCGTTTCGTTTCGTTTCGTGGCGTGGCTTCGTGTTGTTCCGTGACGTGTTGTTTCATCTTATGTCGCTTCGTGTTGTTTCGTGTCGTGTTGTTTCGTGTCGTGTTGTTTCGTGTCGTGTTGTTTCGTGTCGTGTTGTTTCGTGTCGTGTTGTTTCGTGACGTGTTGTTTCGTGTCGTGTTGTTTCGTGTCGTGTTATTTCGTGGCGTGGCTTCGTGTTGTTCCGTGACGTGTTGTTTCATCTTATGTCGCTTCGTGTTGTTTCGTGTCGCTTCGTGTTGTTTCGTGACGTGTTGTTTCGTGTCGTGTTGTTTCGTGTCGTGTTGTTTCGTGTCATGTCGTGACGTGTCGTGTTGTTCTGTGACGTGTTGTTTCGTGTTGTGTTGTTTCGTGTCGTGTTGTTTCGTGTCGTGTTGTTCTGTGTCGTGTTGTTCCGTGACGTGTTGTTTCGTGTCGTGTTGTTTCGTGTCGTGTTGTTCCGTGACGTGTTGTTCCGTGTCGTGTTGTTCTGTGACGTGTTGTTCCGTGACGTGTTGTTTCGTGTCGTGTTGTTCCGTGACGTGTTGTTTCGTGTCGTGTTGTTCCGTGATGTGTTGTTTCGTGACGTGTTGTTCTGTGACGTGTTGTTTCGTGTCGTGTTGTTCCGTGACGTGTTGTTTCGTGTCATGTCGTGACGTGTCGTGTTGTTCCGTGACGTGTTGTTTCGTGTCATGTTGTGACGTGTCGTGTTGTTCTGTGACGTGTTGTTTCGTGTCGTGTTGTTCCGTGACGTGTTGTTTCGTGTCGTGTTGTTCCGTGACATGTTGTTTCGTGTCATGTCGTGACGTGTCGTGTTGTTTCGTGTCGTGTTGTTCCGTGACGTGTTGTTTCGTGTCGTGTTGTTCCGTGACGTGTTGTTTCGTGTCATGTCGTGACGTGTCGTGTTGTTTCATCTTATGTCGTTTCGCGTTGTGTTGTGTCATTGTTGTGTTGTACATACCTGAGTACGAGTGCTGAGTGCCGGACTGCTCCGAGGTTCCTGCCACGCTACAGATTCCCTCCTTTTTGTTGATGGCCTTCCTGAACGTCTTGGCCACCTCGCTGCTCTTCAGCCCGTGAACGATCTGAAAATTCCAGAAGAATTGGAAAAGCAGTTTAAACCATCATCAGGAGACATTTAATATTTCAGTCATGTTAAATCTTCTACTGTAAAAACAAAGAGCTGACCTGAGTGAACTCATCGAAGGTGAGCTGGTTGCTGGTCTTGGTCAGCTCCTGGACGATCTCTCGGACACGGTAGCCCGGCAGTGCCAGGTTAGCGGCCCTGAAAAGCTCGGTGAGTTCGTCCTTGCTGATAAATCCGTTGTTGTCCACGTCTGAGGACGGAAAGTAAGACAGAAGATTTGACTCATTTTTCTTGCTACTCCATAATTTAAAATCCACACGTGACAAATGTGTATTTATCTATAAAATAGTTCAAACTATGAAGACAGAGCAGGCGGGATTCGAACCCTGCACCATTCATCATGGAGCTCTTCCTCTTACCGATCTTTGCAAACGCTTCTCTCAGTTCCTCCAGCTCCTCCGGAGAGATCTGCGTGGTGGTGGCCATGTTGGAAACCTAAAGCTGACAGAGCAGAGACGGACGGCGTTAAATGAAGCCCAGACCTGACGGCGCTGACAGAGCTGCTGAGAAGAAGGAAGCGGACAGAGATGCCATCTTCTGATTCTGAACTGTGATGCAAACTGATCACACTTCTCACTTCTGCTGCCTCCAGCTTCCTGTTTCTGCTGTTGCACTTCCTGTCTGACAGAGAAGTTCTTGTGTACATTACCCACAATACAGCTGGACCACTTTTAATGTTTTAAACAATCATGAATGAATGCTAACGAGCTTTTCCTGCCTTAAACACTCGTTAACTTCAGAGCAGTTAATTAGATCAAACATGCTCATTAACATCACAGCTGTTTTATGCTAAGCTAACTAGTGACTAGCTCCTCGAGAGCGTGGTATCAGTCTCAATAGTTTTTATTCGTTTACTCTGAGTGATCATGTAACAAGCGTTAAAAATGTGCAGATGAGGAAGAGTGAAACCCGCTGATCACATGACATGGTTTATTTCAGTGTGATGATTCACTCGGAGCGCGAGCGTCTGTTCAAAAAAAGGATGTTGCACGTACGCCGTGACTGAGGCTTCAAAACCACAAAGAGGAAGAAGAATGATTCAACTTCCTGCAGAGAGGCGAGCTGATGGTGACACGTGTCGAGAAAAAACTCCACCTGAGTCCGATCATAGACGCTGAAACTTTATTAAACCGACACGCAGCGATTCAACACAAAGATTCATCAGAACAGGTGTCACTTCCTTGTTTCAGCAGGAAGTGACATTACATATGTTATATATTATGTATAAGATTATATATTTCATGTATTTCTCTCAATGTGTCGTGATGAACTGGCCACTTGTCCATGGCGGACCCCGCCTCTTGCCACAAGTCAGCTGGTATAGGCTCCACTAACAAGCTAACGTCACCGTTAGCTCCACTGACGGGCTAACGTCAGCTTTAGCTCCACTGACGGGCTAACGTCAGCTTTAGCTCCACTGACGGGCTAACGTCACCGTTAGCTCCACTGACGGGCTAACGTCAGCTTTAGCTCCACTGACGGGCTAACGTCAGCTTTAGCTCCACTGACGGGCTAACGTCAGCTTTAGCTCCACTGACGGGCTAACGTCAGCTTTAGCTCCACTGACGGGCTAACGTCACCGTTAGCTCCACTGACGGGCTAACGTCAGCGTTACATAACAACATTATTTATCATTGTTGACTCATCCTTATGTTGGTCACTGAGCATGTGCAGTACTTCCTGTCGTGTGTGACATCATCATTAGTCTGTCTTGTGGTTTGTTGGACTTTCTGATTGACCACAGTTTCCTTCTTTCTTTTGGAGCCGAGCGGTCAGAGAGCGGCAGGGTCCGCCTCAGCTGGACTTCACTGTAAACATTGGTACCATAAATGTACATATATGTGTGTGTGTGTGTGTGTGGTAACTGATTCAACAGCCACAGCTCCATATTCAGTCTATATACTGTCTGTATGTACATATAAATATATATATATGCAGACAATATATATGTACATATATGTACATAGAGACAAATACATGAAGTATACATGCGCACTGAGCTGCTGATCAACAGTGTGTCGTGTCATGTTATCACAGATGTTCTGGGAACGTTGTAAAGACGTGGAGACGACAAGAGACAGACAGGTACATACAGAGACAGACAGACAGACAGACAGGTACGTACAGAGACAGACAGACAGACAGACAGGTACGTACAGAGACAGACAGACAGACAGGTACGTACACAGACAGACAGACAGGCACATACAGAGACAGACAGACAGACAGGTACGTACAGAGACAGACAGACAGGTACATACAGAGACAGACAGACAGACAGGTACGTACAGAGACAGACAGACAGACAGACAGGTACATACAGAGACAGACAGACAGACAGGTACGTACAGAGACAGACAGACAGGTACATACAGAGACAGACAGACAGACAGGTACGTACAGAGACAGACAGACAGACAGACAGGTACGTACAGAGACAGACAGACAGACAGACAGACAGGTACGTACAGAGACAGACAGACAGACAGACAGGTACATACAGAGACAGACAGACAGGTACATACAGAGACAGACAGGTACATACAGAGACAGACAGACAGACAGACAGACAGGTACGTACAGAGACAGACAGACAGGTACATACAGAGACAGACAGACAGGCACATACAGAGACAGACAGGTACATACAGAGACAGACAGACAGGCACGTACAGAGACAGACAGACAGACAGACAGGTACGTACAGAGACAGACAGACAGGCACATACAGAGACAGACAGGTACATACAGAGACAGACAGACAGGCACATACAGAGACAGACAGGCACATACAGAGACAGACAGGTACATACAGAGACAGACAGGGAGAGACACACAGACATTTAGCGCAGCAGCATTCTGACTGTTTGAGCTGAATGGAACGTGGCCTTCATCAGCTGAGTTTAAAATGGCTGCTGTGATTGGTCTGTGACCACACCTCTGTACCTCTGTAAAGATACGTCATAACGAGTATTACGGTAATGTACGGTAATGTTTATGTAATCTGAACTTCCACATCTGTCTGTCTGTCTGTCTGCCTGTCTGTCTGCCTGTCTGCCTGTCTGTCTTCCATCACGTGACTCTGACTGTGGCGTTGTTGGACCTCGTCAACATGCGTCACATGTGCTCCAGAACCTCGGCCGTCTGTTCAAATGTTAAACCGGGTCAGATGGCGTCCTGATCTGCCTGTCTGTGTGCCTGCCTGTCTGTGTGCCTGCCTGTCTGTGTGCCTGCCTGTCTGTGTGCCTGCCTGTCTGCCTCTGAGGGGTTTTTAGTTGTGTCAGTTGAAGTGAGGCTGACCGCAGACTTCCTGTTCAGCTCCGCAGAGCTTTAACTTCTTCTTCCCTGAACACCTCGTTCAGCTTCACGTTAAAACACTTTTATCAGACGGCACAGAGTTAGACAAGCGAGAGACGGGTCTGAAGGTTCTGACGGAGTCGGACCGTCATCCAGACCTGGACCTGTCCTGGCTGCAGACCAGAACCAAAGCCAGGTTCTGGTCTCCAGCCAGGACAGGTCCAGGTCTGGATAACCGACATGTGCTCAGCGCGATGCCTTCAGGGACCACCTGTGTGGATCAGACTTACCTGAGAGGTGAGGCGAGGAGTCTGCAGGTGTCAGGGCGCGGAGGATGACTTGTCTGTCTCTCAGTCCGTCGACAGGCACTGAGCGCAGAGCGACAGCTCGTCTATTCAAATGAACGAGGAAGGAAGTGACACGCTGCGCAGAAACAGGAATCAAAGCTTTTGTCTTTATATGGCAATGAACGCCGCGGCACGGAGAGGTGACCCCACGACAGGTCTGTGAGACAGGTCTGTCTGTGAGACAGGTCTGTCTGTGAGACAGGTGGCAAGGAGTCAGGACGACAGGATCCAGAATTCAGAGTCACATGACTGAAATCTATTTATTAATTAAATGAGACAGACAGGTACCTGGTCATGATGTCAGAGGTCAGGACAAACCAATCAACAGCCTCTGTGTCTGTGAACTGAAACACAAACTGCAGTTCATCAAACGTCCACTTGAGGCTGGCTCCAGAAGTGAGTCAGTCTCCATAAGTCCCCATGTTAAAATGTCCAACTTCACAGCAGAAATAAACATGTTTACAGCCTGGTACAAAAAACAGTTTTGGTCTCTATAGCTAATTTCCCCGTTCATGACAACTGTACTGAGGGTGAATTTTTATACAACTCACCTGTTCAGATTATATTAAGGCTTAAAGTTATGCAGGATTAAGAGCGTGGACGCTTTGATTGACAGGTGGGTGTCTTCATGGAGAGACTGAGACTACGTCCAGGTTTTAGACAGTCTGCGGGGACGTCACGGAGACTACGTCCAGGTTTTAGACAGTCTGCGGGGACGTCACGGAGACCACGTCCAGGTTTTAGACAGTCTGCGGGCACGTCACGGAGACTACGTCCAGGTTTTAGACAGTCTGCGGGGACGTCACGGAGACCACGTCCAGGTTTTAGACAGTCTGCGGGCACGTCACGGAGACTACGTCCAGGTTTTAGACAGTCTGCGGGGACGTCACGGAGACCACGTCCAGGTTTTAGACAGTCTGCGGGGACGTCACGGAGACTACGTCCAGGTTTTAGACAGTCTGTGGGGACGTCACGGAGACTACGTCCAGGTTTTAGACAGTCTGCGGGGACGTCACGGCGACCACGTCCAGGTTTTAGACAGTCTGCGGGGACGTCACGGAGACTACGTCCAGGTTTTAGACAGTCTGCGGGGACGTCACAGAGACTACGTCCAGGACAGTCTGTGCTTGACACCATCAGGATGTAAACAGGGTGTCCACATACTTTTGGCCCGCAAGTGTGTCCCCTTTAATTCTTCTACCTGTTACAGGTGGATGCCTTCGGCTGTGTTTCTCTCCGTTGTGTGTTTCTGTATTTCCGCGGGAAACGTCTCGTTCACCTGGCTCCGGCACAGTGCAGAGGACGCACCTGAGCTTTGAGCCAATCAGAAGCTGGCATGCAGTTAGAGGAAAGAAACAAAGTGAGCCGATTGGTTAGATTCATGTCCGTCACGAGCTGAAGGCGGGAGGACGACAACACACACACACACACACACACACGCACGCACGCACGCGAACACAAAGAGTGATAGTTGACGGTTGCTATGGCCGTTGCTATGGCTCTTTTCAACCGGAAACCGCAGAGAACTTGATCTCCGCAGTAAGGTGATTTTAATACTTTTATTTTTTAGTTATTTGATCATCATTAACTGGTTAAAAATGAGCTCGTGCCATTTGGATGAGTAATGGCGCTAAATGACGTCACAGTAACTCAGTCAGCTGGTGACTAGTTAGCATTAGCAGCTAGCTAAGCTGTTAGTATATTAGTGCTGATGTTTTAAATCTTTATGTTCAACTTTAAGCTTCAACATTTTCATTTAATACAACAGCTTTTATTTTGAAAAACATGATACGTTTACAAAATAAAAGACCCATAATAATAATAAAGTTATTAAACTTCAATATTTCTTCACAGACCTTCATCATGTCGTCTCACAGCCGTCTTCTTCGGAGGCCTCTGCCTCCAAGAGGTTTCCCGCCTGTCATAAAAAGTCTTCCTGCTCGCAGAGCTTCAGGTAAACTCACCTGTGATCAGTCACCTGTGATCAGTCTGATGAGTCAGAACCAGAACTGACCCACTGTGTCACCTGAGCAGGTGGTGCAGTGATCGTGGATCGGGCTGACGTAGGTACGAGAGGATCCAGCAGGCAGGACGCTGACACCCCCGTCCCCCGAGCAGCTCCGCCCACTCCTCTGCTGCCCGACACCTCCACCTGTCTGATGGGCGGAGTCACCCAGGGCTTCCCCTGTAAACCACCACGCACCCGGCCCAAGAACCCCCTGCTGACCCTCCTCCAGTCAGGTAACCATGACGACGAGCCATGACCCCCCAGATTGTCTAAAACCTGGACGTAGTCTCTGTGACGTCCACAGACTGTCTAAAACCTGGACGTAGTCTCTGTGACGTCCACACAGACTGTCTAAAACCTGGACGTAGTCTCCGTGACGTCCCCACAGACTGTCTAAAACCTGGACGTAGTCTCTGTGACGTCCACACAGACTGTCTAAAACCTGGACGTAGTCTCCGTGACGTCCCTGCAGACTGTCTAAAACCTGGACGTAGTCTCTGTGATGTCCACAGACTGTCTAAAACCTGGACGTAGTCTCTGTGACGTCCACAGACTGTCTAAAACCTGGACGTAGTCTCTGTGACGTCCCTGCAGACTGTCTAAAACCTGGACGTAGTCTCTGTGACGTCCACAGACTGTCTAAAACCTGGACGTAGTCTCTGTGACGTCCACACAGACTGTCTAAAACCTGGACGTAGTCTCCGTGACGTCCCCACAGACTGTCTAAAACCTGGACGTAGTCTCTGTGACGTCCACACAGACTGTCTAAAACCTGGACGTAGTCTCCGTGACGTCCCTGCAGACTGTCTAAAACCTGGACGTAGTCTCTGTGATGTCCACAGACTGTCTAAAACCTGGACGTAGTCTCTGTGACGTCCACAGACTGTCTAAAACCTGGACGTAGTCTCTGTGACGTCCCTGCAGACTGTCTAAAACCTGGACGTAGTCTCTGTGACGTCCACAGACTGTCTAAAACCTGGACGTAGTCTCTGTGACGTCCACACAGACTGTCTAAAACCTGGACGTAGTCTCCGTGACGTCCCCGCAGACTGTCTAAAACTTGGACATAGTCTCTGTGACTCTGATAAATGATTCTTAAAGTTTTATCTGTCTTGTTAATAATAATAATTCATGTTGTGGCAGACTCCAGGTTCGCGGCTCCGCCCCCCACGTTTTGTCTCAGTGACTTCCTTCAGAGGACGCCGTCGGTCTGCAGAGCCAATCATCATCCAGGATCTACAGACTGAACACTGTAACGAGCTGCGTGTCAATCAACCTGATTCTGATCTGACTCACTGATGATTGGCTGACCTGAGGAGGGCTGAACGACCAACCAGCCAATCCTGAGACAGCTGGATGATCAAACAGTTTATTAAAAACAAACACTGACACAAAAATCAGGTTTATTCAAAAAGTCTTTATTTACAGCCGAGTATGTACAGAGTATTTACAGACATCTGTCCATTAATAACCACTGACTGCACTACAGACAGACACCACAGCTCTGTCCGTTCCACTGTGTTATCTGTACAATCTATGGCCCCGCCCCTTTGCCTCTGTGCTCCAATCAGAACGTCTCGGTCAGTTTTCTCCTTTCCTGTACTTACATATGCTACGCTACGTGCTACGCTACGTGCTACGCTACGTGCTAGCTCATCTCCGTTTAAAATACAATCTAACACGTAGCATACCTAAGGACAGGAGAGGAAGTTGACCGAGGCTTGTGATTGGAGCACAGAGCAAAAAGGGGCGGGGCGAAGGGTAGGGTCGATTATGTTAGCTTAGCATCAAGACAGGAAACCAGGCGAACAATGTCGTCGCTTCTCAGGTTAGCAGGCCAAGAAACTGTCACATGACACCGCTCAGCTGACCGAAACGGTCAGCTGAGCGGTGTCATGTGACAGTTTCTTGTTACCTGACTTAAAGCTAAGCTAAGCTAAGCTAACTAGCTGCTGCTCAGTGGTGACACACACACACACACACACACACACACACACACACACACACACACACACACACACACACACACACACACACGCGCTCAGTCTGAGTCGCTGCTGCTGCTCGACGTGTCGGTCGACATGGCCTCCACGTCGTCCTCGTTCTCCTTGTTGTGACCGGGCGGCTCCAGGCCGAAGTCGTTGCCGTGGTGAGGAGGCAGCATCCCCACGGAGACGTCTGACGACTGCCAGGGGTAGTGAGGCGTCAGCACGTCTGACCAATCAGAGAGCAGAGGAGAGGAGGCGGTTATTCTGCCGTCAGCGGGAGATCCACGACAGGAAGTGACATCACAAACCAGACGGACTCACCTGGTAACCTCCCGGCGGCCAGCGCGTCGCCCGGCAGGTGTCCGTTCACGCCGTTGGTTGGCAGGTTGGCCATGTGACCCAGCATCCCGCTGCGCATCTCCAGGTCGGTGGGGTACGGTCTGCGTGGATCACCTGAGGAGGACGCGCAGGTCAACACAGAACCAGAACCAGAACCAGAACACGAGGACCGGCAGCACCGCCACCACTCCACCTGAGGTTCTTACCTGGGACCCAGTTCAGAGGAGCACACACGGCGTTACTGGCACTGATCCTGTGAGCGTACTTTATGATCTCCTCTGAAGAGATGCTCCCTGTGAGGACGACAGGACAGGAGGTGAGACAGGCAGGCAGACAGACAGGCAGACAGGCAGGCAGACAGACAGACAGGCAGACAGGCAGGCAGACAGACAGGCAGGCAGAGACAGACAGGCAGACAGACAGACAGACAGGCAGACAGGCAGACAGACAGACAGGCAGACAGGCAGACAGACAGACAGGCAGGCAGGCAGGCAGGCAGACAGGCAGGCAGACAGACAGGCAGGCAGACACGCAGACAGACAGGCAGGCAGGCAGGCAGAGACAGACACGCAGACAGACAGGCAGGCAGGCAGGCAGAGACAGACACACAGACAGGCAGGCAGACAGGCAGGCAGACAGACAGACAGACAGACAGAGACAGACAGACAGACAGACAGACAGATAGACAGATAGACAGAGACAGACAGACAGACAGGCAGACAGACAGACAGGCAGGCAGGCAGACAGACAGGCAGGCAGACAGACAGACAGGCAGAGACAGACAGTCAGACACGCAGACAGACAGACAGGCAGACAGACAGGCAGGCAGACAGACAGGCAGGCAGACACGCAGACAGACAGGCAGGCAGGCAGGCAGAGACAGACACGCAGACAGACAGGCAGGCAGGCAGACAGAGACAGACAGACACGCAGACAGACAGGCAGGCAGACAGGCAGACAGACAGGCAGGCAGGCAGACAGACAGACACACAGACAGACAGACACACAGACAGGCAGGCAGACAGACAGAGAGACAGACAGACACGCAGACAGACAGATAGACAGGCAGACAGAGACACAGACAGACAAACAGAAAGGCAGACAGAGAGACAGATACACAGACAGACACACAGACAGGCAGACAGACAGGCAGGCAGACAGACAGACAGACAGATAGACAGGCAGAGACAGACAGACAGACAGACAGGCAGACAGACAGACAGACAGATAGACAGGCAGAGGCAGACAGACAGACACGCAGACAGACAGGCAGGCAGACAGGCAGACACACAGACAGGCAGACAGACAGACAGACAGGCAGGCAGACAGACAGACAGACAGATAGACAGGCAGAGACAGACAGACAGACAGGCAGGCAGACAGACAGACAGACAGATAGACAGGCAGAGACAGACAGACAGGCAGAGGCAGACAGACAGACACGCAGACAGACAGGCAGACAGACAGACAGACAGACAGACAGGCAGGCAGACAGACAGGCAGACAGACAGACAGACAGACAGACAGGCAGGCAGAGACAGACAGACACACAGACAGACAGAGAAAGGCAGACAGACAGACAGGCAGGCAGACAGAGACAGACACACAGATAGACAGGCAGAGACAGACAGACAGACAGACAGACAGACAGAGGCAGACAGACAGGCAGGCAGACAGGCAGACAGACACACACACAGACAGGCAGGCAAACAGACAGACACACAGATAGACAGGCAGAGACAGACAGACAGACAGACAGGCAGAGGCAGACAGACAGACACGCAGGCAGACAGACAGACAGACAGGCAGGCAGACAGACAGACAGACAGATAGACAGGCAGAGACAGACAGACAGACAGACAGGCAGAGGCAGACAGACAGACACGCAGACAGACAGGCAGGCAGACAGACAGACAGACACACAGACAGGCAGACAGACAGACAGGCAGGCAGACAGACAGGCAGGCAGACAGACAGACAGACAGATAGACAGGCAGAGACAGACAGACACACAGACAGGCAGAGGCAGACAGACAGACACGCAGAGAGACAGGCAGACAGGCAGACAGACAGACAGGCAGACAGACAGGCAGACAGACAGACAGACAGGCAGGCAGACAGACAGGCAGACAGACAGACAGACAGAGAAAGGCAGACAGACAGACAGGCAGGCAGACACACAGACAGACAGAGAAAGGCAGACAGACAGACAGGCAGGCAGACAGAGACAGACAGACAGACACACACACAGACAGGCAGGCAAACAGACAGAGAGACAGAGACAGACAGACAGACAGACAGACAGGCAGGCAGGCAGGCAGGCAGACAGAGACAGACAGGCAGACAGACAGACAGACAGGCAGACAGACAGACAGAAAGGCAGACAGACAGACAGAAAGGCAGACAGACACACAGTCACACAGACAGAAAGGCAGACAGACAGGTGTGTGTGTGTCTCACCTTTCCGGGCCTTGTCGATGGACTTGAGCTTCTCTTTGGCCTGGTAAACAGCTGTGGCCTGAAAACATGAGTCACATGACGACGTTACAATTTACAGACGGCGCCTGAAGTGTCCTCAGATCTGTGCTTCAGTCTCAGACAAAGGCAAAGACTGGTTAAGACTACGACTGCATCCAGACATACAGGTTGATTTGTCAACATCAGCGCTGTGATTGGACGTCAGGCTGTCTCATGTCAGCACACCCTGGTCTTAGTCTTAGGTAGTCTTTGTTGTAGTTGGTCTCAGTCTCTGGTCTTGATATAAACATGCAGTAAGACCTGTCTGAGCTCAGTCTCGGTCTCAGTCTCGGTCTCGGTCTCTCCACCCACCAGGATGTGCTCGGCCTCCTTCAGCTGTTTCTGGAGCTGTTGGATGTCGCTGTCTCTCTTCTCCACCTCTTTCTCCAGCAGCTGCATCTCCTGGTGAACCTTCCCCTGCTGCTGCGCCTCCTCCATCAGCTCCTGGAACTCCCTGTCCCTCTGCACCAGCAGCTCCAGCACCTGAGCACCACAGACAGACAGGTTAGCGTGTGACCCGGTCTGACCCGGTCTGACCCGGTCCAGTCTGGTCTCCTGTACCTGCGTGTCCTCTCCAGGCTGAGGCAGCTTCTGTCCTCTGGACAGCGCCAACATCTCGATCAGCTCCCTGAAACAGAACCAGAACCAGAACCAGAGCTCAGAGCTGAGCAGGCTAACGGCGATGCTAACGTGAATGCTAACCTTAATGCTAATGCTAATGTTGATGCTAACGATGATGCTAAGGCTAACGTAGCCGTTAGCTCCGTGCTAACGCTCGCGCTGAGCTAACAAACAGCAGCAGCGTGAGACAGGCCGCACAGAGCCGACAGACGGCCGGCTGAGAGCTGACTGACCCGGGATAAAAACGTCACTGTACCGGGATAAAACCTCCAGGTCGTCCAGCGCGCGCAGCAGCCGCTCCTTCGTTGACTTCTCCGCCGCCGTCGCCATGGTTGTTTTTCGTCGCTTCTGCGCAAGACAGGAAGTAGCGGCTGCCATGTCCTCCTCCTCTTCTTCTTCTTTGAGGGTTTGTCTTACTGCCGCCGTGTGGTGTGACTGAAGTACTGCAGCACAGGAGAATATTAGAATACAGTTTTTCTCAGTTGCTAAAACACTAAACCCTGCTGTCTGAACCAAAGGCTCAGCTGTCTGAACCAAAGGCTCTGCTGTCTGACCCAAAGGCTCTGCTGTCTGAACCAAAGGCTCAGCTGTCTGACCCAAAGGCTCTGCTGTCTGAACCAAAGGCTCTGCTGTCTGAACCAAAGGCTCTGCTGTCTGAACCAAAGGCTCAGCTGTCTGAACCAAAGGCTGTGCTGTCTGACCCAAAGGCTCAGCTGTCTGAACCAAAGGCTCTGCTGTCTGAACCAAAGGCTCAGCTGTCTGACCCAAAGGCTCTGCTGTCTGAACCAAAGGCTCTGCTGTCTGAACCAAAGGCTCAGCTGTCTGAACCAAAGGCTCAGCTGTCTGAACCAAAGGCTCAGCTGTCTGAACCAAAGGCTCTGCTGTCTGAACCAAAGGCTCAGCTGTCTGAACCAAAGGCTCAGCTGTCTGAACCAAAGGCTCTGCTGTCTGACCCAAAGGCTCTGCTGTCTGACCCAAAGGCTCTGCTGTCTGACCCAAAGGCTCTGCTGTCTGAACCAAAGGCTCTGCTGTCTGAACCAAAGGCTCTGCTGTCTGACCCAAAGGCTCTGCTGTCTGAACCAAAGGCTCTGCTGTCTGAACCAAAGGCTCTGCTGTCTGACCCAAAGGCTCTGCTGTCTGAACCAAAGGCTCTGCTGTCTGACCCAAAGGCTCTGCTGTCTGAACCAAAGGCTCTGCTGTCTGAACCAAAGGCTCTGCTGTCTGACCCACTGATTGAATCAATCACTCTTTTGGCAAAACCATAAGCACTTTTCACCTGTTAGACACTTGCCAACACATTTTCATTGTGATGCACCCGTGCTGCATAATGGTGAGCACAGGTGACAAAAGTCAAACACAATTAAAGCACGGGTGTCACCACTTGAACACAACAACTCAAAATTGATCACACTTGTGGCTAATGATGTGAGGGAACATATAAGCCAGTTCAGAGAGCACTGGCTTGTGAGGCCTTACAATGGATAGAAATCTGAGAGGAAGAGTTCGTGTGAGAGGAGGTCGAGGAGGTCGAGGAGGTTGAGGAGGTCGAGGAGGTCGAGGAGGTCAGCGAAGACAAAGAACAGTAATATCTGATGAAATCAGAGCTGCTGTGATTGACTATGTTCTTGTCCATGGTGTGAGCATGAGGGAGGCCGGACAAAGGGTCCAACCAAACATCAGTAGATTCACTGTGTCCACCATAAACCGAAGACTTAGAGAAGAGAACAGGTAATTACCTTTTTTGACCTTATAGTACAGTACGTAAACGTTGACAGCAATTACTGTATGACATACTATATACTGTACCACAGTATACTGTAAGTAAATATATGTTTCAGTACATCACTGTACCAATGTACTGTAGTATTGTAATGGAGGGTTGGTCTAACTGTTTGTAGGCCTAGTATTCCACGTATATTTTTTGTAACTGCATGTTCTCTTTTTGTAGACTTGAAAGACTGCCACATGGGGGTGGGAGGACAGCTATGTTCTCCCCACACCAAGAGACCCTAATTGTTGATATGGTCCGTGAGAACAACGCCATTAAACTGAGTGAAATTTAGCAGAAGATCATTGAGGACCATGTAAATTTTGAGGGTCAGCCTCTCTACTGTTGATCGTGTCCTCAAGCGCAACAGACTGCGCATGAAACAGCTGTACAGAGTGCCCTTTGATCGCAACTCAGACAGAGTCAAAGATTCCAGTATGTACAGGTTGGTACATATCCAGACACATTCAATGTTGATTACTCTAAGTAGTGATTTACTGTAGTGCCTAAATCACTTTTTCTGTATCACTTACAAAACTATATCTATTTCTACAGAGGGTTTTTCAACTGGATGCAATGGAAAGGCCCCATGAATACATCTACATGGATGAAGCTGGGTGTAATCTCACCAGAAGGAGAGGCCGTAATGTGATTGGCCATCGGGCCATTGTTGGTGTCCCTGGGCAGCATTGTGGCAATGTCACATTATGTGCTGCCATCAGCAATCATGGGGTTGTTCACCATCATGCCAACCTGGGGCCCTACAACACTCACCAGCTCCTCATTTTCCTCAATCACATGCGAGATGCTCTGTTAGGGCAGCAGGATGAGCATCCCATCTATGTTGTTGTTGTTTGGGACAATGTGAGTTTTCACAGAGCCCTCCAGGTTAGAGTGGTTCACTGTGAACCAAGATTTTATCAATCTTTGCCTTCCACCGTACTCCCCTTTCTTAAACCCCATTGAGGAATTCTTCTCCTCATGGCAGTGGACGGTATATGAACGCCAACCTTACACCAGGGTAAATCTCCTGCAAGCCATGGAACTTGCCTGTGGTGACACAGGTGTGGAGGCATGCCAAGCCTGGATACGGCATGCCAGGGGTTTTTCCCCCTGTTGCCTGGCCAGACAAAATGTGGCCTGTGATGTGGATGAAGTCCTGTGGCCTGACCCAGTACGGAGACATGATGCTGTGGCTGAGTAATGCAATTATTTGTATATTTTTGTACTTTATTTTTACATGGGCTTACTGTACACAAGTGGCAAATGCACAAGATTTCTGTTTTTTGTCTTTTTGTACAAGTGCTAAATGCACAGGTTTTTTGTTTTGCAACATGCATTTAGCCTACAGTGAACAATAAACATTTATTTCTCCAGCTTCGTGTCCTGAGCATTGTTTTCTATTTTTCTATGCAGTGTTTAGTGACTGCTCAGTAGTGTTTTTAATTTTGATTGACTCGGAGTACGATTTGACAACATAGTTCAGTTTTGAGCACAGACTGAACTGTTTTGAGGTGAAAGTTTGGTTTTGCAAGAGTCTGAGGTTTTGTGAATGTAGCTTGAAAATTGGGTTTTGTGTTCACACTTTAGAGAAAAGGAGAGCAGCTTTCAAGAAATGTGTCTTAGCAATCGAGAAAAACTGTAATATAAATAATATTCACAGAGAGTAGCTCAGACTGGAGAGGGAGGGGACGTCGTGCAGGACCACAGCAGCAGCCACGATCCAGAGAACCTGCTGGACGAGAGAGCACAGAAACTCCGGGGAAGAAGTTTAGTTAGTAACATGCATTAACATGCATTAATGAGACATGTATGTTTACAGATGGTGATGGTGATGGGGAGAAAGAGAGAGAGAGATTTGAGTAGAGTTTTCAGTAAAGGGAGATGTGACTACATCTTCAACCAATACCGTGCCTGACTAGGCATAACCCTGAGAGAGAGACAGAGAGAGAAAGGAGAGAGGGGGAGTCCCCCGGCAGTCTAGTCCTATAGCAGCATAACTAAGGGATGACCTGAGCCAGCCCTAACTATAAGCTCTATCAAAAAGGAAAGTCTTAAGTCTACTCTTAAAAGTGTTGACCGTGTCTGCCTCCAGAACCCAAAATGGTAGTTTGTTCCACAGAAGAGGAGCTTGGTAGCTGAAAGCTCTGGCTCCCAGTCTACTTTTGGAAACTATAGGAACCACAAGGAACCCAGCATTCTGAGAGCGCAGCGTTCTAGAGGGATAGTAAGGTACTATGAGCTCTTTTAGATATGATGGTGCCTGACCATGAAGAGCTTTGTATGTAAGGAGAAGAATTTTAAATTCTATTCTAGATTTAACAGGTAGCCAATGCAAAGAAGCCAAAATGGGAGAGATGTGATCTCTGATCTTGGTTCCTGTCAGAACACGTGCAGCAGCACTCTGAATTAGCTGCAAAGTCCTCAGAGACTTACTGGAGCAGCCTGATAACAAAGAGTTACAATAGTCCAGCCTAGAAGTAACAAATGCATGGACTATTTTTTCTGCATCCGCTTGAGATACGATGCGTCTGATTTTGGCGATGTTACGTAAGTGGAAGAAAGCAGTCCTCGAAATTTGTTTTATGTGACATTAAAGGACAAATCCTGATCAAAAACAACTCCAAGATTCTTTACGGTGGAGCTGGAGGCCAGGGTGATCTCGTCTAAAGTAACTAAGTCTCTAGAAAGAGTTTCTGAGGTTCTTGGGTCCAATTACAAGAACTTCAGTTTTGTCTGAATTTAACATCAGAAAATTGTAGGTCATCCAACTTTTTATATCCTTAAGGCATGCTTGGAGTTTAGTTAACTGATTGGTTTCATCAGGCTTGATCGATAAATATAATTGGGTGTCATCAGCATAACAATGAAAATTAATGGAGTGATTCCTAATAATGTTCCTAGAGGAAGCATATATAAACTGAATAGAAGTGGTCCTAGCACAGAACCTTGTGGAACTCCATGACAAACTTTGGTATGCATGGAGGATTCATCACTGACATGAACAAACTGAGATCGATCTAAAAAATACGATTTAAACCAGCTTAGGGCGGTTCCTTTGATGCCAATTTGATGTTCCAGTCTCTGTAAAAGAATTTGATGGTCAATGGTGTCAAATGCGGCACTAAGATCTAACAGGACAAGTACAGAGATGAGTCCTTTGTCTGATGCCATTAGGAGGTCATTTGTAACTTTGACTAGTGCGGTCTCTGTGCTATGATGCACTCTACACAGCAGACGTTTAACGAACCGTCCATACCTGAGACGTGACCACCTGACTGTTTAAACAGGAAACACAAGCACAATGTCAAACTGAGGAAGAGAACAGAACAGACTTCCTGTTTCACTTTGAGAAACATTTATTTTTACTTCTTTATTTTTCTTAATTTACTTTCACTTCTCTTTATTTTTATTGTTTTTTATTTATTTTAAAATATTTTTTCTCTCTGCTGTGATTGGGGGATGACCCGTCCAAACCTGGCAGCCCTCCTCTGGTTCAGTTCTGTTCATGTTCTGTACCGGAACCTCGGTGTGTTTACCTTCAAAATAAAAGCACTTAAAGTCCCGTTTCCGGTCTGACAGAAAAACACGAAAAAACACACAAAGTTTGAGAAATATATTTTTATTCATGCAGAGAGCTCGATGACGTCACTGCCTCGTGTCTTTTCTTTCTTTACTTTAGTTTTACTTGAGTTTTTATAATGTTTATAGTGTTTTTATTATGTTTTATAGTGTTTTAAAATGGTTTTATAGTGCTTTTATTATGTTTTATAGTGTTTTAAAATGGTTTTATAGTGCTTTTATTATGTTTTATAGTGTTTTAAAGTGGTTTTATAGTGTTTTTATTATGTTTTATAGTGTTTTAAAGTGGTTTTATAGTGTTTTTATTATGTTTTATAGTGTTTTAAAGTGGTTTTAAAATGGATTTATAGAAACATTTCCTGAACGACACAGCTCGTTCAGGAAATGTTGCTGCAGTTATGCTTTTATTTTGAAGCCAAACCGGAAGTCGTGTGGTAGCGGCCGTCGCCAGCTTGACCCCGCGCTGATCACAACAGCTCGTTGAGACTCGGCCGGAGAAGAAGTCACTTCATCCGGAGCTCTTTCTCTTCTCTCTGCCGCTGTTTGACGCTTGTTTTCGGCGCGTTTTTTCCCGCCCTGAGCCTGTCAGTGTTTGTTCCAGGATGGTCAAAGTGTCTTTTAACTCTGCTCTGGGGCAGAAGGACGCGAAGAAGGACGCAGAAAGTCTCCTTCACGACGAGGACAAAGTGAGTAAGAAAATGGCTAACGCGGCTAACGCTGTTAGCTCCGAGCTCGGCGGAGAAGACGCAGTTTGTTTGACGGTTTGACGTCGATTAAAGTCGATTAAAGTTGATTAAAGTCGGTTTGTTCCGAATATAACGACCTGATATTTGATACAAGTCACTGAAGTATTAATTCAGACGTGTTTGAGAGTGTCAGATAAATAATTTATGAGTTTGGTTACTTCCTCATTTAATGTCGCTTTTCTGTGTGTGCGTTTTTTAACTTTTATTCACTTTAAAACCTTTTTTTAAATAAAATACAGCTGGCGAGTTTTTATAGTTAAAACTTATTTTAAATGTCAGCCAGAAAAAATCCAGGAAGTCATTTTATGTTTAATTTTCTTCAAAACAAATAAAAACTAAAAAAACTCAGAGCACCTGAACGCATCACAGATAAGGAAAACCTTCAAAATAAAAGCCTCAACCCAGAAAAACTAAAACTTTATTTATTTATTTGCTTCAAAAAAGACTTTATTTTCATTATTTTTATTATTTCTTGAGTTTTTGTTTTTTCTGCTGATCTGTTTGTAAAATGCGTCACTGCGACACAAACAGGAAGTTTTAATGATGAAGAAACTTCACTGACAGTTTTGAAATAATTCATCTCGTTTGGTAAAAACTTTATTTTCAGGTGTGTCTCTGTCGTCCTGCATCGTCGTGACGACGCGTTTCAAACTTTGTTGAGTTTTCAGTGAAAGTGTCGATGAGACATTCAATGTTTGCTCCAGGCGCCTGGAAAGTGCTTGAAAAAGTGAAGTGGGTGAAGGTGGAGGCGCGACGGCGCCTGTTCTGAAAGAAAGAAAGAAAAGCTGCTCTGTGTCTTTCTGTTTCGATTGTTTCAGCCTGAGCCAAGCTGGGCCGGGCCGAGCCGAGGAGGACTGGAGTTTAACTCTGTTCTGTCTCTTCTGTGTGAGGCGACGGGAATCTCTGCGGTGTGTTTGTTGTGGCTGCAGACTGAGGAGGAGGTGAAGGGTGAGGTTTCAGTCTGAGTCTAATCTGGACGATGGGAGTTGAGTTTTCCTTAGCGGTTGAAGCGTCTTTGAACGCAGCACACTTTCTCTTTGGAGGGAGTTTCCTGCTGCATTCAGGGACTGTCCGACGTTTGACTTCCTGTCTGACTTTAAGTGTTTCATGTTGAGACTCTGCAGGCGATTGGTTGATTTTTGATGATTGATTGGTGCTGATCGTTTTCTGTGAAGTTTGAACGCTCGTCGAGCCGTTCGTGTCTTCAAACGGAGGTCAACCAATCAGAAGCCTCGGCTGGTCTGTGATGAAGACGCTCGCTGACACGTTTACATGAAACTCTGAACGAGCTGATTGGTTGATGAGTTAATGAGTGTGACTAATGGTGATCGATCGTCACTGCGCTGACTCATTAAAAATGCAGGTGAGTGTTCAGGCTGCGGGTGAACATTCAGGTGAGCGTTCAGGCTGCAGGTGAGTGTTCAGGCTGCAGGTGAGTGTTCAGGCTGCAGGTGAGTGTTCAGGCTGCAGGTGAACGTTCAGGTGAGCGTTCAGGCTGCAGGTGAACGTTCAGGTGAGCGTTCAGGCTGCAGGTGAGCGTTCAGGTGAGTGTTCAGGCTGCAGGTGAACGTTCAGGTGAGCGTTCAGGCTGCAGGTGAGCGTTCAGGTCAGTGTTCAGGCTGCAGGTGAGTGTTCAGGCTGCAGGTGAACGTTCAGGTGAGCGTTCAGGCTGCAGGTGAGCGTTCAGGTGAGTGTTCAGGTGAGCGTTCAGGTGAGTGTTCAGGCTGCAGGTGAGTGTTTAGGTGAGTGTTCAGGTGAGCGTTCAGGCTGCAGGTGAGTGTTTAGGTTGCAGGTGAGCGTTAAGGTGAGTGTTCAGGTTGCAGGTGAGCATTCAGGTGAGCGTTAAGGTGAGTGTTCAGGTTGCAG
>CP136868.1:2087115-2094615 GCA_033000465.1 Sciaenops ocellatus | reverse complement strand
AGACAGTTATCAGACAGACAGACAGACAGACAGGTATCAGACAGACAGACAGACTGTTATCAGACAGACAGACAGGTATCAGACAGGTGACAGACAGACAGGTGTCACACAGACAGACAGTTATCAGACAGACAGACAGACAGACAGGTATCAGACAGACAGACAGACAGTTATCAGACAGACAGACAGGTATCAGACAGACAGACAGACAGGTGTCACACAGACAGACAGGTATCAGACAGACAGACAGGTGACAGACAGACAGACAGATATCAGACAGACAGACAGGTATCAGACAGACAGACAGGTGACAGACAGACAGACAGACAGATATCAGACAGACAGACAGGTATCAGACAGACAGATATCAGACAGACAGGTATCAGACAGACAGACAGACAGGTGTCACAAAGACAGACAGGTATCAGACAGGTGACAGATATCAGACAGACAGACAGGTGACCGACAGACAGACAGATATCAGACAGACAGACAGGTATCAGACAGACAGACAGGTATCTGACCTCCCTGATTCAGGACAGGAAACATTTTATTTTGAAGAACTGGAATGGACAGGCTTAGATTTCCAAAATAAAGGTCAGAGCAGGTTTAACGTGTTCCAGTGAATGTTGGAGCATGTTGACATAGTTTTATTTTGGAAGGTTCCTCCTCTTGTTGGAGTGTTTTATTTTGAAAAGTTTCATTAATGTCATGTGACTAAAGGAGACTTCCTGTGTGTCCTCTCAGCAGGAGGATCGGGTCTACTGGTGCGGGGTGAGGTACCGTGAGGAAGACTACATGATCCCAGAGGAAGACGAGGTAACACTCTTACATCACTTCCTGTTGACTGGTTGGTTGGTTGACTGGTTGGTTGGTTGGTTGGTTGACTGGTTGGTTGACTGGTTGGTTGGTTGGTTGGTTGGTTGACTGGTTGGTTGGTTGACTGGTTGGTTGACTGGTTGGTTGACTGGTTGGTTGGTTGGTTGACTGGTTGGTTGGTTGACTGGTTGGTTGGTTGACTGGTTGGTTGACTGGTTGGTTGACTGGTTGGTTGACTGGTTGACTGGTTGGTTGACTGGTTGGTTGACTGGTTGGTTGGTTGGTTGACTGGTTGGTTGGTTGGTTGACTGGTTGGTTGGTTGACTGGTTGGTTGACTGGTTTACCGGCTGGTTTTCAGGTGGAGGTGCAGCTGCCTAACCACGTGCGTCAGGTGGAGGAGAGGATCCGGGTTCTGGAGCGGGAGCAGGTGGAGCTCATCAGCGTTCCTGTGCCAGACTTCGATGACGGTGACCCGGCAGACATCGTCCACGACTTCCAGAGGGTGAGGCGAAGCTCCGCCCCCCCCTGGCCTCTCATGACACCTACTTCCTGTTTGAACCACACTGTTGGTTTTTCACAATAAAAGTCCAACCCTGCTGTGTGCTCTGTTTCCTTCCTCAGAGTCTGACCGCCTACCTGGACCTGAGCCTCAACAAGTGTTACGTCATCCCGCTCAACACCTCCATCGTCATGCCGCCACGAGACTTCCTGGAGCTGCTCGTCAACGTCAAGGTGACAGACGACTGTCCATCGTCACGGCGACGAGCTGAAGTAACAATAAGAGTGTGTTAACCTGAGCTAACGTTTGTCCCTCCCTCCGTCCAGGCCGGCACCTACCTGCCTCAGTCCTACCTGGTCCACGAGGAGATGATCGTGACGGAGCGCCTGGAGCACGTGGACCAGCTCGGGTACTTCATCTACAACCTGTGCCGCGGCAAAGACACCTACAAGCTGCAGCGCCGAGACCGGATCCTGGGTGAGGACAGGAAGTCTTAACAGCAGGTGTGAACAGGTTTACCTGCAGAGTATTAACTGCCTGTCTGTCTGTCGTCCTCACAGGTATGCAGAAGCGCGAGGCGCTCAACTGCCGCAAGATTCTTCACTTTGAGAGCAAGTCTGTGGTCCAGACTCTGATCTGCGAGTCTTAAGAGGCGTGCAGTGAGACCTGCGTTTAACCCTCACCTGTCTGTTTTCTGTCCTTCAGGTAGTTTGAGTGAGTGAGACGAGTGAAATGTGAATAAAAAAAAAAGTTTTTCCACTTTTCTGTTCGGGGATCTTCTTTCCAGCAGCGATTAGCCGATATAAAGATGGTAAATTATTTTAATCAAACGTGACTGCAAGTATAACCTGAGCTTTTATTTTGATAGACAAGGGAAGTTAGTCTTTTTATTTCAACAGATTTCAAGAAAAAAGGCGACTTTTATACGAGCTGAGACTTTGTGTTTTTGTATTAGTCTGCTGTACTCCTTCAGGTTCTTCGGGTTCTGTCTGTTTCTGATCGTGTCACTTTGTTTTTTTGGATAACTCTTCCTGTTGTACTAATTTGTGTATATAATCTCTATAAAGATGAACAGACCAAGTCAATAAACAACCCAGAAAAATGATGACAGCTGTCTGTGTTTGTTCAACTTCAACATCAGACATCATCAATACACACTGAAAGACAACAAGTACATTTACTCTGGATTAAACCAGAAGTATTAACACACAGTAGAAATACTCTGTTACTGCAGTAAAGTTTGTTAAAACAGTATTTTAATGATTGATTGATCAGCTGATCCTTTGTACTGCAGTATTTGAACTTTGTTATGATGGTACTGAAGTAAACGTCTTCCTCTGCCTCTCATCAGTACTCAGTGTTTGAAGTATTTGTACACGGCAGCTCTGCTGTCGTCATGTGACCTCAGAGGACTGACCCCGGATCAGCTGTCCGCTGGGCCGGCGTGTCATTCGATCGCAGTGGAAATTTGTCCTTCATTAATCAGAGGGAGCTCGCACAGCACAGGGGCATCATGGGAAACGGGCCAGGTGGTTAGTGGTGCGGTGAAACCCGTCAGATTACAGATTACTTCAGATCACAGATTACTTCAGATCACAGATTACTTCAGATCACAGATTACTTCAGATTACAGATTACTTCAGATCACAGATTACTTCAGATTACAGTTCAAAAAAATCAAATATTCACAACAGAAACGTCACTGTGAGGTACTTAAGTATTTCTACTGCAAACACGACCGGTTAAAGTACTTTGGATACGTCACAGGG
Organism: Sciaenops ocellatus; assembly: GCA_033000465.1. NCBI lineage: Eukaryota > Metazoa > Chordata > Actinopteri > Sciaenidae > Sciaenops > Sciaenops ocellatus. The sequence continues at coordinate 2,091,527 of CP136868.1, read as the reverse complement.
ACGTCACGGAGACTACGTCCATAAATCTGTAATAAAATTATAACCTTATGTCTGTATCTTTGTAGTTCATGAAGTGTGAGGGCTGACTGTAGTCGACATTATTAAACATAAAGAATTCAAAACAATAAAAGATTCAAAGTTTTCAGTTTTTAATCACACAAAATAATTAATAATAACAATAGTTCTAATGAATCTTAAATATTAAAATGAGACTACAGAACATTCAAACTCTGATCGACCTCTGCTGTGACTTCATCTCCCAGCATACCTTGTGGTTTCCGCCCCTCGCGCTTGCCGTATTTACCTGGACTCGGACACTTTGACGTCTTTTTCTTTTAATCCGGTTTGAACTTGTTCCCGCCGCGTTTCACGATGTGAGCCGAACTTCTGCGGTCCGGACGGGTCCGTGAAGGTGAGACGAGACTTTACTGTGACTGTCAGAACCGGGAAAACCCGCCTTTGGACCGGTGTTAGCATGCTAACATGGAAGCTAGTGGCTCGTGTACCTGTCTCCATGGTAACGGGCTGACACGACGCGACGGTGAAAACCGTTTTTAAAGTTTAAATATATTTAAACAAACCGTTTTTAAAGTTTAATATATTTAATACAAACCGTTTTTAAAGTTTAATATATTTAAACAAACCGTTTTTAAAGTTTAAATATATTTAAACAAACCGTTTTTAAAGTTTAATATATTTAAACAAACCGTTTTTAAAGTTTAAATATATTTAAAACAAACCGTTTTTAAAGTTTAAATATATTTAAACAAACCGTTTTTAAAGTTTAATATATTTAAAACAAACCGTTTTTAAAGTTTAAATATATTTAAACAAACCGTTTTTAAAGTTTAATATATTTAAAACAAACCGTTTTTAAAGTTTAAATATATTTAATACAAACCGTTTTTAAAGTTTAATATATTTAAAACAAACCGTTTTTAAAGTTTAATATATTTAAACAAACCGTTTTTAAAGTTTAATATAGTTAAAACAAACCGTTTTTAAAGTTTAAATATATTTAAAACAAACCGTTTTTAAAGTTTAATATATTTAAAACAAACCGTTTTTAAAGTTTAAATATATTTAATACAAACCGTTTTTAAAGTTTAATATATTTAAAACAAACCGTTTTTAAAGTTTAATATATTTAATACAAACCGTTTTTAAAGTTTAAATATATTTAAACAAACCGTTTTTAAAGTTTAATATAGTTAAAACAAACCGTTTTTAAAGTTTAAATATATTTAAAACAAACCGTTTTTAAAGTTTAATATATTTAAAACAAACCGTTTTTAAAGTTTAAATATATTTAATACAAACCGTTTTTAAAGTTTAATATATTTAAAACAAACCGTTTTTAAAGTTTAATATATTTAAAACAAACCGTTTTTAAAGTTTAAATATATTTAAAACAAAACAAACCGTTTTTAAAGTTTAATATATTTAAAACAAACCGTTTTTAAAGTTTAATATATTTCATAAGTGACGTTAAAGTACTGTACAGACTGAGTATACTGTGGAAAGTACACGGTTAAAGTACTTCAGTCTTCATGTACTTCACCACACAGAGGGAAATATACACGATGAGTACAAACATGAAAATAATGAGGTGATTTAAAGTTAAAGAAAACTGTTTTTGGTTTTCTACGTTTATTTAATTAATTTTTACAGAATTAATTAACATATTTCTGTGCCTATATGCTAATTAAGGGGGCGGTCCTTACTCAGCCTGAAGCAGGATTGGTTCTTTTAGTATTCAGATATTTGTGTTTGTTGTGTAAACGTTTGACAAATGTTGTCCTCATGTTGTCCTCGTGTTGTCCTCTTGTTGTCCTCTTGTTGTCCTCACCTTGTCCTCACGTTGTCCTCTCGTTGTCCTCATGTTGTCCTCACCTTGTCCTCACGTTGTCCTCTCGTTGTCCTCATGTTGTCCTCACCTTGTCCTCACCTTGTCCTCACGTTGTCCTCACATTGTCCTCTCGTTGTCCTCATGTTCTCCTCACGTTGTCCTCTCGTTGTCCTCTCGTTGTCCTCATGTTCTCCTCACGTTGTCCTCTCGTTGTCCTCTCGTTGTCCTCTTGTTGTCCTCATGTTCTCCTCACGTTGTCCTCTCGTTGTCCTCTCGTTGTCCTCACGTTGTCCTCTCGTTGTCCTCACGTTCTCCTCACGTTGTCCTCTCGTTGTCCTCTCGTTGTCCTCTCGTTGTCCTCACGTTCTCCTCACGTTGTCCTCTCGTTGTCCTCTTGTTGTCCTCACGTTGTCCTCTCGTTGTCCTCTCATTGTCCTCATGTTCTCCTCACGTTGTCCTCTCGTTGTCCTCTTGTTGTCCTCTCGTTGTCCTCTTGTTGTCCTCACGTTGTCCTCACGTTGTCCTCTCGTTGTCCTCACGTTGTCCTCATGTTCTGCTCACGTTGTCCTCTCGTTGTCCTCACGTTGTCCTCACGTTGTCCTCTCGTTGTCCTCACGTTGTCCTCATGTTCTGCTCACGTTGTCCTCTTGTTGTCCTCTTGTTGTCCTCTCGTTGTCCTCTTGTTGTCCTCACGTTGTCCTCACGTTGTCCTCTTGTTGTCCTCACGTTGTCCTCTTGTTGTCCTCACGTTGTCCTCATGTTCTGCTCACGTTGTCCTCTCGTTGTCCTCACGTTGTCCTCTTGTCCTCTTGTTGTCCTCACGTTGTCCTCACGTTGTCCTCTTGTTGTCCTCACGTTGTCCTCATGTTCTGCTCACGTTGTCCTCTCGTTGTCCTCACGTTGTCCTCACGTTGTCCTCTCGTTGTCCTCACGTTGTCCTCTTGTTGTCCTCACGTTGTCCTCATGTTCTGCTCACGTTGTCCTCTTGTTGTCCTCACGTTGTCCTCTCGTTGTCCTCTTGTTGTCCTCACGTTGTCCTCACGTTGTCCTCTTGTTGTCCTCACGTTGTCCTCATGTTCTGCTCACGTTGTCCTCTCGTTGTCCTCACGTTGTCCTCTTGTTGTCCTCTTGTCCTCACGTTGTCCTCACGTTGTCCTCTCGTTGTCCTCACGTTGTCCTCACGTTGTCCTCTTGCTGTCCTCACGTTGTCCTCACGTTGTCCTCTCGTTGTCCTCACGTTGTCCTCATGTTCTGCTCACGTTGTCCTCTCGTTGTCCTCACGTTGTCCTCTCGTTGTCCTCTCGTTGTCCTCATGTTCTCCTCTCGTTGTCCTCTCGTTGTCCTCACGTTGTCCTCACGTTGTCCTCTCGTTGTCCTCTCGTTGTCCTCAGGTCTCACAGGTGTGATGGACAGGTATGAGGTGGTCCGTCAGATTGGACAGGGTGCGTTTGGTAAAGCCTTCCTGGTCCGAGACAAAGATGGAGGTGGAGACAGACAGAGCGTGGTCAAACAGATTGACCTCAGGAAGGTGAGACAGGTCGTCTTCATCAGCTGTTTGGTGATGTCACCTGAAGTGTCTCTGTGTGAAGTGATGCATTGTGGGTACTGTTCACTGCTCAGATGTCAGCGAGGGAAAAGGACGCGTCCAACAAAGAAGTGACCCTGCTGTCCAAGATGAGACACCCCAACATCGTCACCTTCATCAGCTCCTTTCAAGGTGAGTGTGACACACACACTGTTCGATCCTGAGTTACCCCTGTACAGGTGGTACTGGTCCAGCTCTCCGTTTAAAGGGTCCGATCCTCCAGCCCGGGGGTATTACCTGGTCGGGTCAGGTCAGAGGACTGTTTAAGCTGGTGGTGAGGAGACACGCCTAGCTTCTAACTGCCTTCATCCGCACGTCTACCCTGCTTACTCTAGCATCACCTGACCGAATAGCCCCAGAGTCAGATACTACACTAGCCACGCCGTTCACGGCAGCTCTCCTCTGAATGATCGTGGCACTTGGTGTGGTTGATAGGATATTTTTTAGTAGCTTGGACAGTAAGCTCCAAGGGTCTGTTCATTTGTTTGGCTGGAGTAACCTGTTGGAACCTTCAAAGATGTTGAACACACTGTACCTGATGATTACACCCTTCAGGGATGCTGCAAATTCAATGTCCAATGTTCAGTTCAATTAAGCAAGGGCGGACATACAGCATCATCTGATTCAAAATTGATTGGTTACTTCCACTAATGATTCTCAATCTTATTTCTAATACTGAGAAGATATTTAATCTCTAACAATGGTGTGAAGGCTGTAGCTTGGATGATCGGTTGTTCCATTTGGAGAGAGAGAGGGAAGTGGTGCACGGGCCCTTAGTTGCTGTTGAAACTCCTCGGCCCTGTCCAAAGTCTGGAGAGTCCCTGTTCAGACCTCAGCCGTTGCTGACAGGATGGGAGAAAGGTAAAGGTGAAATAATCCTTGTTCAGCCAGGTTGATAACTGACCAGTCTTCGGCCCTGATGGCAGGATGAGAAAAAGGTGAATCCTCTTCGGCCAGATTAATGTCCCACAGCCAGGC
>CP136868.1:2072115-2082115 GCA_033000465.1 Sciaenops ocellatus | reverse complement strand
AGCAGTCTGCGGCAGCTGGTCAGTAAAATCTGCAGGGGGCGCTACAACCCAGTACCCAGCCGCTACTCGTACGAGCTCCGTCTGCTGCTCACCCAACTCTTCAAGGTGTGACGCCGAACGCCGTGTGTGTTTCTGTAAAGTCAGTGTGTGGAGAAAGTATCCAGAGAAGTCATGACGGGCGTAAAGACGACTCACACCTGACGACTCACACCTCACAACTCACACCTGACGACTCACACCTGACGACTCAAACCTGACAACTCACACCTCACAACTCACACCTGACGACTCACACCTGACACCTGACGACTCACACCTGACAACTCACACCTGACGACTCACACCTCACAACTCCCACCTGACGACTCACACCTGACGACTCACACCTGACACCTGACGACTCACACCTGACAACTCACACCTGACGACTCACACCTCACAACTCACACCTGACGACTCACACCTGACAACTCACACCTGACAACTCACACCTGACGACTCACACCTCACAACTCACACCTGACGACTCAAACCTCACGACTCACACCTGACAACTCACACCTGCCGACTCACACCTGACGACTCAAACCTCACGACTCACACCTGACAACTCACACCTGACGACTCACACCTGACAACTCAAACCTCACAACTCACACCTGACAACTCAAACCTGACGACTCACACCTGACGACTCAAACCTGACAACTCACACCTGACGACTCAAACCTGACAACTCAAACCTGACGACTCAAACCTCACAACTCACACCTGACGACTCAAACCTCACAACTCACACCTGACAACTCACACCTGACAACTCAAACCTCACAACTCACACCTGACGACTCAAACCTGACGACTCACACCTCACAACTCAAACCTGACGACTCACACCTGACGACTCAAACCTGACAACTCACACCTGACGACTCAAACCTCACAACTCACACCTCACAACTCAAACCTCACAACTCACACCTGACGACTCAAACCTGACGACTCACACCTCACGACTCAAACCTCACAACTCACACCTCACAACTCACACCTGACGACTCAAACCTCACAACTCACACCTCACAACTCAAACCTCACAACTCACACCTGACGACTCAAACCTGACGACTCACACCTGACAACTCAAACCTCACAACTCACACCTGACGACTCAAACCTGACAACTCACACCTGACGACTCAAACCTGACAACTCACACCTGACAACTCAAACCTGACAACTCAAACCTGACAACTCACACCTGACAACTCAAACCTGACAACTCACACCTGACAACTCAAACCTGACAACTCAAACCTGACGACTCAAACCTCACAACTCACACCTGACGACTCACACCTGACGACTCACACCTGACACCTGACGACTCACACCTGACGACTCACACCTGACAACTCACACCTGACGACTCACACCTCACAACTCACACCTGACGACTCAAACCTCACGACTCACACCTGACAACTCACACCTGCCGACTCACACCTGACGACTCAAACCTCACAACTCACACCTGACGACTCAAACCTCACGACTCACACCTGACGACTCAAACCTGACGACTCACACCTGACAACTCAAACCTCACAACTCACACCTGACAACTCAAACCTGACGACTCACACCTGACGACTCAAACCTGACAACTCACACCTGACGACTCAAACCTGACAACTCAAACCTGACAACTCAAACCTCACAACTCACACCTGACGACTCAAACCTGACAACTCACACCTGACAACTCACACCTGACAACTCAAACCTCACAACTCACACCTGACGACTCAAACCTGACGACTCACACCTCACAACTCAAAACTGACGACTCACACCTGACGACTCAAACCTGACAACTCACACCTGACGACTCAAACCTCACAACTCACACCTCACAACTCAAACCTGACGACTCACACCTCACGACTCAAACCTCACAACTCACACCTCACAACTCACACCTGACGACTCAAACCTCACAACTCACACCTCACAACTCAAACCTGACAACTCACACCTGACGACTCAAACCTGACAACTCACACCTGACAACTCACACCTGACGACTCAAACCTGACAACTCACACCTGACAACTCAAACCTGACAACTCAAACCTGACAACTCACACCTGACAACTCACACCTGACAACTCACACCTGACGACTCAAACCTCACAACTCACACCTCACAACTCAAACCTCACAACTCACACCTGACGACTCAAACCTGACGACTCACACCTGACAACTCAAACCTCACAACTCACACCTGACGACTCAAACCTGACAACTCACACCTGACGACTCAAACCTGACAACTCACACCTGACAACTCAAACCTGACAACTCAAACCTGACAACTCAAACCTGACAACTCAAACCTCACAACTCACACCTGACGACTCAAACCTGACGACTCAAACCTGACAACTCACACCTGACGACTCAAACCTGACGACTCACACCTGACGACTCAAACCTGACAACTCACACCTGACAACTCAGACCTGACAACTCACACCTCACAACTCACACCTGACGACTCAAACCTGACGACTCACACCTGACGACTCAAACCTGACGACTCACACCTGACGACTCAAACCTCACAACTCACACCTGACGACTCAAACCTGACGACTCAAACCTGGTGACTAGGACTTCAGTCACTTGACTGTCTCACTGATGTACACACTGTGATGTGCACACTGTGATGTACACACTGTGATGTACACACTCTGATGTACACACTCTGATGTACATACTGTGTTTCAGGTGAACCCTCGGGACCGTCCGTCCGTCAGCTCCGTCCTCAAACGTCCTCTCCTGGAGAAACACATCAGCAAACACCTGGACCCACAGGTGAGCCTTCTGATTGGTCCACACAGCAAACAGGAGTCTGACACAGACCTTTAAAGTCAGCTGACACGAGGATCAACGCGTGTGTGTGTGTGTGTGTGTGTGTGTGGACTCATCTGTGTGTGTGTGTGTGTGTGTGTGTGGACTCACCTGTGTGTGTGTGTGTGTGTGTGTGCAGGTGATGCAGGAGGAGTTCAGTCACACGGTGCTTCATAGAAACAGAGCAGCAGCTGCTGGAGTGTGTCAGGCTGCTAAAACCAGAGCAGGTACACACACACACACACACACACACACACACACACACACACACACACACACTCTGAGGGATCGTGACAGCAGCTGAGTCTGAGGTGGACTCTTGCGCCTCCCGGTGGTCGTTCCCTGTTGTTGCACCGTGCTATCTGAGCGGAGTCCTGATTGGTCGGTTTGTAGCTGTGTCACATGTTGTCTCACGCTGTGATTGGTCAGTTTGTTGTTCTAACTGTCGTCTCCTGTCCTCCAGAGAAGATCCAGAAGTCCAGACCTGCAGACAGACCCGGTTCTGCTGTGAAGAGAGTCCAGCTCAGAGTGTACAGCCCGTCACAGCACAAAGTAATGATGATGATGATGATGATGACAGGTCATGTGATCAGTATGAAAGGCTGACCTTCTGTCTGTGCTGACCTGACCTTGATCTGACCTTTGACCTCCTCTGATGCAGCCTCTTCATCACAGAGCAGCTGCAGGCCGAGGCAACGCAGGACAGCTGAACCACAGGTGAGTCCACACACACACACACACACACACACACACAGGTGAGTCCACACACACACACACACACACACACACACACACACACACAGGTGAGTCCACACACACACACACACACACACACACACACACAGGTGAGTCCACACACACACACACACACACACACACACACACACAGGTGAGTCCACACACACACACACACACACACACAGGTGAGCACACACTGAGCTTTACATGTGTTCTTGTTGTGTTACAGGTGCAGGTTTAACGGGCAGCAGCCGGGCAGCCATTACCAACACTACCACGCCCAGCTGGACGCCTTCCAGAGGAGGAACAAGGAGGACCTTCCTCCTCCTCCTCCTCCTCCTCCTCCTCCTCATGAAGACCTCTCTGTGGAGCCGTACCAGCTGTGAGCACTTACATAACACTCATATATGTCTGTTTAATATGAACCTGGAGCCAGGCAATGATTAGCTTAGCATAAAGCTAGCCTCTAACATGTCACATCCTGTTTGTTCACCTGTCTCCAGTCTTAATGCTAAGCTAACTGTCTGCTAGCGGTCTAACAGCATAAACCAGGTGTGTGTGTATGTGTGTGTGTGTCAGTGTGGCTGCAGCTCGTCATGAATACCTGCAGAGGAGACACGAGGCTAACCAGTACAAGCTGAGAGCTGAGAAGCAGCTGGTAGGAACACGTGAACGCAACACGCTTCATAGCACGTTTCCCTCCATGCTGACCTTTGACCTTTCTCCTCTGACCATCAGGGTCTGCGTCCGTGTACCGCTGAGCGGAACAGGAAGCAGGAAGTGAGACAACCTCAGCACCCACATACACCTCAGGACAGGAAGCAGGAGGGACAGCAGGTAGAGCTAACATTAGCTAACAGCAGCTAACACACTGAGCTAACAGCAGCTAACAAACTGAGCTAACAGCAGCTAACAAACTGAGCTAACAGCAGCTAACAAACTGAGCTAACAGCAGCTAACACACTGAGCTAACACACTGAGCTAACAGCAGCTAACAAACTGAGCTAACAGCAGCTAACAAACTGAGCTAACAGCAGCTAACACACTGAGCTAACAGCAGCTAACACACTGAGCTAACAGCAGCTAACAAACTGAGCTAACAGCAGCTAACAAACTGAGCTAACAGCAGCTAACACACTGAGCTAACAGCAGCTAACACACTGAGCTAACAGCAGCTAACAAACTGAGCTAACAGCAGCTAACAAACTGAGCTAACAGCAGCTAACACACTGAGCTAACAGCAGCTAACACACTGAGCTAACAGCAGCTAACAGGAAACTCTGTAAATATGTGTCCTGTTCAGGAGTACCTCCGTCAGCTGGAGGACATCAGACTGAAGTATCATCAGGAGATGAGACAGAAGAGGCTGAGAGCTGAAGCTGAGGTACAAACATCAACAACACGACTGAAACATCGAAATATGTTTATCATTTATATTTATATTTTCATTCAGGCACAGCCACAACACAAACAAGGAACCTTTGTGGTGGAGAAACCCAGAGAACCAGAACCAGAACCAGAACCTTCTACAGAGCACAGAGCCCCACCTGTACAGGTAAATATCATACTGTCTGAAACCTCGACGTAGTCTCTGTGACGTCCCCGCAGACTGCCTAAAACCTGGACGTAGTCTCTGTGGCGTCCCCGCAGACTGTCTGAAACCTGGACGTAGTCTCCGTGACGTCCCCGCAGACTCTCTAAAACCTGGATGTAGTCTCCGTGACGTCCCCGCAGACTGTCTAAAACCTGGACGTAGTCTCCGTTAACATGTTTGTCCTCTTCAGGACATGGAAGCAGCTCTGATGCAGATCAGAGAGGACAGAGGACAGAGGACAAGACCTGACAGGAAACACAAAGACAAGGTGAGACCAGACTTCAGTCTGAAGACAGTGAGACGTTCAAGGACCATCAGCAGAACTTTAAACCAGCTGCTGTGATGCGTTCACTGTCCTGCAGAAAGGAATCATGTTTGAGATCCGGCTGGACGATGAAGAGACGACGGAGGACGCAGAGGAGGACGAGGAGGCTGATGGACGACTGAAGGACGAGGTGAGTGTTGACTCGCCGTCCTTCTCTCTTCTTCTTCTCTCTCTCATTCTGTCCTCGACTCCCCGAACAGGAAGTGGACCCTCTGAACCAGACTCTGAGCTTCCAGGAGGGCGAGGAGCTGAAGCTCAGGGATTGGTCGGAGGAGAGGAGGGGGTGGAGCCAGAGGACTCCTCAGACGCTGCTGGATGCACTCGCCAACATGGACGTCAACTCGGTCTACAACACTGCGGTGGAGGCGGAGCAAGGTGAGAGACATGCCGTTAGCTGCTTAGCTTAGCATAGCACAGCGCAGGTGTTCTGCTGGCCATATAGCTGTGAACTGTGGCCCCGCCCCCCTCAGGTGAGGAGTCAGCAGGTCGCAGGCAGTGGGTCGACGACCCCCCCAACACCCTGCTGAACGCCCTCGCTCAGGCTGAACTCACGACATCGACTGTGGACGCAGGTCAGAACCAGAACCAGAACCACAGACATGATGAGACACAAAGACACTGAACTGTCTTCACTGTCAGGTTTAGAGCCGGGGGACCAGGAGGACCAGGAGGACCAGGAGGACCAGGAGGACCAGGAGGACGAGGAGGACCAGGAGGACCAGGAGGACCAGGAGGACCAGGAGGACCAGGAGTCTGACGTGGAGATGGATGAGGAGCGTCTGGAGCCGAGATCAGACGATGACGACACGTGAGTCGACACGACCTTCGACCTTCTGTCCGCTCTGCCGCTCCTCATGACATCATCTTAACTTCCTGTCTCTCATCAGGAACTTTGAGGAGTCGGAGGACGAGCTGAGGGACGCCGTGGCGGACTCCATGAAGAACCTGTTTGTCCCGGAGGACGCGAGCTCGGACGAGGCTGCGGCGGACGATGGGATGGAGAACGAGGACGGAGGTGCAGCGAGCGCTGCAGACTCCCGACAGAACCAACCAGAGGTCCGAGGCTCACCTTCAGACGCCGCCGCCGGGCCGCCTGCCATGGTTTCCTCTGAAGGTGACGGATCAAACCAAAACACGACGCAGCACCAGACTTCCTGAGCGCCCGGCGTGACAGAGACGAACTCATCAGTGTGTTAATTAAAGGTTCTCTTGTAACATTCAGAAAACTTAACAGCGACACCTCTGGTCGCTCAGTGAACTACAGTCAGCAATGTTCCTGTATTTTAGCTCCATGATGCTAACTAGCTCACCGTTCACAAATCACGACGCACAGCCAGCCGGCTAACCCTTAGCTTAGCTTAGCGTCAGTTACAGTTAGCATGTTAGCTCCATCTTTGATTTGTATGCTACATTATTTACACATTTGTCTTTAGACAGAAGTTAGCATCATGGATCGCGTTAGCCAAAAGCTAAAATAACATAGTCGTTAGCAAAAACGTTAGCGAGCATTGAGCTAATGCTAACCGGTGTCGCTGCATGTATCCAACCACCTCGAAACACCGTCAACAGAGCAACAACGAGACCGACCAGAGAGTAGTAGATAGCGACCAGTGAAAAGATCAAAACCGCGTTAGCCCTGATTTTATTGACCTTCTGTTGGGACTATTTTCAGCAGCGGATGAATAAACGTGTTCCTGGTGATGAAGACATGAGCTCTGTCCTTCATCATCAGTTTGTTTCCTGTCACGACAAAGCGCTCACACGTCTCACCATGTTTATTTATTGTTGGAACAAATCAAACAGGAAGAATGACTCTTTCAAAATAAAGTTTCACATCTCAAACATTTCCATGCCTGGACCTCATTACAAACAGGAAGTGACAGATTTGGCCTTCAGATTAAAGTTCAATAAAGATTTAAGCTGACTTGAACAGCTCTGCTCTGTGCTTCACTCTGGAATGATCAGCAGCATGTGTTAGCTTAGCATAAAGACTGGAAACGGGGAAACTGCTAGCCTAGCACAATCAAAGACAATAAATGATCCATGTTGTAGCGGTTTTAGCTTCACGGCCTGTTTTCAGTCTGTTTTTAGCTAAAATGGTCAAAAGATCACAGAAAGTTGTTTCCTGACGTTAGCTCGTTAGCTAATCATTTGTCTGACGCAGGCTCACAGGCTCTTTGTGCTAAGCTAGCTGAGCTGAACGATAACATTCGTGTTCAATGAACTCAATGAACGTCGACGAATGAACCGCAGAACACGTAAAGAACGTCCGTTAGCTTCGTCTGTGCATGGACGTCCAGTTCGGATCAGAACATCTTTGGTGAACAGTAGTTTAACTCTTTACTAACAGATGTGTGGAGCTGTAGCTAACACATCAGTCTCGGCTGTCTCATCGCTCCAGTTTACTCATCAGCGACTCGGTGGCGGCGAGGAAACTGGCCTCAAACTCCTGATCGGAGAACCGCTCCACGGAGCGCCGGGCGTTACGTCGGATCTCCAGTCGGGCCGACGGAGACAGCGCCAGGATGGTTTCCATGGCGGCGACGTAGCTGTCCTCGCTGTCGGCCAGGAAGCCCGTCTGTCCGCCTTCATACGGCACCACGATGTCGAGCTTTGGACCTCCGGAATTATGAGCCAGAACGATGGTGCCTGCAGCCATACACTCCACCACACCTGGAGACAGAGACACACACCTGTCCACACCAGCTGACAGCAAGACACCTGCAGAGCTAACAGAGCTAACGGAGCTAATGGAGCTAACGGAGCTAATGGAGCTAACAGAGCTAACGGAGCTAATGGAGCTAACGGAGCTAATGGAGCTAACAGAGCTAATGGAGCTAATGGAGCTAACGGAGCTAACAGAGCTAACAGAGCTAACGGAGCTAATGGAGCTAACAGAGCTAACGGAGCTAATGGAGCTAACGGAGCTAATGGAGCTAACAGAGCTAACGGAGCTAATGGAGCTAATGGAGCTAACGGAGCTAATGGAGCTAACGGAGCTAACGGAGCTAACAGTGCTAACAGAGCTAACAGAGCTAACAGCAGAGCTACTAACATGAATGTGTACGTAGCGTATTTGTAGCTTGTTTTTAGCATGTTGGTGGCGTGTTGGTAGCGTGTTAGTAGTGTGTAGCGTATTCGTAGCGTGTTGGTGGCATGTTTGTAGCATGTTGTTGCCGTGTTGTTGGCGTGTAGTGTCTTGGTGGCGTGTTGTTGGCGTGTCGTGCTCACCGATCCCGAAGTGTTCGTTCCACATGGTGTGCAGGCCGATGGTGGCGTCCAGCAGCTCCCTCTTGAGCTCGCTGAAGGTCACGTTGAGTTTGAAGGTCACGCGGTCGGACACGCCGAGCTCGTCACACAGTCCTCGCAGCATCAGCACTCTCTCCTCGTCTTCCTGGTTCCTGCATCCACCAATCAGCACCAGTCGCAGAGACTCCCGCCCCCCCGGCCCCGCCTCCTTCCTGTCCAGCAGCCTATGGAACGCCGCGATCTGCAACCGGTGGTCTTTCTCCGGCCGGAACTGACCCACCGACACGATGGAGTGGCACTTCCTGTCTCCTCCTCCTCCTCCTCCCTCCTCTTCCTCTCCACTCCCCACCTCCCGTCCGACCTCCTCCCAGCCGTCCTCCACCTCATCGTCGTCCTCCAGCGGGACGTCCAGGAACGCCCTCACGTCGCAGGGCGGGTACACGACGCTGGTGCGGCTCGGCGAGCGCCACAGAGACAGGATGTGACCTAACGTCCACGTGGAGTTCACCATGATGACATCACTGCAGGAGCCGGCCAATCCGTACAGCACGGCGAAGAAACAGTAATACGACACCTTCAGAACACTGAGGGCGGGGCTCCTCCAGATGAAGTCATGGTTAAACCTGCAGGAGGAGGAGAGGAGGAGGAGGGGAGAGGAGGAGGAGGAGAGGAGGAGGAGGAGGGGAGAGGAGGGGAGAGGAGGAGGAGGAGAGGAGGAGAGGAAGGAGGAGAGAGGAGGAGGAGGAGAGGAGGAGGAGGAGGAGGAGAGGAGGAGAGGGAGGAGGAGGAGAGGAGGAGAGGGAGGAGGAGAGAGGAGGAGGAGGAGGGGAGAGGAGGAGGAGGAGAGGAGGAGAGGGAGGAGGAGGAGTAGAGGAGGAGGGGAGAGGAGGAGGAGGAGAGGAGGAGAGGGAGGAGGAGGAGTAGAGGAGGAGGGGAGAGGAGGAGGAGGAGGAGGAGGAGGAGTAGAGGAGGAGGGGAGGAGGAGGAGGAGTAGAGGAGGAGAGGAGGAGGAGGAGGAGGGGAGAGGAGGAGGAGAGGGAGGAGGAGGAGTAGAGGAGGAGGGGAGAGGAGGAGGAGGAGAGGGAGGAGGAGGAGTAGAGGAGGAGGAGGAGGAGGAGGAGGAGGAGTAGAGGAGGAGGGGAGGAGGAGGAGGAGTAGAGGAGGAGAGGAGGAGG
>CP136868.1:2067115-2069615 GCA_033000465.1 Sciaenops ocellatus | reverse complement strand
ACCAATAATTTTCTCCAGATTGTTCTGATCGCACCAGCAGACCAGCTGTTCAACCTCCGTCTGTATGCAGACTCGTCACCGTCCTGGATGAGGCCGATAACCGTCGTGTGGTCTGCAAACTTCAGGAGTTTAACAGACGGTCTCTTGAGGTGCAGTCGTTGGTGTAAAGGGAGAAGAGCGGTGGGGAGAGCACACACCTCTGGGGGGCGCCATGCTGATAGTCCGGGTGCTGGATGTGATGCTCCCCAGCCTCACCTGCTGCCTCCTGTAATGAAGTGAAAAACATCAGCACTCACCTGAAGTACAGGTGAATCATATGTTTATATGTTTGTGTGAGAGTCCATGTTAATTACATTATTATTTCTAAAGACCAGCAAGGACTCATGAATATTAATGAGATGATGTGTGAAGGTAGTCGTGGTCACCTGGACTACTTCACTTCTGACTGACTGCCAGGTCCAGATATTTACCTGTGTGGAGACACTGACACCTTGACAAGTGTTTTAGACAGTCTGCGAGGACGTCACGGAGACTACGTCCAGGTTTTAGACAGTCTGCGAGGATGTCACGGAGACTACGTCCAGGTTTTAGACAGTCTGCGAGGACGTCACGGAGACTACGTCCAGGTTTTAGACAGTCTGCGAGGATGTCACGGAGACTACGTCCAGGTTTTAGACAGTCTGCGGGGACGTCACGGAGACTACGTCCAGGTTTTAGGCAGTCTGCGGGGACGTCACGGAGACTACGTCCAGGTTTTAGACAGTCTGCGGGGACGTCACGGAGACTACGTCCAGGTTTTAGACAGTCTGCGGGGACGTCTCAGAGACTATGTCCAGGTTTTAGGCAGTCTGCGGAGACGTCACGGAGACTACGTCCAGGTTTTAGACAGTCTGCGGGGACATCTCGGAGACTATGTCCAGGTTTTAGGCAGTCTGCGGGGACGTCACGGAGACTACGTCCAGGTTTTAGACAGTCTGCGAGGATGTCACGGAGACTACGTCCAGGTTTTAGGCAGTCTGCGGGGACGTCACGGAGACTACGTCCAGGTTTTAGACAGTCTGCGGGGACGTCACAGAGACTACGTCCAGGTTTTAGACAGTCTGCGGGGACGTCTCAGAGACTATGTCCAGGTTTTAGGCAGTCTGCGGAGACGTCACGGAGACTACGTCCAGGTTTTAGACAGTCTGCGGGGACGTCTCGGAGACTATGTCCAGGTTTTAGGCAGTCTGCGGGGACGTCACGGAGACTACGTCCAGGTTTTAGACAGTCTGCGGGGACGTCACGGAGACTACGTCCAGGTTTCAGACAGTCTGCGGGGACGTCACGGAGACTACGTCCGGGCTTTAGGCAGTCTGCGGGGACGTCACGGAGACTACGTCCGGGTTTTAGGCAGTCTGCGGGGACGTCACGGAGACTACGTCCGGGTTTTGACAGTCTGCGGGGATGTCACGGAGACTACGTCCGGGTTTTGACAGTCTGCGGGGACGTCACGGAGACTACGTCCGGGTTTTAGACAGTCTGCGAGGACGTCACGGAGACTACGTCCGGGTTTTAGACAGTCTGCGAGGACGTCACGGAGACTACGTCCAGGTTTTAGACAGTCTGCGAGGACGTCACGGAGACTACGTCCAGGTTTTAGGCAGTCTGCAGGGACGTCACGGAGACTACGTCCAGGTTTTAGACAGTCTGCGGGGATGTCACAGAGACTATGTCCAGGTTTTAGGCAGTCTGCGAGGACGTCACGGAGACTACGTCCAGGTTTTAGGCAGTCTGCAGGGACGTCACGGAGACTATGTCCAGGTTTTAGGCAGTCTGCGGGGATGTCACAGAGACTATGTCCAGGTTTTAGACAGTCTGCGAGGACGTCACGGAGACTATGTCCAGGTTTTAGAGAGTCTGCGGGGACGTCACGGAGACTATGTCCAGGTTTTAGACAGTCTGCGAGGACGTCACGGAGACTACGTCCAGGTTTTAGGCAGTCTGCGGGGACGTCACGGAGACTACGTCCGGGTTTTAGACAGTCTGCGAGGACGTCACGGAGACTACGTCCAGGTTTTAGACAGTCTGTGAAGTCATGATGTATTAATGCGGGTTAAAGGTCACACAGAGGCCAAATTTATCCCGTGCCAAGGCCATGACAGTGCTGCCTTCACTGACTGCTCGTAAACTCCACATATACAGCCTGTCTGGTGTATTTTTGTTAAGAAGAAATAGCAGTCATGCTAACGTTGTGACTTAATAACTCACTGTGTCACCTCTCGGTACCGTGAACATTTCCCGCCATGTGTACTTCGTTTTTAGAGCGTTCGTATGGACTGATTTTATTATGTCCAAAAGCGCGTGAAGGGAGCATTGGGGCAGCCGACTTTGGGTTCACAACGCATGCGCGTTATACTCCGCTGTAGAAGCAGACATGGCGTCGTCCCTGATCTGCGGCCGTTTGACGGCTAGCCTGAGAAACTCCGGGGCCAGAAGCGCCCTCAGCTCCGCTTCCAAGGTG
>CP136868.1:2049615-2062115 GCA_033000465.1 Sciaenops ocellatus | reverse complement strand
CCTCCTTCTCCTCCTCCTCCTTCTCCTCCTCCTTCTCCTCCTTCTCCTCCTCCTCCTCCTCCTCCTCCTCCTCCTCCTTCTCCTCCTCATCCTTCTCCTTCTCCTCCTCCTCCTCCCCCTCCTCCTCCTCCTTCTCCTCCTCCTCATCCTTCTCCTTCTCCTCCTCCTCCTCCTCCTCCTCCTCCTCCTCGTGTCCTGCAGGGTCCCGTGCTGATCGGCAGTTCGCAGGGCGGCGTCAACATCGAAGACGTGGCCGCAGAAAATCCAGACGCCATCGTGAAGGAGCCCATCGACATCGTGGAGGGCATCAAGATGGAGCAGGCCGTCAAGGTACGATCAATAAGAAATGGAACCAGGCCCAAAACAGACTGAAGGGAGAGCGGAGGGAAAACCAGAAAACATTTTCTCCATAAAATATGATCCAGTTTCACCAAAATCAGTGAAATAGTTGGTGGTGTGTGACTTAGTGCCGTAAAGCGTTACGTACTTCTCCCGACCCGGAGCCCAAAGTTACATAGTGTGAGAACAGACGTACGAATGACAGAGACACCGTTCACCTGATCACAGGTCAGTGTAGATCAACAGGAGGTAACAGACACATCTCATCTGTCTGTGGACACTGAACATGTCTGTTGTCATGGTGACAGCAGAGACAGAGAGGTGCTGATTGGAGGAGATGAGTCCATCGATGTTCCTTCACCTCTTATTACTGTCGTCTGAGAGCGCCTGGAAAACATTGAAACAGTGTTTGGACTGAAGCTGCAGGTTTCCTGTTCACGTCCTCGTCTGTTAAGAGTTCTTCCAGACTTATTCCAGAGTTATTTCAGGATTATTCCAGGGTTCTTCCAGGGTTCTTCCAGACTTATTCCAGACTTATTCCAGAGTTATTTCAGGATTATTCCAGGGTTCTTCCAGTGTTCTTCCAGGGTTATTCCAGAGTTATTTCAGGATTATTCCAGGGTTCTGCCAGAATTCTTCCAGACTTATTCCAGACTTATTCCAGAGTTATTTCAGGATTATTCCAGGGTTCTCCCAGAATTCTTCCAGGGTTCTCCCAGGGTTATTCCAGTGTTCTTCCAGGGTTATTCCAGTGTTCTTCCAGGGTTCTTCCAGGGTTATTCCAGAGTTCTTCCAGGGTTCTTCCAGGGTTCTTCCAGTGTTCTTCCTGTGTTTGGCTCAGGTCGCTCAGCTGATGGGCTTCCCTCCGGCTCTGGTGAACGAGGCTGCAGAGAACATGATCAAACTCTACAACCTGTTCATCAAGTACGACGCCTCCATGGTGGAGATCAACCCCATGGTGGAGGACTCCTCTGGCATGGGTACACACACACACAGTCTTGGTCCTGTCTTGGTCTTGGTCTTGTCTCGGTGGTCTTCAGGTGTGTTTCCTGGTGTCCAGGTCAGCTGACCTCGTTCTTCTTCTCTTGTTTGTGCTCGTCAGTCATGTGCATGGACGCCAAGATCAACTTTGACTCCAACGCAGAGTACCGTCAGAAGAAGGTGTTCGCCATGCAGGACTGGACCCAGGAGGACCCGCGAGACCGGCAGGCCGCCAAGGCCGACCTCAACTACATCGGACTGGACGGAACCATCGGCTGTCTGGGTGAGCGGCGCCGGGCCGACCCGTTGGTCCTGATAACAGCCGTGTGGCGGCCATCTTTAAAAGTGTGTGTCTCTCTCTGTGTGCAGTGAACGGAGCCGGGCTCGCCATGGCAACCATGGACATCATCAAACTGCACGGCGGCACGCCCGCCAACTTCCTAGATGTAGGAGGCGGAGCCACGGCTCATCAGGTGACCGAGGCGTTCAAACTCATCACGTCAGACAGGAAGGTAAGAAACCAACTGAGGTTCTCTGATGGTTCTCTGATGGTTCTCTGATGGTTCTTCAAAGGTTCTGTGGTGACCCGTCAGAGCGCCACCTCACATCTGCCTGCCTGTCTTTCTCTCTAACTGTCTCTCTTTCTTTCTCTCTCTCTCTGTCTGTCTGTCTGTCTCTCTGCCTGTCTGTCTCTCTGCCTGTCTCTCTCTCTCTCTCTCTGCCTGTCTGTCTCTCTGCCTGCCTGCCTGCCTGTCTGTCTGCCTGTCTGTCTCTCTGCCTGCCTGTCTCTCTGCCTGTCTCTCTCTCTCTCTCTCTGTCTGTCTGTCTCTCTGTCTGCCTGCCTGTCTGTCTGTCTCTCTGCCTGCCTGCCTGCCTGTCTGTCTGCCTGTCTGTCTCTCTGTCTGTCTGTCTCTCTGCCTGCCTGCCTGTCTCTCTCTCTCTCTCTCTCTTGTCTGTCTGTCTCTCTGCCTGTCTGTCTCTCTGCCTGTCTGTCTCTCTGCCTGCCTGTCTCTCTCTCTCTCTGTCTGTCTGTCTGTCTCTCTGCCCGTCTGTCTCTCTGCCTGCCTGTCTGTCTCTCTGCCTGTCTGTCTCTCTGCCTGTCTGTCTCTCTGCCTGCCTGTCTGTCTCTCAGGTTCAGGCGATCCTCGTCAACATCTTTGGAGGCATCATGAGGTGTGACGTCATCGCTCAGGGCATCATCATGGCCGTCAGAGACCTGGACCTGAAGATCCCCATCGTGGTGCGGCTACAAGGTAACACACACACACACACACACACACACACACACACACACACACACACACACACATACAGTTCCAGGAACATTCCAGGAGTGTTCCAGGTTGAATCACAGTGATGGTCTAACGTGCTCAGCTGTGCTTAGCGTGTCTTCACCATGATTAAAACTTGATCAGCTGTTTGTCTCGTTTACATTCAGACTTCATGAAGATTTCCAAACAGGAAGTCTGTGTAATGTAACTGACCATCAGGTCATGTGACATTACTGTGTGACATCACGTGTTGTTAACGTGTTAGTCATCTGTATGTGAACCTGCTGACACGTCATTATGTTGATCTGTGGCATTGAAATGTGTCCGTTCGTCAAACGTCAGTCTAACGTTTGACTAACGTTTGACTAACTGAAGGGACAGTGTTTTTGTTTTATTTTGAAGGGACAATGTTTTTGTTTTATTTTGAAGGGACAATGTTTTTGTTTTATTTTGAAGGGACAATGTTTTTTCTTTATTTTGAAGGGACGATGTTTTTGTTTTATTTTGAAGGGACCAGAGTGGATGACGCCAAAGCTCTGATTGCTGCCAGTCCACTGAAGATCCTCGCCTGTGACGACCTGGACGAGGCCGCCAAGATGGTACACACACACACACACACACACACACACACACACACACACACACAGTTTTAAAATGCTGGTCCAGGTTCTGGTCCAGGTTCTGGTTCTGGTCCAGGTTCTGGTCCAGGTTCTGGTTCTGGTCCAGGTTCTGAGTTGTCTCTCTCTCTGCAGGTTGTTAAACTTTCTGAGATCGTGTCGCTGGCGAAGGAAGCTCAGGTGGACATCACCTTCCAGCTGCCCATCTGAGAACCTCCACCACCTCCTCCACCCAAACACCTCCTCTGTCTCCTCCTCTGTCTCCTCCTCTGTCTCCTCCCTCCTCAGCGGTTCATCACTCCTCCTCCAATCAGAGCGCAGTGTTTAGTTTCCTCTTCCTGTATCTGACGTGGTGGCGTCATGTCTCGAGTCTAAACGCACAAAAACCTCCTTCCTCCTCCGTCAGGTCGCTGCAGCTTCTTACCGTGTCTGTAAACTGACCAGCTGACGGAGGAGATGATTGTTACACTGACCCCGTCACAGAGCGCCATGTTACGTCTCCGCGATGCCTGACATCACTTCCTGTCGTGGCTTCCCCTCAATGTGTTTTGAAGTCACGTGACTGCTGAGCTGAACACGAGACAGTTAACGTGACGTTGACCTCTGACGGGTCAGATGAATTATGGAGCGATCCTGTTGGAGCTCCTCCTCCTCTTGAACGGCGTTAAACGTGGTCGTGGTCACGTAACAGGCGGCCATCGTAGAAGCTGAGGTTGAAGTTTTAAACAGTTGATTTGTCTTTGTGTATTTATTCAGTGTGAAGCTTCATCCACCTCACAGCTCCACCTTCAACACCTTCAACACCAGCTGCTGCTGCTGCTGCTTCTGTGGTGTCTGAATGTAACGCCAGCGTCAGCTTTGGACGCCACCACAGAAGAAGAACGGTCAAAAGCTGCATCCCTCCTCCTCTCCTCCTCTCCTCCTCCTCCTCCTCTCCCCCTCCTCCTCCTCCCCCTCCTCCTCCTCTCCTCCTCCTCCTCCTCCTCCTCTCCTCCTCTCCTCCCCCTCCTCCTCTCCTCCTCCTCCTCCTCCTCCTCCTCCTCCTCCTCTCCTCCCCCTCCTCCTCCTCCTCCTCTCCCCCTCCTCCTCCTCCTCCTCTCCCCCTCCTCCTCCTCCTCCTCCTCCTCCTCTCCTCCTCTCCTCCTCCTCCTCCTCCTCCTCCTCCTCCTCTCCTCCCCCTCCTCCTCCTCCTCCTCCTCCTCTCCCCCTCCTCCTCCTCCTCCTCCTCCTCCTCCTCCTCTCCCCCTCCTCCTCCTCCTCCTCCTCTCCTCCCCCTCCTCCTCCTCCTCCTCCTCCTCCTCCTCCTCCTCCTCCTCCTCCTCCTCTCCTCCTCCTCCTCTTGAGTTGTCCGTCATGTCTTGAATCTTGTAAATAACCAAACAGTTTGACTCTGTAAAATATTTAAGCTCAACGAGAGAACGACGAATAAACACAGAGAACATCGACTCTTCTTCTGTGGTTTGTCTTTTCAACACACAACCATTATCAAACCAATAACTAACATTCAGACAACGTTATCATACTGAACAGTTACCTAGTGTTTCTGTAGCGCTGACAGAACGTTCCAGAACAAACATATTAAAGCTCCCTGTGCTGTCCCTTTAAGAAATACATTAAACGAACGAGATAAAGGACGTCACATGACCACAGACGGTTCAGCTCACTGTTAGCCTGCTGGGACAGTCAGAGTGACACCTGGAAACATCTGGACCGACAATGTTCTCACCTGTGTGAGGTGTGTGAACCAGCAGCCTGCGGTCAACATACACACACACACACACACACCTCAGCCCACAGAGGTCACATGAGAACGTTGATTTCTTCACAGAGTCACAGAGACTACGTCCAGGTTTTAGACAGTCTGCGGGGACGTCACGGAGACTACGTCCAGGTTTTAGACAGTCTGCGGGGACATCACGGAGACTACGTCCAGGTTTTAGACAGTCTGTGAGGACGTCACGGAGACTACGTCCAGGTTTTAGACAGTCAGCGGGGACGTCACGGAGACTACGTCCAGGTTTTAGACAGTCTGTGAGGACGTCACGGAGACTACGTCCAGGTTTTAGACAGTCAGCGGGGACGTCACGGAGACTACGTCCAGGTTTTAGACAGTCTGCGGGGACGTCACAGAGACTACGTCCAGGTTTTAGACAGTCTGTGAGGACGTCACGGAGACTACGTCCAGGTTTTAGACAGTCTGCGGGGACGTCACAGAGACTACGTCCAGGTTTTAGACAGTCTGCGGGGACGTCACGGAGACTACGTCCAGGTTTTAGACAGTCTGCGGACAGATGTGTTCGTTCATGAATCGCTGGTTGCTGTCAGACTGTTTTTCTGTCCTCGTCCTCGATGTGAGCGAGACAAACAGAGTGATGGAGTTAGTGGAGTGATTATTCGTCTGTCTGTCCTCTCATGATGTCAGAGGTCAGATGTTCGACCTGTAGTTCGGCCCTTCAGCAAACTAAACTCACACTCCCAGAATCCCCTGCAGCTGTTGTTGTGTGACATTAAGCTCACTTTGCCTCCTGTCTCCGTCCTCTCTGTCCTCTGTAACGAGCTGATCTGTCTCTCAGTAATTATCTGTGTGACGACAGTCTGAGATCAAAAGATTGTCTTTAATGTGATTGTGGATAAATCTCAGAGACTAACGAGTCTGTGGTTCAGAAGACAGAGCTTCATCACGTTACATTTACCACCATGGTGGACATCTCCATGACGACGGGTGAAACCTCCAGTGAAACAGTCTGATGTGTGAACAGCATCCATCGTGTGTGTGTGTGTGTGTGTGTGTGTGTGTGTGTGTGTGTGTGTGTGTGTGTGACCACCACCCCTGTGTGTGTTCAGGTGTCTGTGCTGCGTTCAAAGACTCTAAATGTCACACATAAATATTATTTATTTAATTAATGAGGAAATGTCGATTTAAATATCAGGAAGATCGTTAAGTTCAAGAAGTACTGCGTTCAAAATTTAGAGTAATATGAGAAACAAAAGTACAAATACTTCTAATGAATATTATATTATATTATATTATATTATATTATATTAGTGGATTATCAGTGATGAGTTCATGTTCGTTACTTAAATGTTGCAGCAGGTTAAGATGAAGCTCATTTGAATAATTTAAGCTGCAGTTCCTCTAACGTCCACTTGAGGCTGGCTCCAGAAGTGAGTCAGTCTCCATAAGTCCCCATGTTAAAATGTCCAACTTCACAGCAGAAATAAACATGTTTACAGCCTGGTACAAAAAACAGTTTTGGTCTCTATAGCTAATTTCCCCGTTCATGACAACTGTACTGAGGGTGAATTTTTATACAACTCACCTGTTCAGATTATATTAAGGCTTAAAGTTATGCAGGATTAAGAGCGTGGACGCTTTGATTGACAGGTGGGGGTCGCCCTCTGTGAGTCATCAGGTGTGACTCATGTCTCCTTCCTGCTCTGCCTTTTCTTCTTCTCTTGTTCCTCCACATGAAAACTCATTACCTTCCTCGTGATGTCACAGCCTCCGAGGTCTCCACGGTAACGGGCTGAAGGAGCAGCTGCCGCGGGCTCCGGTCGAACACCGTGGAAACACTTCCATCTGAAACACCTGATATGAACACACAGTAACCCCACTGTGGTAACCATGACTACAGCTGTACTCGAGTATTTGTTCTGATTACATTACTTCTGATCAAAAACGAGCGAGTCAGCAGTCAGCCCAGCTCAGCGTCCACAGCGTCCTTCACCTGTGTGAACTCTGTCAGTGATCAGGTGTGTGATTGTCTGACTCCCTGCAGAGCAGACTGTGTGATGACTTCATATCCAGCTGATTTTCACACACACACACACACACACACACACACAGTCTCATCTCATGTTGAAGAAGCTGGTTTCATATTGGCTGTGCTCGCCTGATAAACTTCCATCAGACTGTCAGACAGAGAGCTGATCCACACTGAGCCGTGTCCTCTGGGGTTAGACCACAGCGTGAGTCTATCATTGTTGTTTGAGGAACGTGACGGACGGAGTTCACCGCCAATACAGAGCATGATGGGAAATCTCTGTGTCATCACCGCGATGCTGCAAACAAACAAACAGATGTGATGACGTCATCAAACAGATGTGATGACGTCATCAAACAGATGTGATGATGTCATCACACTGATTCATACAGAATATATGTGAAGTCCTCTGACTGTTCAACTCTCTGTGACAGACAGCTAACCGCTAACTAGCTGCTGCTAACTGAATCTGCCGTTAGCATGCTAACAGAACCGGGCTCAGCAGCTGGACCGGACCGGGTTGGAGCACAGCCTCTGAGACCAACAGGGAATACAGTTACAGTACCGAGGTGATTTACAGTGAAGTTCTGGTCCTGGTTCTGGTCCTGGTTCTCTTTAAGACTCTAAACCAGCGACTTGAACAATGACCTCATGACCTTTAACAGCTGACTGAGTCCACATTATGACGCCTTCATTTAAATAAACAGGAACTCAACCCGCCAAAATAAAAGACACAGTAATGAAAACTGAACGTGGCACGAGATGAAACGTTTGATTATCTGATGGGCCGAGTCTGAAGGAGGATCATCTAGTTTAATAAGGAGGAGGAGGAGGAACAGGAGGAGGAGGAGGAAGAGCAGGAGGAGGAGGAACAGGAGGAGGAGGAGGAGGAGGGGGAGCAGGAGGAACAGGAGGAGGAGGAGGAGGAAGAGGAGCAGGAGGAGGAGGAGGAGGAGGAGGAGGAAGAGGAGCAGGAGGAGGAGCAGGAGGAGGAAGAGGAGCAGGAGGAGGAGCAGCAGCAGAAGGAGGAGCAGCAGGAGGAGGAGGAGCAGGAGGAGGAAGAGGAGCAGGAGGAGGAGCAGCAGGAGGAGGAGGAGCAGGAGGAGGAAGAGGAGCAGCAGAAGGAGGAGCAGGATGAAGTTGTGCTCAGAGTGTTATGTTAATATTCATATAAACTCAGTCATGAATATTAAACAGTTTATAATAATATTAATGAGGTGAAGTGCAGAAAACAAACTCCATGTTCTGATCTTTGTGTTTTCATAAAGACAGTCAGATTTTATTTTGGCGGGTCTCCTCACTGAGCTCCATCACCTCCATCAGTGATCAGGGGCTGACCGGCTCTCTGTGCCCACACACAGGCTGTGTTTGTGGGGTACAGTTCATGAAGAGGCAGCATGGAGGACGGAGCGAGTCGACGTTAATAAAGTTTAAAGTTACAAATGAATCAAATCAAGTTTGTTTGTGTTTGAGAAGAGAAAGAAATGAAAGTGACAGATTCATTTGATCCTTTATGTTTTATTAAAGCACCTCCTCCTCCTCTCCTTCTATAATAAAGTGTTGTCTCTGTGAAGAGGAGTAGCCTCTGGGGAAACATGTTCTCTTATTAAACGTGATAATCACTTCAGACTGTCGTTGATCTTCTTCCAGATTTCAGATCATCATTTTCAGCTCTGATGTAACGAGTCCACACAAACTGCTCGACTTCATGAAGACTTCAGTCTTTAGACTTCAGTCTTTAGGGATCAGTCTTTAGAGTTCAGTCTTTAGAGCTCAGTCTTTAGGGTTCAGTCTTTAGAGCTCAGTCTTTAGAGCTCAGTCTTTAGGGTTCAGTCTTTAGAGCTCAGTCTTTAGAGCTCAGTCTTTAGGGTTCAGTCTCTAGAGTTCAGTCTTTAGAGCTCAGTCTCTAGAGTTCAGTCTCTAGGGTTCAGTCTTTAGAGCTCAGTCTTTAGAGCTCAGTCTTTAGGGATCAGTCTTTAGGGATCAGTCTTTAGGGATGTATATGTGTGTATATATGCTGTGAAAGATGTTTTAGGCTCAATC
This sequence comes from Sciaenops ocellatus, assembly GCA_033000465.1. NCBI lineage: Eukaryota > Metazoa > Chordata > Actinopteri > Sciaenidae > Sciaenops > Sciaenops ocellatus. The sequence goes on along the minus strand of CP136868.1, from coordinate 2,053,100 downwards.
ATCACGTCTGTTACAGCCATGACGTCACGTTAAGTTGATAAGTGGAACAACAGACGACAGAATAAACATTAAAAATATTTTTCTTTTGGCCTTTTATTGGACAGAGACAGCTGAAGAGAGACAGGAATGTGGAGAGAGAGACGGGGAATGACATGTAGCAAAGGGCCACGGGTCGGACCCGAACCCGGGCCGCTACGGAGCCTTCGTACATGGGGCGGACGCTCTACCAACTGAGCTAATCGCCGCCCCAGAATGAACATTAATAAATAGATTTTATATAAAAATAATAGAATAAATAAAACAAAACAAATATATTCAAACTAAGACATTCTAACAGAGTCAGGAAATGATGTAACGTGCTGACATCATCGTGGCGTTGTTGTGATCTTCAGGTGAAACGGACTCGACAGGTGAAACTAATATACTACTAATAATAATAATTATTATTATAATATAATATAATATAATATAGAATATAATAATATAATATAATAATAATATAGAATATAATAATATAATATAATAATAATATAGAATATAATAATATAATATAATAATAATAATAATAATAATAATAATACGTGACACACACAAACTTTACATTTTTTATTCAAACATCAAACAGAGTAAAATCAGCTCTGAGATTCAAACTTACGTCACAACAAGTAACAGAACAGAACAGCTGATCAGCTGAGCGGGTCCAGAACCACGAACAGAACCTCAGCCTGGTTCTGTTAGAGAGACTGTAACATTTCTAATAATTCACTGTGAATCATACAAACTTCATTTTTATTAAAGCTGATCAGATTTTTACAATTAAAAAGTTTAAATGTAGAAAAATCTGAAAACTGACAAACACAACGGTTATTTCCTGTTACAGCTCGTCACCATCACGTACACGTTATTTATCGTGAGGGTTTCATCACGTGCACGTTATTTATCGTGACGGTTTCATCACGTACACGTTATTTATCGTGAGGGTTTCATCACGTGCACGTTATTTATCGTGACGGTTTCATCACGTACACGTTATTTATCGTGACGGTTTCATCACGTACACGTTATTTATCGTGACGGTTTCATCACGTACACGTTATTTATCGTGATCGTTCGAATGAATCATAGAAACATGAAGACTCTGACTCATCGTCATAATTTCACTGTTCACACTGACATAAAAATGTGGACGGACATCAGGACATTTAAAGATAAACAACATTTAATGACCCGCGGGCTACAACCAGCTAACATTAGCATTCAACCACTTCCTAGCTAACGTTACCGTTTGTTAGTGTGCGACACGAAAATCTTAATTTAATTCTGAAATATGAAAAACAGTTTGAAGCACGTTAGCAGTGACTGACCTGTAAACTGTCAATGCTAACGTTACCGTTTGTTAGTGTACAACGCTAACGTTAGCTTGTTGCTTATTAAATCTGTTGTTTTAAATGTGTCCTGCTGTCTGTCTGGATTTTCACTGTTTGATCTGTGAAGCGTGAAATAAACGATTTGTAGCAGACAGTTAGCTTAGCTTAGCATACGACATAAGACTGGAAACAGTTAGCCAGGCTCTGTCTAAATAGTAGCACCTCTAAAGCTTGTTAACATCTTCTCTGTTTAATCTCTACAAAAAACTGAGCTGTTAAAAGTTTCATGTCAAGTTTTCAGTCTTTGTGCTAAGCTAACCGGCTAATGGCTCCATGAAACAGGAAGTAGAGTTCACAAAACGGGAAGTAGAGTTCTGTTTACTTCCTCATTTTCGTGTTTCCTGTCAAATATGGAGGGACTTGTCGTGGTTGATTGGCGTTTACAGTAGCCAATAGCGAGTGTGCGTTAGCATTGCAGCTAGCGCTATGAGCTAGCATCAGCGTCTCCAGTAGTCGGTCTTAACGATGTCATAAATCTGAGTGAATCACACTTTGGCGTTCATTGTTTCTGTAAACAGATGACTGGATGTCGTGTCTGTAACATTTGTATTTGTGGGCAGCTCATTGAGGTGACGCTAAGACTTATTTAAGTCCACAGAAGTTCTATAAAACCCGACCCGACGTCTGATGGAGACCGTCCAAATGTTTCCACACCCGGCCTGGAAACCACTCTGATATTAATTTGGACTCAGCTTTAATTAAAAAACTACAAATGTTGACGCAGATGAACTCAGCAGACCACAGACGTCTGCCTGCTCAGGCTTTTCTTTGACTTCGTCTGCAGTCATAAAGAAGTCCTTCACCATATGTCCACACGTCCACAACACTTTAAATAGTGAACCCTGCAGACGCCACGTTCAATCATTCCCAGTCAATGAACATGTGAAAGTTCAGATCTTTGACTTGTCATCAACATAATGTTTATCTATGACTTTATTTTGGCGGACCACGCCCACCTGTCAATCAAAGCGTCCACGCTCTTAATCCTGCATAACTTTAAGCCTTAATATAATCTGAACAGGTGAGTTGTATAAAAATTCACCCTCAGTACAGTTGTCATGAACGGGGAAATTAGCTATAGAGACCAAAACTGTTTTTTGTACCAGGCTGTAAACATGTTTATTTCTGCTGTGAAGTTGGACATTTTAACATGGGGACTTATGGAGACTGACTCACTTCTGGAGCCAGCCTCAAGTGGACGACAAGAGGAACTGCAGTTTGTGTAGAGGCCACCTGACCTGTCCGTCCTCGTCTCTTTTCAGTCGACTCAAACATCACGAAGCTGAACTGATGAGGACCAGAAGCTTTAGATGTACCCATCAGTCTTTGTGTTCAGTCTTACAGTCTTGGAGACTGGTCTGGAGCAGTCTTTGGCACTTTAAACCCATGGTTTAGTTTCACAGGCAGCTCTCGTCTTTGTTTGTCTCTGTTTCCTGTCCAGGTAAAGAGAAGTCCTTCACGTCACCTTTAGACCACGCCTCTCCGTTTCGTAGTTTCCCGCCCTCGCTCGTGGTCAGGTGGGTGGAGCTATAGGCCAGCGGCGGGATGGTGTTGACCAGTATGAGCTGCAGAGGTTTCTTCTCGGGGTGGTACCGGCAGCGGACGTAGCGCAGGAACGCCGCCCGGTACGTTTTGTTGAACAGCGTGTAGACTAGCGGGTTCACGGCGGACGACAGGTATCCCACCCAGACGAAGACATTCAGCAGACCGCCCATCAGCCCGGCGTCGCACACGGCCGGGTCGCACACCACCACGAGCACGTTGGTGATGAAGAACGGGCACCACATGACCACGAAGAGGAAGAACACCACCCCGAGGACCTTGGATGCCTTCTGCTCGTTGCTGATGGACTGCATGGTGCGGCGTCCGAACAACGAGCCTCCGAGGCCGCCGGCGCTTCCTCTGCCGCCCGCCTCACGGCTGATGGAGCGCCTGAAGAGTTTCTCAGAGGACAGCGAGGTCTGCGGTAAGAAGCTCAGCGTGAACGTCGTGCTCCATTTGGGTCGAGGAACCAGTTGGTCCAAACACAGCGTGGCCTCGTTCTGCAGGGCGCTGATG
>CP136868.1:2037115-2044615 GCA_033000465.1 Sciaenops ocellatus | reverse complement strand
AAGCAGGTATGTTTTCCACATTATCATGTTAGATTAGCATGTTAGCATGCTAACATTTGCTAATCAGCAACGTCACGCTGAGGCTGATGGGATTGTTTGTAGTTCTGCAGTCATTGAAGTTAAATGTTTGATGACATCATCACCGGGAAGCTCCAGCAGGACTCGATCATTAGCAGCCGACACACACCTGAGGGAGCTCCGACCAATCAGAGGCCACCATGGTCACCATGGTAACAATAATAAAGATATGATATGTGTGTGTGTGTGTGTTCTCACCCACTGAGATGGTCCACACGGCCATGATCTTGATGCGGGCCTTGGTGTGGGAGTTGAAGCGGCTGTGGTGGATCGGGTTTCTGATGCCGATGTACCGATCCAGAGAGATGGCGCACAGGTGCATGATGGACGCCGTGGAGAACAGGACGTCCAGGTAGATCCAGATGGGACAGAGGTCAGAGGGCAGCGGCCAGCCGTAATCTGCAGGACGGAAGGACAGATCAGTGTCCGGGTTCTGGTTCTGATCCAGACACAGCGTACACTTGATGTGAGAATCACTGTGGACACAGAATCGACCAGAACTTGCCACAGCTGGAACATCTGCCTGTGTATGAAGGTGGACTGTGGTGTGTTCATAGACCGTGGTGTGTTTGTGGACTGTGGTGTGTTCATGGACTGTGGTGTGTTCGTGGACTGTGGTGTGTTCATGGACCGTGGTGTGTTCGTGGACTGTGGTGTGTTTGTGGACTGTGGTGTGTTCATGGACTGTGGTGTGTTCGTGGACTGTGGTGTGTTCATAGACTGTGGTGTGTTCGTAGACTGTGGTGTGTTCATAGACCGTGGTGTGTTCATAGACCGTGGTGTGTTCGTGGACCGTGGTGTGTTCGTAGACCGTGGTGTGTTCATGGACCGTGGTGTGTTCGTGGACTGTGGTGTGTTCGTGGACTGTGGTGTGTTCCACCGTGGTGTGTTCATGGACCGTGGTGTGTTCATAGACGGTGGTGTGTTCGTGGACCGTGGTGTGTTCGTGGACCGTGGTGTGTTCATAGACCGTGGTGTGTTCGTGGACCGTGGTGTGTTCGTGGACCGTGGTGTGTTCGTGGACTGTGGTGTGTTCATAGACTGTGGTGTGTTCGTGGACCGTGGTGTGTTCGTGGACTGTGGTGTGTTCATAGACCGTGGTGTGTTCGTGGACCGTGGTGTGTTCGTGGACTGTGGTGTGTTCGTGGACCGTGGTGTGTTCGTGGACTGTGGTGTGTTCGTGGACCGTGGTGTGTTCATAGACCGTGGTGTGTTCGGGACTGTGGTGTGTTCATAGACTGTGGTGTGTTCATGGACTGTGGTGTGTTCATAGACCGTGGTGTGTTCGTGGACTGTGGTGTGTTCATAGACCGTGGTGTGTTCGTGGACTGTGGTGTGTTCGTGGACCGTGGTGTGTTCGTGGACCGTGGTGTGTTCATGGACCGTGGTGTGTTCGTGGACTGTTGTGTGTTCATAGACTGTGGTGTGTTCGTGGACTGTGGTGTGTTCATGGACCGTGGTGTGTTCGTGGACTGTGGTGTGTTCATAGACTGTGGTGTGTTCGTAGACTGTGGTGTGTTCATAGATCGTGGTGTGTTCGTGGACTGTGGTGTGTTCATGGACTGTGGTGTGTTCGTGGACTGTGGTGTGTTCATGGACTGTGGTGTGTTCATGGACTGTGGTGTGTTCATGGACTGTGGTGTGTTCGTGGACTGTGGTGTGTTCGTAGACTGTGGTGTGTTCATAGATCGTGGTGTGTTCGTGGACCGTGGTGTGTTCGTGGACTGTGGTGTGTTCATGGACTGTGGTGTGTTCGTGGACTATGTTGTGTTCGTGGACCGTGGTGTGTTCGTGGACTATGTTGTGTTCGTGGACCGTGGTGTGTTCATGGACCGTGGTGTGTTCATGGACTGTGGTGTGTTCGTGGACTGTGTTGTGTTCGTGGACCGTGGTGTGTTCATGGACCGTGGTGTGTTCATGGACCGTGGTGTGTTCGTGGACCGTGGTGTGTTCATGGACTGGTCTCAGAGGCTGTGCTTGAACCCGGTCCAGTCCGGCTGCTGAGCCCGGTTCTGTTAGTTAGCAGTTAGCAGGAGTTAATTAGTTCAGCTAAAGATGTTTGACTTCGATGTGACAGACGACGTGTCCTTTCTTTAACTGTTCATTATTGTGACGAGCTGTGCTGCTGTCGTTCTCTTCTTTGAGCTTTAATGAAGTTTTTTATAATCAGTGCTGAATCAGAATCAGAAGGTCGTCTGTGCTTTTCTTATTGTGAATAAAAACCTCGTCGTGGTCGAATCTGGACTCATAATTACACGTTTATCTGCTTCACACTCATTAAAGTCGCTGCAGGCGGGAAAACGTTGAGACGTGACATTTATGTGCACTTACTGTGTCAAACTCAGCAGAAAGATTTGAAGGACCACTGAGAAAAAGTGAAGAATGTTTGATTTGAAACAGCAGCTACAGTTGGCAGCAGTTTACTGTCTGTAAAATAAAATACTGAATTACCTCTAACTGTATTTAAGTAAAATACCTGAGTAAAGTCTTTCTGGTTTCATCACTGCAGATCTCTCACACACGCACGCAGCAGAGGTCACATGATCTCTGCAGTGACTCATGGACTGCTGTTGGTTGGTCACATGACACGCTCTGGTCTCCACAGAGATGAAGTGAAGGCGTTACCGTGGCGATAGTGAAGCCTGTCACTCTGCTGGAAACATCTGTCAGTTGATGTGTTCACCTGTTTGTACCTTCAGATGGACTTTATCGATCCACAGCAGGTAAATTCACTGAACACCTGAACCAATGACCTGTCAGCATGAATCATCGTCATGACATCACATCCTGTTCTGTCTGAGTCCTGATCAAAATAAAGACAGCTGCTGGAGCGTCCTGTCCTCTTTGTCTCCATCCAATCACTGATGAGCTGAGACAGATGTTTGACAGGCTGATGAGTCGTCCTTTGATCAGCATCAGCAGTCAGACATCAGACGTTCTCCATGGAAACAACCTGATGGTCACCACGACGACAGAGCTGAATATTCAACTAACTGACTGTTTATCAGACCAACAATGACCACAGTCTGTGGTCACGGAGACTACGTCCAGTTTTAGACAGTCTGTGGTCACGGAGACTACGTCCAGTTTTAGACAGTCTGTGGTCACGGAGACTACGTCCAGGTTTTAGACAGTCTGTGGTCACGGAGACTACGTCCAGGTTTTAGACAGTCTGCAGGGACGTCACGGAGACTACGTCCAGGTTTTAGACAGTCTGTGAGGACGTCTCTGAGACTACATCCTGGTCTTAGACAGTCTTTGTGCTTCACTGGTTTTCCCGCCTCCTCGGTCGTCTCCATTGTTCGTCTCGTCTCCGTCCTCAGGAGACGGAGAGCTCTTGAAAACGAACACAATCATATTTTATGAGTTTTGCATGAACGGGGAAATAATTAGCGGCACTCGGCGCCCAGCTGAGACTCTCTGAGGTGTCTGAACAATTAAAGAACGAGCGTCTAACGAGCTTCTGAAGGAGGAAGAACCACACCTGAACGAGTCCTCCGTCTGTACAGTGAATGAGAACACTCAGGTAAACATGACAGGAAAGGTGAGCTGGAAGGAAGCGCTAGTTTTTGATCATCAGTGGTCCAGAAACATGCGTGTATTAACATGTTTGTATTAACATGTGTGTATTAACATGTTTGTATTAACATGTGTGTATTAACATGTGTGTATTAACATGTGTATTAACATGTGTGTATTAACATGTTTGTATTAATATGCGTGTATTAACATGTGTGTATTAACATGTGTGTATTAACATGTTTGTATTAACATGCGTGTATTAACATGTGTGTATTAACATGTGTGTATTAACATGTTTGTATTAACATGTGTGTATTAACATGTGTATTAACATGTGTGTATTAACATGTGTGTATTAACATGTTTGTATTAACATGCGTGTATTAACATGTGTGTATTAACATGTGTATTAACATGTGTGTATTAACATGTTTGTACTAACATGTGTGTATTAACATGTTTGTATTAACATGTGTGTATTAACATGTGTATTAACATGTGTGTATTAACATGTTTGTATTAATATGCGTGTATTAATAGCGTGTATTAACATGCGTGTATTAACATGTTTGTATTAACATGTGTGTATTAACATGTTTGTATTAATATGCGTGTATTAATAGCGTGTATTAACATGCGTGTATTAACATGTTTGTATTAACATGCGTGTATTAACATGCGTGTATTAACATGTTTGTATTAACATGTGTGTATTAACATGTTTGTATTAATATGCGTGTATTAACATGCGTGTATTAACATGCGTGTATTAACATGTTTGTATTAACATGCGTGTATTAACATGCGTGTATTGACATGTGTGTATTAACATGTTTGTATTAACATGTGTGTATTAACGTGTTCGTATTAACATGTGTGTATTAAAATGCGTGTATTAACATGTGTGTATTAACGTGTGTATTAACATGCGTGTATTAAAATGCGTGTATTAACATGTGTGTATTAACGTGTATATTAACATGTGTGTATTAACTTGTGTATTAACGTGTATATTAACATGTGTGTATTAACATGTGTGTATTAACGTGTGTATTAACGTGTGTATTAACGTGTATATTAACATGTGTGTATTAACATGTGTCTAAGTTGAGTCCAGCTGAAGAACTGTCAGTTTAAATGTAAAAACAGAGACTCGGAGGCCGAGCAGCTCAGACAAACATCTGAAACATAAATGTTAAATGAATTCCAGTCAAATGTCACGATGTGAATTCAATCAAGTCGTAACATTTGCTGTCGACTGACGGACACGTGAGGAAGTTCCTGACGGCGTCTTCAGTGGATACAAAAGAGAGTTTCCTCCCCCGAGACGAGCCAACTGTGCTCCATCCAAATGACAGCGTGCCAAAGCAGCGTGTCATCATAAGCTCTAATTATTCAACATTAATTAGACGCTGCTCTCAACACTAAGTAGGAAAGTTTTCACGAGTCGACGTTGACGGACAGAAAGTTTTACAGTGTCCTTCAGACTACAGGGACAGACAGACGTCAGCAAAGGTCACGGAGCTGCTGAATCCTTCAAAACTCGTTTAAACACCAAATTTAATGAACCTTTGACAGAAGTCTGAGAGGCAGATATCAAACGTCACAAACTAAACCTCGACCTTCACAATGAGACCTGTTCTGATCACTGTCAACCTGTTTCACCTGCTCATCGTGTTGAGGCGAGGACTCCTCAGACGTCTGGAGGTGTGCTGTGGTTCGTTAGCAGCAGATCCTTGAAGTCCTGGAAGTCTGGAGGTGGTCCTCCATGGATTGGACTTGTTTGACCCGGTCACCAGTTCACTACTTGTCCTTCCTTCCCTTTTGATCGGTACTGCCCACTGCAGAGCGGGAACATCCCACAAGAGCTGCAGTCCTGGAGATGTTCTGACCCGGTCGTCCAGCCGTCACAGTTTGGTTCTGGTCCTGAAGCTCGTCCATTTTTCTGCTTCTAACTCGTCAACTTGGAAGATGATAGACCCGCCCACTGACAGGAGCCATGACAACCATATCATCAGCGTGATCGATGTGTAACTATAAGATATAACAATACTCGAGTACTGTACTCTGAACCTGCTTCTTCTTATATAACATGTTAGACGTGTCACGTGTCGACCGGCGGCCCGTTAGCGGTTCTTTTGTTCCATGGACTCATGTCCGAGCAGGAAGCTGCTTCTTCTTCTGTGGTTTTGTTCTGTGCTCAGAAACTCGTCTCCTCGTCCATCAAAAGAAGAATTAGAGTTTATTTCTGCTCGAGGCGCCTCATCGAGGCGGCCGCAGAGTTTTCCTCGGCCTACTTTCTGTGATTATTGGAGGCTGAGCTGAAGCCGTCAGTCCGTCCTGGCTTTAATGGAAATGGACTGAAACACAGTTTAGCCTCCTCTGCCTCTGTGGGCTCTTTAACGCTCTCTGCTCCTCCACAATCATCATCAAGTAATCACTCTGTCTATTTCCAGCCCTGCAGGCAGCAGGTGGACCGACGCTGACGTTCAGCTGGATCTGCAAACACTTTAACACACGTGTAAAACACACCGCCCCTTCAAACTATCAGGAAACAAACCTCCAGAAAAGATCTGGTCTGGTCTGGTCTGGTCTGATCTGGTCTGGTCTGGTCTGATCTGGTCTGGTCTGGTCTGGTCTGATCTGGTCTGATCTGGTCTGGTCTGGTCTGGTCTGATCTGGTCTGGTCTGGTCTGGTCTGATCTGGTCTGGTCTGATCTGGTCTGATCTGGTCTGGTCTGGTCTGGTCTGATCTGATCTGGTCTGGTCTGATCTGATCTGGTCTGATCTGATCTGGTCTGATCTGGTCTGGTCTGATCTGGTCTGGTCTGGTCTGGTCTGATCTGATCTGGTCTGGTGTGGTCTGAGGTGCAGATGGAGCCTGGCTGAGCTGCAGCTCTGTGTTTTCATTGTGGATCGGTCTGCAAGCAGTTCACCATCACAGGCTGTGAAATAAAGAGAAACCTGCTGAGACACTCAGTACGTTTACATGCAGCAAGAAATTGAATTTCTGATGGTATCAGATAAAGACATGCATCAGACCGGATCACTTGTCTGAGTATACATGCCGTTCAGAGAATCAGATAAATGTCCGGAGCATGGCTGACTCTGTTACACTATGTGGCGCTGTAGCCCTCTCAACAAAGAGCCACGTCCGGCTGACCTCTACTTATCAGCAACAACAAACTATCTGACGGCATTCAAACAAAGACGGAGTACGAGGAGATGGACGATGCTACAGTAGCGTACATTTCGTACATTATTTTCCTCCTAATAATGCATATAAAAGCAACAACACCGCTATTTAATACTTTCACTTCTGGGTGAAAGCCCCGGCGGAAATTCTCGAGCATGCGCAGAATGCAAAATCCGATTTAGATCCGATTGCTGAGTATACATGGAGTTAAAAAGCCGACTATGAACGAATTATCTAGGTGTTCTTATCCGATTCTGAGACGTCCGTTATGGTCCGAAGTAGGTCGGATTAAGGTGTTTACAAGCATTTTAAAAGTCCGAACTATGTCTGATACCATCAGAAATTCAAATTTTTTGCTGCATGTAAACGTACTGAGTGGGGCTAAGAGCTTCACCAGCTGACCACACTGAGGTTTTAGTCTGTCAACAGGATGAAAAGGCCGAGCCCTGTGGGAACTGTAGTTCTCTGTCAGGCTGTACTGCCCCAGATGAAATGTTCTGTTTGTCTCAGCGTTCATTAAAATCTGACGTTGATTTCATCATGATCTTTACTCCCTCAAGTCAAGAAAACAGGAAGTAGTTTCCTGTGAACACACTCAGATAGGGAGGGACTTGTCGTGGATGTTGATTGGTGTTTACAATTGCATTGCAGCGTCTAACTTCCAGTGACCGAACAGAACCTCTGAACCAGCAGTGTCCAGTCTA
>CP136868.1:1989615-2032115 GCA_033000465.1 Sciaenops ocellatus | reverse complement strand
ACTGTGTGTGTGTGTGTGTGTGTGTGTGTGTGTGTGTGTGTTGGACTCGAGTCAGCAACACACCAAATGTCAAACTTAACGAAGCGACACGTCAGTGTCACTCCCTGCTTACCGTAGAGGATGGTCACCATGGAAACCGGCATGACCAAGATGCCGAGCAGCATGTCGGCGACTGCCAGTGACATCAGGAAGTAGTTTGTGGCGTTCTGCAGCTTCTTCTCCAGCGACACCGCCAGGATCACCAGAATGTTGCCCATGACCGTGACGGCGATTACGACTAAGATCAGCAGCGCTGCCCAGTTCTTGTTCACGTCCTGGGACGGACACTGAGACTCGTAAATCCTGTCGCCGCCATCTTCGCTGTACACTCCTCCGACGTTACGGTAAGACCAGTTTCCAAACTGCACGTTGATGCTGTGATGGAACGCGTCATGACAGCCCGAGTTTGTCACGTTGTTGATCCGGAGGGCGATCTCCTCGAATCCACGTGGAGGCCAGGTGTTGGCGACGGAGATGGACTGTGACACGTTACCGCCGCGCAGGTTCATGACATCAGCTCGGCGAGTCGTCGAGTTAGAAAGAAGAACTCGATGTCCACGAGGTCAACGTGTGCCGTCAGATTTGGACTCCATGACGGCGAAGGAAAGTCTCAGATGATCTTCACGTGAAGAGTTCAGCTTGAGTCGGACTCACATGTCTTTGTCTTTCATCGTCTGATCAGAGAACGTCTTCATACTAACAGGTAAGTTTCAGAGCAGGTGTGAAGGTGTGAAGTTTACCTCCAGCTACATACCTGCACACATGGACTGACCGCGTGTGTGTGTGTGTTCATGAATATGTGTGGAAGTCCTCGAGCGTCCTCGTCGTCCTCGTCGCTGCACCTGCGAGCGTTCAGCCAGCGAAGATTGATGATGAACATGATGATGTTGACGTGTGTGTGTGTGTGTGTTACAAACACAACTCACTAACTTCCTCCTCCGTCCTCACACACACACTCCATAACAAAGTCCAGACAGAAACATTCCTCCGTCTTTCTCCGTCAGCCTCCACAGAGCTCAAACACTCCTTCAGTTTCCCTCCTCCTGCCTGGTTCAGTCAGTGCTCCCTCATCTGTCCGTCTTTTTATCTCCTCTGAAACAAATTAAAGAATGACAAGGAGCTCTCGTGTCCGTGACGTCAGAGGCTTCATGTGGATCTATGAGGATCTTTGTGGATTTCAGGTCTCAGAGTGTCTGTAAGTCGTCCTCATGATGATCGGGAGCTGAATGACTCCCTCTCCTCACATCCAGCCGCCCTCCCTCTCTCTCCTCGTATCGTATTGGCTCTCTCTCTCTCTCTCTCTCTCTCTGTGTTAAGCGCCTCTCGTTCGCCCTCCATTCACCCTCACTCTGTTTCTTCTTCATGTTTGTAGTTTATTAATGAAATAAATCTGACTGTTTGTTTGTGTTAGTCTGAACAGACGGAGGAGCTGATTCATCCCACTGTGGTAAATATGTTCAGCTGTACTCGAGTATTTGTTCTGATTACATTACTTCTGATCATCCTCTTCACTCTCTTCTCCTCTGCCATCCGGTCCGTAGGTGCTGCTGAGCCCGGTTACATTGTCCGCTCATCAGGGCCAACATTAACGCTAACGATGGCACAAATTTTAGAGCTAACGCTGTTGATGTTGGTTGTTCATGAATCTGAATTCACCGCGTTGTTGTAGAAGTCATCCGTTCAGGGTTCTCGTTGAATGTTGAAGCTGATTGGATGTTATTCAGGTCACCTGTCTTCTGCTGTGTGGTGATTGGTTCCTGATGATTGATAGCAGCTTGGTGAAGTCCAACCAGGGAGTGACATCTTTAAAAAGGGTTTTTCAAAATAAAAGCTCACTGACGTACCCTGGCTCTGATGCAGAAATCCTCCTGTTGAACCTTCTTATGTAAGAACGGAGCGACCAGCCTCACTTCCCCCAACAACACACACACACACACACATCAGCTACCTAACAATCTGTCCATCATAAAGTGAAGTTCATGTCTTTAATGTTGGCACATTTTAACATGACGAGGTGATGAGACGTGGTCATGTGATCTGACCTCATTAGCTCGACAACAGACTGCAGACTAATTAAACAGGATGTGACGTCCCACACGCGTGACGGGCAGTGAGGCAGACAGTCCTGAAGGACCTCGCTCAGACCAGCTGAGTTCAGATTGAACATGAATAAACAGAAACATCTGGAACAGATTAATAATTCATCCTGAGTGTTTGAACCTTCAGACGACGCTCAGGTAAAAATATCCTTTTCGTCTCTGCTGGAGACTCGTCCTCTGGCTGAGGACGTCACGGAGACTACGTCCAGGTTTTAGACAGTCTGCGGGGACGTCACGGAGACTACGTCCAGGTTTTAGACAGTCTGCGGGGACGTCACGGAGACTACGTCCAGGTTTTAGACAGTCTGCGGGGACGTCACAGAGACTATGTCCAGGTTTTAGACAGTCTGCGAGGACGTCACGGAGACTACGTCCAGGTTTTAGACAGTCTGCGAGGACGTCACGGAGACTACGTCCAGGTTTTAGACTGTCTGCGGGGACGTCACGGAGACTACGTACAGGTTTTAGACAGTCTTTGTTGGATCATCAGATGTATCATGACCCCTCAGGGCTGCCGTACACGACGTCTCTAACCTGTCAGCAGTGGCGAGGACACTTTGTCCACCGTGAAATGAGTTTCTCCATATTTGATGAACTTTATGAGCTCGTTAACATTCATTAACTCCAGGACGTTCGTTTAATATTAAAATGATGTCATGACTAAATGAACAACCAATGAATCACTTTAACAAAGTAGCTGATACTCTGTCCTCTGTACTAGATTACACAGTAATAGATTACAGGGACAAACATACTTCCTGATGAACTCGACTCGTCTGGACTTTGTTTCTCCGCCGTCACTTCTTTCCCATAATTCCTCTGTGCGGTGGGCCTTCATGTTGCCGTGGCAGCAGCAGACATTAATCATCAGAGCAGACAGAGGCGGCTGTAATGAGTCCTGCGTCACCACCACCGCCCTGTTAGCATGTTAAAGACTGGAACCCTCTGAGAACGTCAAGGAAACGTTTAAAGAACGCTTCACACTCCAACAGCAAAGTGTGTTTTCACCATCCGGATCACGTTAACCTGCTAAAACAGCTCAGGTCAGTCCATCATCAGAGACATTCATGATCCTCAGAGGATGAACCTCGCTGAGTTTGGGTCAGAACTCCACGACAACAATCCTCAGAGGGTGACATGAAGGTGACCTCAGACCTGGAGGTGACCTGACTGAACGTCCTCAGTTTGTTCTGGAGGTCTTCACTGGACCCTCAGAGATGGTACCAGGTCCTGGATCAGTGGTCAGCAGTGCGTGATGAATGGATCAGCGTCTGTGCAGACTTCAGATCAGTTCTTGTTCTTGTTCCTGATTTAAAAGTCATTTCTATTCCAGTCTCTAATTTCACGTCTGGCTGCAGGCAGACTTCCTGTTTTTATCTCTGTGGAGGAACTTCATGCATACTGAATCACACTGAGGGTCTGTGTGTGGACCAGAACTCAGAGCTGGACCTGAACCAGGACTGCATGGACGCCCGGTCCTGCTTGGACAGTAAAAATATGAGACCTGAACCTCTGCTGAGGGACTGTGCTTTTATTTTGGAATTATTCTTCAGGCTTTGTTTAAAGTTCCTGGTCCACATGGTCCATCAGAACCTGGTGCACACGGTCCATCAGAACCTGGTCCACACGGTCCATCAGAACCTGGTGCACTCATTATATGTTTGTTCTCTATATGTAAACATTAAACTGATTAATGACATCAGGACGTTTACAGCTTCCTTCATGGACTGACAACATGACGCCGTGTCCATAACGTCCGTGACGTCCGTGACGAGCTGATGGAAACACCTGTGGTTCTTTGGTCCATTCACCTGCAGAACTTCAGAGTAAATGATCTTTTCATTGATTATTTTTATACTTTTATTATTTCAGGTGAAACGCAGACGTCTGTGTGATCTGCAGTCAACCTTTAAACACTGAAACCATCAAACTGAGCTCAGCGCGCTCTGACACACACAGCTGAAATCCTGCAGTTATTTATAGACTCATTAATATTCATGAGCTCAGCACAGCTGATCCCAGCGCTGTACCTGAACACCCGAACACGAGTTCAGAAGAATCAGGTAACTTTAAACCACGACAAGCTGCACAGGTAAAGACCATCATCAGACACACAGGTGACCTCAATGGTGACCTGAACAACCCACAGGTGACCTGAACGACACACAGGTGACCTGAACGACCCACAGGTGACCTGAACGACCCACAGGTGACCACAATGACACACAGGTGACCTGAACGACCCACAGGTGACCACAACGACCCACAGGTGACCTGAACGACCCACAGGTGACCACAACGACCCACAAGTGACCTGAACGACCCACAGGTGACCACAACGACCCACAGGTGACCTGAACGACCCACAGGTGACCTGAACAACCCGCAGGTGACCAGGCTGTTGACGAGCTCTGATTGATTGACGGGCCGGGCCGAGCGCTTCAACAGAACACTGAACCAGTCAACTCTGACGAAATCTGCATGATCAGTCAGATGTTACGATCAAACGCTTCTGTTTCCATGTCAGCGGTCACATGACCACCACAGACACACGTTAATGTTTGATTTACTGCGCTGTGATTGGTTCAAACATACCTGACATTAAAAACGACCTTTCCCTCCTGGACTGCTTAAAGACTTTCACACTGTTTAATTATCATCAATTAAAAAAACCAATTAACATTTAAATGAACGTCAAAAGTCAAATTTAATGAATTCAACATTTAAAGACTTTCATGAGTTTTTCATAAATCTGAGTTCAAACCTGGAGATCAAACGTTTAGATGTTCAAACGTTCTGACGTTCTGACGTTCAGGCGTTCAGACGTTCAGACGTTCTGGCGTTCAGGCGTTCAGGCGTTCAGACGTTCAGGCGTTCAGACGTTCAGACATTCAGGCGTTCAGACGTTCTGGCATTCAGGCGTTCTGGCGTTCAGGCGTTCAGATGTTCTGACGTTCAGATGTTCTGACATTCAGGCGTTCAGACGTTCTGACGTTCAGGCGTTCAGGTGTTCTGACGTTCAGGCACTCAGACGTTCTGACATTCAGGCGTCCAGGTGTTCTGACGTTCAGACGTTCTCGCGTTCTGGCGTTCAGACGTTCAGGCGTTCAGGCATTCAGACGTTCTCGCGTTCAGACGTTCTCGCGTTCAGGCGTTGAGACGTTCTGGCGTTCAGACGTTCTGATGTTCAGGCGTTCTGACATTCAGGCGTTCTGACGTTCAGGCGTTCAGGCGTTCAGACGTTCTGGCGTTCTGACGTTCAGACTTTCAGACGTTCTGGTGTTCAGGCGTTCAGACGTTCTGACGTTCAGACGTTCAGGCGTTCAGGCGTTCAGACGTTCTGACGTTCAGACATTCTGGCGTTCTGACGTTCAGACGTTCTGGCGTTCTGACGTTCAGACTTTCAGACGTTCTGCCGTTCAGGCGTTCAGATGTTCTGGTGTTCAGACGTTCTGGCGTTCTGGCGTTCAGACGTTCAGACGTTCAGACGATCTGGCATTCTGACGTTCAGGCGTTCAGACGTTCTGGCGTTCAGGCGTTCAGGCGTTCAGACGTTCTGACGTTCAGGCGTTCAGACGTTCTGACGTTCAGGCGTTCAGACATTCTGACGTTCAGGCGTTCAGACGTTCTGGCGTTCTGACGTTCAGACGTTCAGGCGTTCAGGCATTCTGATGTTCAGACGTTCTGACGTTCAGGCGTTCAGGCGTTCAGACGTTCAGGCGTTGAGACGTTCAGACGTTCAGACGTTCTGGCGTTCAGATGTTCTGGCGTTCAGGCGTTCAGACGTTCTGGCGTTCAGGCGTTCAGACGTTCAGGCGTTCAGACGTTCAGACATTCTGGCGTTCAGACGTTCTGATGTTCTGGCGTTCAGACGTTCAGACGTTCTGGCGTTCAGACGTTCTGGCGTTGTGACGTTCTGACGTTCAGACGTTCTGGCGTTGTGACGTTCAGACGTTCTGGCGTTCAGACGTTCAGACGTTCTGGCGTTCAGACGTTCAGATGTTCAGACGTTCTGGCGTTCAGACGTTCAGGCGTTCAGACGATCTCGCGTTCAGGCGTTGAGACGTTCTGGCGTTCAGACATTCTGATGTTCAGGCGTTCTGACGTTCAGGTGTTCTGACGTTCAGGCGTTCTGACGTTCAGGTGTTCTGACGTTCAGACGTTCTGACGTTCAGGCGTTCAGACGTTCTGGCGTTCTGACGTTCAGACTTTCAGACGTTCTGGTGTTCAGGCGTTCTGACGTTCTGACGTTCAGACGTTCAGGCGTTCAGGTGTTCAGACGTTCTGACGTTCAGACATTCTGGCGTTCTGACGTTCAGGCGTTCAGACGTTCTGGCGTTCTGACGTTCAGACTTTCAGACGTTCTGCCGTTCAGGCGTTCAGACGTTCTGGTGTTCAGACGTTCTGGCGTTCAGACGTTCAGACGATCTGGCGTTCTGACATTCAGGCGTTCAGACATTCTGGCGTGCTGGCGTTCAGGCGTTCAGACGTTCTGATGTTCTGACGTTCAGGCGTTCTGACGTTCTGACGTTCAGACGTTCTGACGTTCTGGCGTTCAGACGTTCTGGCGTTCTGACGTTCAGGCGTTCAGACGTTCTGGCGTTCAGGCGTTCTGACGTTCAGGCGTTCAGACGTTCTGACGTTCAGGCATTCAGACGTTCTGGCGTTCTGACGTTCAGACGTTCAGGCGTTCAGGCATTCTGACGTTCAGACGTTCTGACGTTCAGGCGTTCAGGCGTTCAGACGTTCTGGCGTTCAGACGTTCAGACGTTCTGGCGTTGAGACGTTCAGACGTTCTGGCGTTGAGACGTTCAGACGTTCAGACGTTCTGGCGTTCAGACGTTCAGGCGTTCAGGCGTTCAGACGTTCTGGCGTTCAGGCGTTCAGACGTTCAGACATTCTGGCGTTCAGACGTTCAGATGTTCTGGCGTTCAGACGTTCAGACGTTCTGACGTTCAGACGTTCTGGCGTTCTGACGTTCAGACATTCTGGCGTTCAGACGTTCAGACGTTCTGACGTTCTGGCGTTCAGACGTTCAGACGTTCAGACGTTCTGACGTTCTGGCGTTCAGACGTTCTGACGTTCTGGCGTTCAGGCGTTGAGACGTTCAGACGTTCTGGCGTTCAGACGTTCAGACGTTCTGACGTTCAGGCGTTCTGACGTTCTGACGTTCTGGCGTTCAGGCGTTCAGACGTTCAGGCGTTCAGACGTTCAGACATTCTGGCGTTCAGACGTTCAGATGTTCTGGCGTTCAGACGTTCAGACGTTCTGACGTTCAGATGTTCTGGCGTTCAGACGTTCAGATGTTCTGGCGTTCTGACGTTTAGACGTTCTGGCGTTCAGACGTTCAGACGTTCTGGCGTTCAGACATTCAGACGTTCTGACGTTCTGGCGTTCAGACGTTCAGACGTTCTGGCGTTCAGACGTTCAGACGTTCTGACGTTCTGGCGTTCAGACATTCTGACGTTCTGGCGTTCAGGCGTTCAGACGTTCAGACGTTCTGGCGTTCAGACGTTCTGACGTTCTGGCGTTCAGACGTTCAGGCGTTCAGACGTTCAGGCGTTGAGACGTTCAGACGTTCAGACGTTCTGGCGTTCAGACGTTCTGGCGTTCAGGCGTTCAGACGTTCTGGCGTTCAGGCGTTCAGACGTTCAGGCGTTCAGACGTTCAGACATTCTGGCGTTCAGATGTTCTGGCGTTCAGACGTTCAGACGTTCTGGCGTTCAGACGTTCTGGCGTTGTGACGTTCTGACGTTCAGACGTTCTGGCGTTCTGACGTTCAGACGTTCTGGCGTTCTGGCGTTCAGACGTTCAGACGTTCTGGCGTTCAGACGTTCAGATGTTCAGACGTTCTGGCGTTCTGACGTTCAGACGTTCAGGCGTTCAGGCGTTCAGACGTTCTGACGTTCAGACATTCTGGCGTTCTGGCGTTCAGGCGTTCAGGCGTTCAGACGTTCAGGTGTTCAGACGTTCAGACATTCAGGCGTTCAGACGTTCTGGCATTCAGGCGTTCTGGCGTTCAGGCGTTCAGATGTTCTGACGTTCAGATGTTCTGACATTCAGGCGTTCAGACGTTCTGACGTTCAGGCGTTCAGGTGTTCTGACGTTCAGGCACTCAGACGTTCTGACATTCAGGCGTCCAGGTGTTCTGACGTTCAGACGTTCTCGCGTTCTGGCGTTCAGACGTTCAGGCGTTCAGGCATTCAGACGTTCTCGCGTTCAGACGTTCTCGCGTTCAGGCGTTGAGACGTTCTGGCGTTCAGACGTTCTGATGTTCAGGCGTTCTGACATTCAGGCGTTCTGACGTTCAGGCGTTCAGGCGTTCAGACGTTCTGGCGTTCTGACGTTCAGACTTTCAGACGTTCTGGTGTTCAGGCGTTCAGACGTTCTGACGTTCAGACGTTCAGGCGTTCAGGCGTTCAGACGTTCTGACGTTCAGACATTCTGGCGTTCTGACGTTCAGACGTTCTGGCGTTCTGACGTTCAGACTTTCAGACATTCTGCCGTTCAGGCGTTCAGATGTTCTGGTGTTCAGACGTTCTGGCGTTCTGGCGTTCAGACGTTCAGACGTTCAGACGATCTGGCATTCTGACGTTCAGGCGTTCAGACGTTCTGGCGTTCAGGCGTTCAGGCGTTCAGACGTTCTGACGTTCAGGCGTTCAGACGTTCTGACGTTCAGGCGTTCAGACATTCTGACGTTCAGGCGTTCAGACGTTCTGGCGTTCTGACGTTCAGACGTTCAGGCGTTCAGGCATTCTGATGTTCAGACGTTCTGACGTTCAGGCGTTCAGGCGTTCAGACGTTCAGGCGTTGAGACGTTCAGACGTTCAGACGTTCTGGCGTTCAGACGTTCTGGCGTTCAGGCGTTCAGACGTTCTGGCGTTCAGGCGTTCAGACGTTCAGGCGTTCAGACGTTCAGACATTCTGGCGTTCAGACGTTCAGATGTTCTGGCGTTCAGACGTTCAGACGTTCTGGCGTTCAGACGTTCTGGCGTTGTGACGTTCTGACGTTCAGACGTTCTGGCGTTGTGACGTTCAGACGTTCTGGCGTTCAGACGTTCAGACGTTCTGGCGTTCAGACGTTCAGATGTTCAGACGTTCTGGCGTTCAGACGTTCAGGCGTTCAGACGATCTCGCGTTCAGGCGTTGAGACGTTCTGGCGTTCTGACATTCAGGCGTTCAGACATTCTGGCGTGCTGGCGTTCAGGCGTTCAGACGTTCTGATGTTCTGACGTTCAGGCGTTCTGATGTTCTGACGTTCAGACGTTCTGACGTTCTGGCGTTCAGACGTTCTGGCGTTCTGACGTTCAGGCGTTCAGACGTTCTGGCGTTCAGGCGTTCTGACGTTCAGGCGTTCAGACGTTCTGACGTTCAGGCATTCAGACGTTCTGGCGTTCTGACGTTCAGACGTTCAGGCGTTCAGGCATTCTGACGTTCAGACGTTCTGACGTTCAGGCGTTCAGGCGTTCAGACGTTCTGGCGTTCAGACGTTCAGACGTTCTGGCGTTGAGACGTTCAGACGTTCTGGCGTTGAGACGTTCAGACGTTCAGACGTTCTGGCGTTCAGACGTTCAGGCGTTCAGGCGTTCAGACGTTCTGGCGTTCAGGCGTTCAGACGTTCAGACATTCTGGCGTTCAGACGTTCAGATGTTCTGGCGTTCAGACGTTCTGACGTTCAGACGTTCTGGCGTTCTGACGTTCAGACATTCTGGCGTTCAGACGTTCAGACGTTCTGACGTTCTGGCGTTCAGACGTTCAGACGTTCTGACGTTCTGGCGTTCAGACGTTCTGACGTTCTGGCGTTCAGGCGTTGAGACGTTCAGACGTTCTGGCGTTCAGACGTTCAGACGTTCTGACGTTCAGGCGTTCTGACGTTCTGACGTTCTGACGTTCTGGCGTTCAGGCGTTCAGACGTTCAGGCGTTCAGACGTTCAGACATTCTGGCGTTCAGACGTTCAGATGTTCTGGCGATCAGACGTTCAGACGTTCTGACGTTCAGATGTTCTGGCGTTCTGACGTTCAGATGTTCTGGCGTTCTGACGTTTAGACGTTCTGGCGTTCAGACGTTCAGATGTTCTGGCGTTCAGACATTCAGACGTTCTGACGTTCTGGCGTTCAGACGTTCAGACGTTCTGGCGTTCAGACGTTCAGACGTTCTGACGTTCTGGCGTTCAGACGTTCTGACGTTCTGGCGTTCAGGCGTTCAGACGTTCAGACGTTCTGGCGTTCAGACGTTCTGACGTTCTGGCGTTCAGACGTTCAGGCGTTCAGACGTTCAGGCGTTGAGACGTTCAGACGTTCAGACGTTCTGGCGTTCAGACGTTCTGGCGTTCAGGCGTTCAGACGTTCTGGCGTTCAGGCGTTCAGACGTTCAGGCGTTCAGACGTTCAGACATTCTGGCGTTCAGATGTTCTGGCGTTCAGACGTTCAGACGTTCTGGCGTTCAGACGTTCTGGCGTTGTGACGTTCTGACGTTCAGACGTTCTGGCGTTCTGACGTTCAGACGTTCTGGCGTTCTGGCGTTCAGACGTTCAGACGTTCTGGCGTTCAGACGTTCAGATGTTCAGACGTTCTGGCGTTCTGACGTTCAGACGTTCAGGCGTTCAGGCGTTCAGACGTTCTGACGTTCAGACATTCTGGCGTTCTGACGTTCAGGCGTTCAGACGTTCTGGCGTTCTGACGTTCAGACTTTCAGACGTTCTGCCGTTCAGGCGTTCAGACGTTCTGGTGTTCAGACGTTCTGGCGTTCAGACGTTCAGACGTTCAGACGATCTGGCGTTCTGACATTCAGGCGTTCAGACATTCTGGCGTGCTGGCGTTCAGGCGTTCAGACGTTCTGATGTTCTGACGTTCAGGCGTTCTGACGTTCTGACGTTCAGACGTTCTGACGTTCTGGCGTTCAGACGTTCTGGCGTTCTGACGTTCAGGCGTTCAGACGTTCAGGCGTTCAGGCGTTCAGGCGTTCTGACGTTCAGGCGTTCAGACGTTCTGACGTTCAGGCGTTCAGGCGTTCAGACGTTCTGGCGTTGAGACGTTCAGACGTTCAGACGTTCTGGCGTTCAGGCGTTCAGGCGTTCAGACGTTCTGGCGTTCAGGCGTTCAGACGTTCAGACATTCTGGCGTTCAGACGTTCAGATGTTCTGGCGTTCAGACGTTCAGACGTTCTGACGTTCAGACGTTCTGGCGTTCTGACGTTCAGACATTCTGGCGTTCAGACGTTCAGACGTTCTGACGTTCTGGCGTTCAGACGTTCAGACGTTCTGGCGTTCTGGCGTTCAGACGTTCTGACGTTCTGGCGTTCAGGCGTTGAGACGTTGAGACGTTCTGGCGTTCAGACGTTCAGACGTTCTGACGTTCAGGCGTTCTGACGTTCTGACGTTCTGGCGTTCAGGCGTTCAGACGTTCAGGCGTTCAGACGTTCAGACGTTCTGGCGTTCAGACGTTCAGATGTTCTGGCGTTCAGACGTTCTGACGTTCAGACGTTCTGGCGTTCTGACGTTCAGACGTTCTGGCGTTCTGACGTTTAGACGTTCTGGCGTTCAGACGTTCAGACGTTCTGGCGTTCAGACGTTCAGACGTTCTGACGTTCTGGCGTTCAGACGTTCAGACGTTCTGACGTTCTGGCGTTCAGACGTTCTGACGTTCTGGCGTTCAGGCGTTCAGACGTTCAGACGTTCTGGCGTTCAGACGTTCTGACGTTCTGGCGTTCAGGCGTTCAGACGTTCAGACGTTCTGGCGTTCAGACGTTCTGACGTTCTGGCGTTCAGGCGTTCAGACGTTCTGACGTTCTGGCGTTCAGGCGTTCAGGCGTTCAGACGTTCTGGCGTTCAGGCGTTCTGACGTTCTGACGTTCTGGCGTTCAGACGTTCAGACGTTCTGACGTTCTGACGTTCAGACGTTCTGACGTTCTGGCGTTCAGGCGTTCAGGCGTTCTGACGTTCTGACGTTCAGGCGTTTAGACGTACAGATGTTCAAACGTTCAGGCGTTCAGGCGTTCAGACGTTCAGGCGTTGAGACGTTCAGGCGTTCTGGCGTTCTGACGTTCAGGCGTTTAGACGTACAGACGTTCTGACGTTCAGGTGTTTAAACATTCACATGTTCGTGTTCCAGTCAGGATGATCCGTGGTGGACTGCTATCTGGACGTGTCCATCAGATTCAACATGCGTGTTCTCTGATTGGATCATGTATCTGTACTGTGATGTTTACACACACACACACATACACACACACACACACACACATTGTTATCACACACTCCCGGACGTTAGCAGCTTATTGAATTCAGCTTCAGACGATTAAACTCAACATCCTGACAGACTAATGATCAGTGTGTGTGTGTGTGTGTGTGTGAATTAACTTTATCTGAAGAAGAGAAACACATCAGTGTCACATGGAGTTTGTTAGAAGATGAATTTATATGATGAATCTGTAAATATGATTCTTCTTCTAACAACAGAACATTCTACCAGCAGCTAGCAGCTGTGCAGTCAGAGGTCTGGTCTGTGTGAGCCACATACAAACAGTAACATGTGACACGCTCTGCTCTAAATGGAACCTTGCCGGCGCTTGGCTGCAGGCGTGACCGTAATCATGTTGAACATGGAACACGTCTGTGAGGACGAGGAGAGTTTAATCTGTTTTCATGGAGGAGGACGATTGGAGACGCTCTAATTTAGGAAGCAGCTGCAGAGAGTGTGTGTGTGTGTGTATGTGTGTGTGTGTGTGTATGTGTGTGTGTCTGTGAACAAGTCATCTTCTTTTGAATGGTTGCCATGGTTTCAGATGGACAAAAACAAACGTGGAGTTTCATGTTTCAGGAAGTCATCATCAGACGACGCCTATAATTTATAAAGGTGTGCATTTTATTGTTGCTAGGCAACCAGTCTGTGGGGACGTCACAGAGATTACGTCCAGGTTTTAGACAGTCTGCGGGGACGTCACGGAGACTACGTCCAGTTTTCAGACAGTCTGCGGGGACGTCACGGAGACTACGTCCAGGTTTTAGACAGTCTGCGGGGACGTCATGGAGACTACATCCAGTTTTTAGACAGTCTGCGGGGACGTCACGGAGACTACATCCAGTTTTTAGACAGTCTCATTGACTGTCCCCTCTGATGTTTGAACAGGCTCTTCATATGTAAACACTAACCTGAGAAAAAAACACCTCAGACTCAAAGACTGTCTTATGTCTGGTCTTATGGTCTTGTCTTAGTCCATCAGTCCTGTTGTTGGTTCAGTCTGCCCTCTGCTGGACACTCTGAGTCAACACGCTGATCTCTGTGTTTGAACAGAGTTTGTCTTAGGGTTAGGGTAAATTAATATTCATGAATATTTATTACAAACTGAATAAATTAATTCATAGATCCTCGTTAACGATCTTGAAAATGAGACGAGCAGCAGATCAAATATTTGAACAGAGCTGAAGATCTTCAAAGGACACAAGGTCTGAGATCTGATTCAGGACCAGGACCTGGACCTGGACCAGAACCAGGAGCTGATTTAAACTAAAGTCCCATGAAAGGTTTGGTATCTGGATCTGGTCCTGTCATGAGGTCTGGTTTTCTTCATGCTGGAACAACAACAGGGTCCAACTCAAGCAGGATCTTGTCAAGGCGAGTCATTGGTCGACCACGTCAGCCTCACATTTTAAACATGGTCCAGTTAAAGTTTGGTGAGGTCACAGTTTGGTTCAGGTTCAGAAAACATCATCAGTTACATCACTGCGTCTGTCTGTTACTGACCCATGCTGGTCCTGAACCTTCAACCTTCAGCAGCAAATATATTGTGAATAAAATCTGATCCAGTTTGAATAAAGTTCTAAAGTTGTGGTTCTGTACAGTAATCAGTGAGGCCTGGACATAGATGACTGAACCGTCAGCAGATTCAGATCAGCTGTGAGAGTCACCTTCATTTCTCCTCAGTGCTGCTCTGAGCGGGATTTGAACCCACAACTTGTGGATCTAAAAGTTCCTCTGTGCCCTGACATGAACCCACTGGACCAGTGAAGATGTAGGAGGACATGAGGAGCAGTGAGCAGTGGACCATGTGGTCCAAAAGGACATGGAGACGTGGTTTTCCTTCTACATGATGAGACAAACAAAGTGAAGAACAGAAATGTTCTTCAGCAGCTCTATCAGGACTGATGGAGGAGAATCTTCAGCATGATTCCTCCCCTCAGTCTGATCCTGGTTCTTCTTCTTCATCAGTACTGAAGATGGTCCAGTGGGGAAGGACGCCGACCGCCACCGTGGAGACGTGGGATCCAACCTCGGCTCCGGCTTCCGATTTCAACGCAAACGACCATCGAGGGAACAAAGAACAGATGAGTCCAGGCAAGTCAAAGGAAAGTGAAGCTAGCTGGCTTCAACAAAGCTAGCTAGCTTCATCTAAATTATTTTTTAAGTGTTGTGAATATTTGATGTTTGTTTCTTTATTTAATAAAAACTAAACTTGATTTTCTTTAACATGACTCATCGTCTTCATCACTACATGCTGAACCCACCCTCTGAAACCAGAACAGAACCTCTGAAACCAGAACAGAACCTCTGAACCAGCAGTGTCCAGTCTAACAGTGAATACAGTAACAGAACCTCTGAACCAGCAGTGTCCAGTCTAACAGTGAATACAGTAACAGAACCTCTGAACCAGCAGTGTCCAGTCTAACAGTGAATACAGTAACAGAACCTCTGAACCAGCAGTGTCCAGTCTAACAGTGAATACAGCAACAGAACCTCTGAACCAGCAGTGTCCAGTCTAACAGTGAATACAGCAACAGAACCTCTGAACCAGCAGTGTCCAGTCTAACAGTGAATACAGCAACAGAACCTCTGAACCAGCAGTGTCCAGTCTAACAGTGAATACAGTAACAGAACCTCTGAACCAGCAGTGTCCAGTCTAACAGTGAATACAGTAACAGAACCTCTGAACCAGCAGTGTCCAGTCTAACAGTGAATACAGCAGCCTACCGAGGTGGTTTTCTTGCTGAGTCAGGTCAGTTATTGCTTTTGAATTGTGGTTCAACAGAATCATTTTAAGAAATGAACTAATGAAACTGGCCTGGACAGAAATGATGGTACCCTGAACTTAATATTTTGCTGCACAACCTTTTGAGACTACCAAGTGATATTTGTAACTCTCAGTGAGACTTCTGCACCTGTCAACAGGTATTTTAGCTCACCCCTCCTGAGCAAACTGCTCCAGCTGTCTCAGGTTTGAAGGGTGCCTTCTCCAGACTGCATGTTCCAGCTCCTTCCACAGATGTTCAATAGGATTTAGATCAGAGCTCATAGGCCACTTCAGAATAGTCTTAATTAGTCATTCTTGGCTGTTTTTAGCTGTTTGTCTTGGGTCATTATCCTGTTGGAGGACCTGTGACTGAGACCGAGCTTTCTGACACTGGGCAGCACATTTCGCTCCGGAATGCCTTGATTCTTTTGATATTTCATCATGCCCTGCACAGATTCAAGACATCCTGTGCCAGATGCAGCAAAGCAGCCCCAGAACATGACTGAGCCTCCTCCATGTTTCACAGTAGGTACAGTGCTCTTTTCTTTGTCTGCTTCTTCTGTGAACATAGAGCTGATGTGACATGCCAAAAAGTTCCAGTTTTGTCTCGTCTGTCCAAAGAATATTCTCCCAGAAGCTTTGTGGCTCGTCAATATTCATTTTGGAAAATTCCAGTCTCACTTTATATGATTTGCTTTCAACAGTGGAGTCCTCCTGTCGTCTTCCATGAAGTCCACTTTGGTTCAAACAGTGACGGATGGTGTGATCTGACTCTGATGTACCTTGACCTCTCCTGGAAGTTGTTCTGGGCTCTTTGGTTACATTCGTATCGTCCGTCTCTTTACCTTGTCATCAGTTTTCCTCTTGTGGTCACGTCCAGAGAGGTTGGCTACAGTCCTGTGGACCTTAAACTTCTGAATAATGTACAGCTGCAGTCACAGGAACATCAAGCTGCTTGGAGATGGTCTTATAGCCTTTACCTTTAACATGCTTCTTTCTAATCTCCTGAGACAACTCCCTCCTTAGCTTTCCGTGGTAAATGGTAAATGGACTGTACTTATATAGCGCCTTTCTAGTCTTACGACCACTCAAAGCGCTTTTACAGTACGTATCTCATTCACCCATTCACACACATTCATACACTGATGGCATTGGCTGCCATGCAAGGTGCCAACTGCTCATCAGTTTGAGGAGCTAACTATTCACACACATTCACACACCGATGGTTCAGCCTTCGGGAGCAATTTGGGGTTCAGTATCTTGCCCAAGGACACTTCGACATGCAGACTGGAGGGGATCGAACCGCTGATGTTCTGATTAGTGGACGACCCGCTCTACCTCCAAACCACAGCCGCCCCGTGGTCCATGTTCAGTGTGGTCCATGTTCAGTGTGTTCAGTGTGGTCCATGTTCAGTGTGTTCAGTGTAGTCCATGTTCAGTGTAGTCCATGTTCAGTGTGGTCCATGTTCAGTGTAGTCCATGTTCAGTGTGTTCAGTGAGGTCCATGTTCAGTGTAGTCCATGTTCAGTGTGGTCCATGTTCAGTGTAGTCCATGTTCAGTGTGGTCCATGTTCAGCGTAGTCCATGTTCAGTGTGGTCCATGTTCAGTGTGGTCCATGATCAGTGTGTTCAGTGTAGTCCATGTTCAGTGTGGTCCATGTTCAGTGTAGTCCATGATCAGTGTGTTCAGTGTAGTCCATGTTCAGTGTAGTCCATGTTCAGTGTGGTCCATGTTCAGTGTGTTCAGTGTGGTCCATGTTCAGTGTAGTCCATGTTCAGTGTGGTCCATGTTCAGTGTGTTCAGTGTGGTCCATGTTCAGTGTGTTCAGTGTGGTCCATGTTCAGTGTGGTCCATGTTCAGTGTGTTCAGTGTAGTCCATGTTCAGTGTAGTCCATGTTCAGTGTGGTCCATGTTCAGTGTGGTCCATGTTCAGTGTAGTCCATGATCAGTGTGTTCAGTGTAGTCCATGTTCAGTGTGGTCCATGTTCAGTGTGGTCCATGTTCAGTGTAGTCCATGTTCAGTGTGGTCCATGTTCAGTGTGGTCCATGATCAGTGTGTTCAGTGTAGTCCATGTTCAGTGTGGTCCATGTTCAGTGTGGTCCATGTTCAGTGTGTTCAGTGTGGTCCATGTTCAGTGTGGTCCATGTTCAGTGTGTTCAGTGTGGTCCATGTTCAGTGTAGTCCATGTTCAGTGTGGTCCACACCATGATACCAAACAGGCAGACTGACTGATGATAAGTTTGAAGTCACCTGTGATGCTAATTACAGAACACACCTTAGTTTAACCTGTCCCATCATTTTTGTCCAGGCCAGTTTCATTAGTTTTTTTTTTTTAATTATTCTGTTGAACCACAATTTAAAAAACAATGTCTGATTTTCATTAGTTATATTTTATTTTTGTCAGTTTCAGGTTATTTCAGTGAGCAGTGTGTTTTTTTCTTTCTTTAATGGAGGAGCACCAACAGTTTTGTCCACGTGTGTATGTTGTGAATAAAATCTGATCCAGTTTAATAAAGTTCTGAAGTTCTGTTCAGTGATCAGTGAGGCCCGGATAGTTAGCACAGTTAGCTGCTAACAGGATCCAGAGGTGTGTGAGGAGGAGGAGGGGGGCGTCAGGGGGCTGCAGACTGGGTCGGTCCGCCCCTGACCTCCTCCTCCTCCTCCTCCTCCTGCAGCTCCGTGTTTTCTGTTGCACAGCGGAGGTGCAGCAGACTGAGAGAGAGGACCGGAGGTGATGAATGTTCTGATTATTGAGCTGCTGACTGACTGAGAACCACCGACCGACCAACCGACCGACGGACGGAGCTGTGCCCGCAGTGAGTCTTCCTCAGGTCAGCCTTGAACCTGTGCACACCTTCAGTGAACTTTAAACGTTGTTGAAATGTTTGCCAAACGTTTGAGTGTCTGTGGTCTTTAAAACAAACGGACCCTGTGTCTGTCTGAGGGGGGCGGAGTCAGCGCTGATACACGCGGCTCGCGCCGGTTCACGCGCTTCAACGAAACAAACGATCAGATCGATGATCGATGATCAGGTCAGTGTACGGGCTGAGAACGTTCAGATAACTCTACACGAACGTTAGAACAACGTTTCAGTTTGTTTATTCACTGAATGATTCATTGAAACCAACAAACAACCAAAATCTAACGTTAAATTAACGTTTAATATCCAGAACAAACCAACTGAAACAATCAGTAATTGACTTTATTTAATTAAACACATTTAAACAATCAATGAATCAATAAATCAATCAGTGACGTGGGCAGAGCGCTGACAGTCTGAAGGTCCTGGTCCTGTCCTGGTCCCTGTGGACCGGCTCACAGACTCAGGATGTTTATGAAACGCTCGGCTGACGTGAAGGAATCCAACCTGTAAATGAACCCTGATGCATGCTGGGAACTTACCTTTGAAGTCTGAAATGCTCTGATCTGTTACTTCCTGTTTTATTTTGAAAAGTCTCTGAATGATCTGATAACAAAACTGACTGGACGTAGTCTCCGTGACGTCCCCGCAAACTGTCTAAAACCTGGACGTAGTCTCCGTGACGTCCCCGCAAACTGTCTAAAACCTGGACGTAGTCTCCGTGACGTCCCCGCAAACTGTCTAAAACCTGGACGTAGTCTCTGTGACGTCTCCGCAGACTGTCTAAAACCTGGACGTAGTGTCCGTGACGTCCCCGCAGACTGTCTAAAACCTGGACGTAGTCTCTGTGACGTCCCCGCAGACTGTCTAAAACCTGGACGTAGTCTCTGTGACGTCTCCGCAGACTGTCTAAAACCTGGACGTAGTCTCTGTGACGTCTCCGCAGACTGTCTAAAACCTGGACGTAGTGTCCGTGACGTCCCTGCAGACTGTCTAAAACCTGGACGTAGTCTCTGTGACGTCTCCGCAGACTGTCTAAAACCTGGACGTAGTCTCTGTGACGTCCCTGCAGACTGTCTAAAACCTGGACGTAGTCTCCGTGACGTCCCTGCAGACTGTCTAAAACCTGGACGTAGTCTCCGTGACGTCCCTGCAGACTGTCTAAAACCTGGACGTAGTCTCTGTGACGTCTCTGCAGACTGTCTAAAACCTGGACGTAGTGTCCGTGACGTCCCTGCAGACTGTCTAAAACCTGGACGTAGTCTCCGTGACGTCCCTGCAGACTGTCTAAAACCTGGACGTAGTCTCTGTGACGTCTCTGCAGACTGTCTAAAACCTGGATGTAGTCTCTGTGACGTCTCTGCAGACTGTCTAAAACCTGGACGTAGTCTCTGTGACGTCTCTGCAGACTTTTTTGTACCAGGCTGTAAACATGTTTATTTCTGCTGTGGACATTTTGGACATTTCAACATGGGGAATTATGGAGTCACTCTAGTGGACATTTGAGGAACTGCAGTTTTGACTTCACTTCACAGTTTGATGGTTGTGACCTGTTAGCTTGTTAGCTTAGCATTGAGTAACTGATGTGTTGATTTAAATGTTTGTTTTACGTTCACTAGAAACTCTGAAAGAACCTGAAGTTCTTCTGTTAATGACAAGTACAGATGGACTGACCTCAATGCTGTGTGTGTGTGTGTGTGTGTGTGTGTGTGTGTGTGTGTGTGTGTGTGTGTGTGTGTGTTTCAGCATCTGTTCAACAAACTAAACTGAACTGTTCCCATCAGTGTGTCTCTGGTTTCTGTTTGAGCTCGTCTGTTATCTTTGTTTCTGTGTCTGTGAACTCGTCTGTAGAAACTCATTATTGATCAGCTGTTTCAACTCGATGATGTCACAGTGTACTCAACCACTTCTTCTTCCTGTGTCCTGGAAACATTTCTGATCTCAGCGGAGAAAAAATCTCTGCCAAGGTAAAGTCTCAACCAAAGTACAAAAGTATCCGGCTCTGGTCCTTCTTTTCTTGTATCAGGCTCTGGTCCGTCTTTTCTTGTATCCGGCTCTGGTCCTTCTCGTATCCGGCTCTGGTCCTTCTTGTGACCGGCTCTGGTCCTTCTTGTGACCGGCTCTGGTCCTTCTTGTATCCGGCTCTGGTCCTTCTTGTATCCGGCTCTGGTCCTTCTCATGACCGGCTCTGGTCCTTCTCGTATCCGGCTCTGGTCCTTCTTGTATCCGGCTCTGGTCCTTCTTGTGACCGGCTCTGGTCCTTCTTGTATCCGGCTCTGGTCCTTCTTGTATCCGGCTCTGGTCCTTCTCGTGACCGGCTCTGGTCCTTCTCGTATCCGGCTCTGGTCCTTTTTGTATCCAGCTCTGGTCCTTCTTGTATCCGGCTCTGGTCCTTCTTGTGACCGGCTCTGGTCCTTCTCGTATCCGGCTCTGGTCCTTCTTGTATCCGGCTCTGGTCCTTCTTGTGACCAGCTCTGGTCCTTCTCGTATCCGGCTCTGGTCCTTCTTGTATCCGGCTCTGGTCCTTCTCGTGACCGGCTCTGGTCCTTCTCGTAGCCGGCTCTGGTTCTTCTTGTATCCGGCTCTGGTCCTTCTTGTATCCGGCTCTGGTCCTTCTTGTATCAGGCTCTGGTCCTTCTTGTATCCGGCTCTGGTCCGTCTTTTCTTGTATCTGGCTCTGGTCCTTCTTGTATCCGGCTCTGGTCCTTCTTGTATCCGGCTTAAATAAAGGAGGGTTGGAACAATGTTAACTTCAGTTAGCTGTTTAGCATCAGCATGAGGTAAACAGTGATGGTCGTGGACTAACAGCAGTGTTAGCAAACATCACTAACAGTGCTAACAGTCTAAGCTAACATGGTTTCTCTGGGCCTGTCCGCTCCGTGAGCTGCTGCTCATAAACGTAGTGTTGCTTTGTCAACGAAAATTTTGACTGAATATCGTCGTCAACGAACCTTTATCACGTGACGAAAACGAGACGAGGCACAACCTAAATGCTGCTCATGTGACGATAACTATAATTAAATATATAATGCAATATTGTTGACGAATAAAAACGAGACTAAATTTGGTTTACGAAATAAAAACTCTGCTAAAATGTCTCTTCATTTTCGTTGACTATAACGAGATGAGACGAAATGGTATAATGTTATTTCGTCTCGTTTAGTCACGTTGTTATTATTTTGCAGTATTTCTGTTTCCTGTGTCTCACTTCGGGGGCTGCATCAGGTCGCACTGCGCAGTCGCAGGCGACGTCACTTCCTCAATCCCCACTCGCGGCATTATTTAGATGCAGCTGCGGTGGGCGTTAACGACAGTGACAGAGAAAGGGACCGATGGCCGGCCAGCCGGGGTTCATCACCGGGAGAAAAAAATTTATGTTTGGTTGGTAAAATAAATGTTGTAAATTCAAATCAGAGCGTCGTCCGTGTCTGGAGTGGATGTATTCTTGAGTCTATAAGGTAACAATAATATAATAATAAGACAACCTTGTTTGAATTGTGAAATGGGTTTGGCTAAAAGAAAATTTTGGTTTCATCTTTACTCCTAGGTACTTATACTATATTGACTGGGTTACATAGAATTGCATTACTAAAAAGAGACTAAAATACAATTTTCATTGACTAAAACTAGACTAAAATAGTCACGGAGAATTCTGACTAAAATAAGACTAAAATGCTCAGACTTTTAGTCGACTGAATTCTGACTAGACTAAAAAGAGTATGAACGTGACTAAAACTAATAAAAACTAAAATGACAGCTTGACACAAAGACTAGACTAAGACGTTGACATTTTGGTTCAAACTTGCAGCACACAGGAGCAGGATTAGCGTTAGCATTATTAGCAGACTGCGTCATGTCTTTAACTTTCAGTCTGTTCTTATATAAAATGTCTGGAAACAATCAGACAAAGATCACGGACGGGAACACGCTGTGTTATTCCTGAGCTCGCTCCAGCACTAATGTGGATTTAATCTGAGCAAAGGTCGACGTTTGGATTGAACCAGCCTCTAAAAACAGGAAGAGACGAGCGTATTTAGCAGCTGTTAGCGGCTGTGCAGCCATGTAAGGCAGCTGGAGGACGTCTGAGTGTGTTAGCAGCATATTTGAGGTGTGACAGCAGGAATGCTAACAGCTGATTGTGTTTGTTCTGAAAACATTCAGCGAACGTTCACTCAGATAAAAACGAGCGGTCAGCCGACAAACATCCACAAACACAACGCAAGGTCGAACCTGGAATAACTGACGGCTGACGCAGCGCTCGCACTGAGCGCGTGCAATAACAGCACCTGGTGGTAACTTGTGGTACTGCAACACAGACCTGAGTTAGCTGTTAGCACTTCCTGTTAGCGGTGAGCTCATGGATGTTCAGACTCAGATCAGTGAAAACTTGTTTCCTTATAAGGTCAAAGACAGAGCGAGTCACATGTTCGCGTGTTCACCTGATCACATGTGATGTTTTTATCTTCATGTCTTTGATCTGTTCATCCCTCAACACACACACACACACACACACAGAGTCTTGGTTAATTATCAGCCTCGTTGGATCCACTAAAAGTCAGTCCCAGATTTACTCTTGTCCGGCGGCTTCTTGCTCGCTCACTCTCTCCTTTTCTCTTCTTAGCTTCCTCCGTCAGCGTCCTCTTCACTCTCTTCTCCTCTGCCATTATGTCCATAGAAGCTGCTGACTGCTGGGCCTGAAAACCTCTTCTTCTTCTTCTTCTTCTTCTTCTTCTTCTTCCTGCTTATGGTACAAACACTCCCCCGGTGCTCTGAGCTCACAGACCAGCTAACAAACTGAGCTAACATGAGCTAACAGCAGCTAACAAACTGAGCTAACATGAGCTAACAGCAGCTAACAAACTGAGCTAACATGAGCTAACAGCAGCTACAGCTGTCAGCAGTTTACTTCACTGTCCATCAGGAAACTCTGTAAATCACAGAGAGTTGAGGCGGAGCAGCCGGAGGACATCAGAGGGAAAACGTTATTTTAACGATATTTTAACGTTATCTTGTGTTTGTTCGCTCTCGCAGCAGGATGAGTGACGTCCGCTTGGCTTCAGCCTCCTCTGCCGTCTCCCAGGTAACAGGCCTGTCACCAGGATGCAGTTCCCATGGCAACGAGCCTCCAGCCTTCATCCTCCCTCCTCGTAACGCCCAAGTCGCCCTGGGAGGAGACGCCCGACTGGAGGGAAAGGTGAGAGACACACCTGGACCAGGAGACGAGGGAGGAGACAAGGAAGGAGACAAGGAAGGAGACCAGGGAGGAGAGAAGGAAGGAGACCAGGGAGGAGAGAAGGAAGGAGACCAGGGAGGAGATGAGGGAATAGGATGTGAGGGATGAACATGTCTTTGGTCTTGTGACTGTCTCCTTCCTGATGTGAAGAAATCAGCCAAAAACATTCTGAGAACCAACACACACACACACACACACAGGTATGTCTGTGATCCCACAGCACCTGAACGCACCGTCAGAGCAGTCCACAGCTCAGACACTGAGATTAACGAGAGCTGAGAGACCTCGAACTCATCACACACATCTGTACGCCACATGTTAACACACACACACACACACACACACACACACTGTAAATTGAATGTTTGTTTTAATGATCAGCACACAGAAAGCTAACAGGCTAACTTCAGTGTTAGCTTCTCTAAGGCTAACATTAGTTAGCTTCTTTAATAGGCTAACATTAGTTAGCTTCTCTAAGGCTAACATTAGTTAGCTTCTTTAATAGGCTAACATTAGTTAGCTTCTCTAAGGCTAACATTAGTTAGCTTCTTTAATAGGCTAACATTAGTTAGCTTCTCTAACAGGCTAACATGTTTAGCTTTACTAGCATCAGGATGTCGTGTCTGTCTTTCAGGTGCGTGGTCATCCTGAGCCTCATGTCACATGGTACAGAGAGGGGAGCGCTGTGATTGGTGGAGAGCGGTGTATCGTGAGGCAAGGAGGGCGGGGCACCTTCAGTCTGGTGGTGGGCGGAGTCACAGAGGAGGACCTGGGCCATTACACCTGTCAGGCCACCAATCAGGCCGGAAGTCGACAGGTTACTGTGGAGATTCTTCTGGAAGGTTTGAACCTTGAAGACGTTTCCTGATGGACAGGAAGCTTTACGTTAGCTGCATGGCTAGTTAGCTCAGTTAGTTCTTTGTTAAATCACCTCTGTTCTGACATTAGCATCATGACATCTGACCATGAATCCACCTTTAACTTGATGCAGAGCTAAGATTCATTAGCATGAAGCTAACGTGTTTCTGATGACTGAACAACTTGTTCTTCACTTTAACTTTATTCACTCATTTCATCCTCTGGCTTTTCGTTAGCTGTGTGGCTACCTGAGGTACTGTTGCTCGCTAACGTTAGCTGCTAGCTGAAATAAAGTTATAAAGTTGTTTTTGTACAGTAATCAGAAACTCTTTAGCTCCGTGCTAACAAAACTTAGCTTTGTGTCGCTAAACGTTAAAGACTGACTTATTTTTGAACAAACAGAACAAATTAAAAGTTCTTATATATTAATGTTGACGTCAGCTTTGAGTCTAACGAACAGGAGTGTGTGTGTGTGTGTGTGTGTGTGTGTGTGCGTGTTACAGTGTGTTTAACGGCGTCGTAAACAGTTCAACGGCAGCTTCCTGTCTTTTAAACACAACCAGACCCGAGCAGTTTGTTCAGTCAAACTGAACCGGGTCAGAATATTTTATTTTATTTTATTTTATTTTATTTTATTTTTTATTTTATTTTTTACTTTATTTTATTTTTTATTTTATTTTTTTTTTATTTAATTTTTTATTTTTTTTTATTTTATTCAGCTAGCCATCCAGCTAACATAAAGAAGAGACAATCAAACAAACATGACTCATGTGAAGTCTAAATAAAGTTTTGTTCACCTCCTGATGTTTAAATAAAGTTTTGTTCACCTCCTGATGTTTAAATAAAGTTTTGTTCACCTCCTGATGTTTAAATAAAGTTTTGTTCACCTCCTGATGTTTACATAAAGTTTTGTTCACCTCCTGATGTTTACATAAAGTTTCAGGCCTCTCATGCTTTCATGTTTTTCCACCTGCAGAGGATTCTGGGAGGAGGTTGGTGCTCCCATCGTCGATGAAAACAGGGTGAGCTCGTCTTCTGTCTCCGTCAGCGCCGTCACATGTTCGTCTGGCCCGCTCTGTGGTCGTAACTCTTCCTCTGTGTGCTGCTGGAGGAGGTTCTGGTTCAGACTCGGACCTCCTGCCTGCTCTTTAAATCCTTCACAGCTGCTCAACATGACCCACTTTCAACATGAAAACAGAACTCCATTTCCCATGATTCCAGGTGTCGCTCTGTGGTCCCGGCCATGGAGAACCGGCCCAGTATTTGGGGTGAGAGTCCGCCGAAGTTCGTCACCAAACCGAGCCGAGTGTTCGCCAAACTGGGACAGACCGGGAAGTTCAGCGCCAAGGCGACGGGACGTCCGCAGCCCCGGGTCACATGGCATAAGGTGGGAGGAGCCTCACTGAGACACCAAAGGATTATGGGAACTGTAGTTTCAACATGTAGTGTCTGGATGTCCTTAACCCCGCCCCTTTCTTCCAGGGGGAGGCGGAGCTTCAGTCCTGTGGGCGGGTCCGTATGTGCGAGCGCTCTGGCATGCACTTTCTGGAGATACAGGAAGTGTGTGAGGAGGACGCAGGAAGTTACACGTGTTTGGTCACCAACAGCGCCGGGACGGCGACGGCCACCGCCGCACTCCACGTCCAGGGTGAGCTGACCAATCAGGTTCAAGAGTTCATGATTACATCACTTCCCCTGAAAATCAGTTTATGTTTACCTTTGTGTCCCCGCTCAGGTGTTCCTGATGACTCATCCAGGTGAGTCACATGATTACCTGTCTCACATCAACACTAAACAAACGTTAACCAAACACTAAACAAACGTTAACAAACGTTAAACAAACGTTAACAAACACTAACAAACGTTAAACAAACGTTAACCAAACACTAAGCAAACGTTAACAAACGTTAAACAAACGTTAACAAACACTAACAAATGTTAAACAAACGTTAACCAAACACTAAGCAAACGTTAACAAACACTAGACAAACGTTAAACAAACGTTAACAAACGTTAACAAACACTAGACAAACGTTAAACGTTAACAAACGTTAACAAACACTAAACAAACACTAAACAAACACTAAACAAACGTTAACAAACATTAATCAAACGTGAACAAACACTAAACAAACGTTAACAAACGTTAGTCAAACGTGAACAAACACTAAACAAACGTTAAATAAACATTAACAAACGTTAACAAACACTAGACAAACGTTAAACAAATGTTAACAAACGTTAACAAACACTAGACAAACGTTAACAAACATTAAACAAACACTAAACAAACGTTAAACAAAGGTTATGATGACATTAAAGTCTCTTGAGGTCATGATGTTGATTCTCCTCCTGCAGGACGCTCCAACCAGCCGAGGACAAACAGACCAGGAGCTCTGCTCCTTCCTCTGCTCCTTCCTCTGCTCCTCCCTCTGCTCCTTCCTCTGCTCCTCCCTCTGCTCCTTCCTCTGCTCCTCCCTCTGCTCCTTCCTCTGCTCATTCCTCTGCTCCTCCCTCTGCTCCTTCCTCTGCTCCTCCCTCTGCTCCTTCCTCTGCTCCTTCCTCTGCTACCCACTGCGTCCAAGTGGAGCAGCCCAGAGAGAAGGAGCAGCAGAACTCCTTGTCTCAGCCTGGAGGACAGGCAGCCTCCTGGAGGAGCAGACCTCCTGTACAGCTCCCCCTGGTGGCTGAGTGGAGAACTGCAGCGGCTCAGGTCATTATTGTTATTATCATCTGTAACCTCCTCATCAGGTCACGGTGGGCTGGAGCCAATCACAGCTGACTCTGGGAGAGGCTGGGTCCGCCATGGACAGTTCATCACAGGACACACAGAGACAACCAATCACAGACACACCTACAAGTCACCTGTTTACCTGTTAAAGGTCATGTGACTGTGGGAGGAAGCCAGAGAGAACTATTGTTGTTATTATTATTATTATTGTTATTGTTATTATTATTGTTATTGATGTCTGTCTGTCTGTCTGTCTGCAGGTCCAGTCTGTCTTCAGTTCTGGTCCAGGTCACTCTGGTTCGGTCCAGCAGCTACTGAGCAGCTCAGACAACAACAGGTACAGAAAGAAGCAGCTAATGTTACGTTAGCTAATGTTACGTTAGCTTCAGTGTTCACAGGGTAACTGTGTGTTTCAGGGCAGTGAGGAGGTCGGCGTCGGGGTCCAACCTGAGGTTCGAGGCAGTTCCTTTGGACCAGGAGGCCACAGAGGGAGCACAGGTGACGTTCACCTGTCAAGGTGATTCAACCAGTTTCCTGATGGACAATTAACTTTAGCATAACTACATGCTACAGCAGCTAACCGCTAATTAGCTGCTGCTAACTGAATTTGCCGTTAGCATGCTAACAGAACCGGGTTCAGCAGCTGGACCGGACCGGGTTGGAGCACAGCCTCTGAGACCAACAGGGAATAACGTTACAGT
This sequence comes from Sciaenops ocellatus, assembly GCA_033000465.1. Taxonomy (NCBI): domain Eukaryota; kingdom Metazoa; phylum Chordata; class Actinopteri; family Sciaenidae; genus Sciaenops; species Sciaenops ocellatus. The sequence continues at coordinate 2,004,586 of CP136868.1, read as the reverse complement.
ACCGAGGTGATTTACAGACTTTATGATGGACACACTGATAAGTAGTGAAGCTAACTGTGGTTAGCTCGGTCAGCCGTGTAGCTAACTGAACTGACTCAGCCCGGGATGCCAGGAGCCAAACCCGGCAAGAAAACCACCTCGGTAGGCTGCTGTATTCACTGTTAGACTGGACACTGCTGGTTCAGAGGTTCTGTTGCTGTATTCACTGTTAGACTGGACACTGCTGGTTCAGAGGTTCTGTTACTGTATTCACTGTTAGACTGGACACTGCTGGTTCAGAGGTTCTGTTACTGTATTCACTGTTAGACTGGACACTGCTGGTTCAGAGGTTCTGTTGCTGTATTCACTGTTAGACTGGACACTGCTGGTTCAGAGGTTCTGTTGCTGTATTCACTGTTAGACTGGACACTGCTGGTTCAGAGGTTCTGTTGCTGTATTCACTGTTAGACTGGACACTGCTGGTTCAGAGGTTCTGTTACTGTATTCACTGTTAGACTGGACACTGCTGGTTCAGAGGTTCTGTTGCTGTATTCACTGTTAGACTGGACACTGCTGGTTCAGAGGTTCTGTTACTGTATTCACTGTTAGACTGGACACTGCTGGTTCAGAGGTTCTGTTGCTGTATTCCCTGTTAGACTGGACACTGCTGGTTCAGAGGTTCTGTTACTGTATTCACTGTTAGACTGGACACTGCTGGTTCAGAGGTTCTGTTACTGTATTCACTGTTAGACTGGACACTGCTGGTTCAGAGGTTCTGTTGCTGTATTCACTGTTAGACTGGACACTGCTGGTTCAGAGGTTCTGTTGCTGTATTCACTGTTAGACTGGACACTGCTGGTTCAGAGGTTCTGTTGCTGTATTCACTGTTAGACTGGACACTGCTGGTTCAGAGGTTCTGTTGCTGTATTCACTGTTAGACTGGACACTGCTGGTTCAGAGGTTCTGTTACTGTATTCACTGTTAGACTGGACACTGCTGGTTCAGAGGTTCTGTTACTGTATTCACTGTTAGACTGGACACTGCTGGTTCAGAGGTTCTGTTACTGTATTCACTGTTAGACTGGACACTGCTGGTTCAGAGGTTCTGTTACTGTATTCACTGTTAGACTGGACACTGCTGGTTCAGAGGTTCTGTTACTGTATTCACTGTTAGACTGGACACTGCTGGTTCAGAGGTTCTGTTGCTGTATTCACTGTTAGACTGGACACTGCTGGTTCAGAGGTTCTGTTACTGTATTCACTGTTAGACTGGACACTGCTGGTTCAGAGGTTCTGTTCGGTCCGGCCGTGTTCACTGGTGGTGGGGGTGTAACGCGTTCTTGTTATTGGCTGCTGTAAACAGGAAACACATGAAAATGAGGACGTAAACAGAACTGTACTTCCTGTTTCAGTCTCTGGAGGTTGTTTTATCTCTAACAGAGTCTGTCTCTCTCTCTGTCTGTCTGTTTGTCTGTCCAGTCTCGTCTGTTGCTGTTGCCGTGGTTACATGGCTGAAGGACGGGGAGGCGGTGAGGACAGGACCGGGTCTGCAGCAGGGACGGGACGGTACCCGTCTCACTCTCACCATGGAGAGAGTGAGACGGGTAGACCAGGGAACTTACAGGTGTCAGCTGACCACGGCTGACAGACAGACGGTTAACTCTGCAACATGGAGGCTGAGCGTGCACAGTAAGACCTGCCTGCCTGTCTGTCTGCCTGTCTGCCTGCCTGTCTGCCTGTCTGCCTGTCTGCCTGCCTGCCTGCCTGCCTGTCTGTCTGTCTGAATGTGATGAGTGTCTCACAGTGGTGGACTGAAGAGTCCAGCAGGGGGCAGCAGAGCTCAGCTCACAACAGGAAACACACACGAACATTTAAACTGACCATCAACATGAGGGTCAACATGAGGGTCAACATGAGGTCCAACATGAGGGTCAACATGAGGTCCAACATGAGGGTCAACATGAGGGTCAACATGAGGTCCAACATGAGGTCCAACATGAGGGTCAACATGAGGGCCAACATGAGGGTCAACATGAGGGCCAACATGAGGGTCAACATGAGGGTCAACATGAGGTCCAACATGAGGTCCAACATGAGGGTCAACATGAGGGTCAACATGAGGGTCAACATGAGGTCCAACATGAGGGTCAACATGAGGGCCAACATGAGGGCCAACATGAGGGTCAACATGAGGTCCAACATGAGGTCCAACATGAGGGTCAACATGAGGTCCAACATGAGGTCCAACATGAGGGCCAACATGAGGGCCAACATGAGGGCCAACATGAGGGTCAACATGAGGGCCAACATGAGGGTCAACATGAGGTCCAACATGAGGTCCAACATGAGGGTCAACATGAGGGCCAACATGAGGGTCAACATGAGGGCCAACATGAGGGTCAACATGAGGGGTCCGGCCGCTGAAGCGGTCACCTGTTGCAGTGATTCATGGGAGCAAAAGAAGAAACATGTTGAGTTGTCTGCAGACTCACACAGAGCAGGTCAGACAGTGTTCATAACAACAACTCACCATGAGAACAGAAACTTCATTTAACCAACAGAACCGAGTTCATTGGTGGACTGTCGTCCTCCATGACCGCTCCACAGCGCCATCAGAAACATTTAAGAAACATTTCACAACGTTTCAGGAGCGTTTCAGAACGTTTCAGAACATTTCAGGAACGTTTCAGAACATTTCAGAACATTTCAGGAACGTTTCAGAACATTTCAGAACATTTCAGGAACGTTTCAGGAGCATTTCAGGAACGTTTCAGAACGTTTCAGGAGCGTATCAGAACATTTCAGGAGTGTTTCAGAACGTTTCAGGAACGTTTCAGGAGCGTTTCAGAACGTTTCAGGAGCGTTTCAGAACGTTTCAGGAGCGTTTCAGAACGTTTCAGGAGCGTTTCAGGAGCGTTTCAGAACGTTTCAGGAGTGTTTCAGAATGTTTCAGGAACGTTTCAGGAACGTTTCAGGAGCGTATCAGAACATTTCAGGAGTGTTTCAGAACGTTTCAGGAACGTTTCAGGAGCGTTTCAGAACGTTTCAGGAGCGTTTCAGAATGTTTCAGGAGCGTTTCAGAACGTTTCAGGAGCGTTTCAGAATGTTTCAGGAGCGTTTCAGAACGTTTCAGGAACGTTTCAGGAGCGTTTCAGAACGTTTCAGGAGCGTTTCAGAATGTTTCAGGAGCGTTTCAGAACGTTTCAGGAGCGTCCCCCCGATAGATGACTGATCATGTGATCGTTTCAGTCTCTGTTACTTTGATACTCGAGTGAATGTAGCTGAACCAGAGAGAGAGAGAGAGAGGCTGAGCGCTGTCGCACGACCGTTCAACAAATATGAGAGCTGAAACCATATAAAGACAAAACACGCTGCTCAACACACACACACACACACACACACAGAGCGCTGAAGCCGACCCAAGAAGGGCATCGCCGGGGGAATCCACACTGTGTGTGCGCTCAACTCGTCCTCACCACGATGTGGGGACTCTGCTCTCTGTGACAGTTAGCTGACAGAGTCCAGTTAAACGATGCTAATTAAAATAAATAAATGATTAAATGATGCTAATTAAAATAAATAAATGATTAAATGATGCCAATTAAATAAATAAATATATGGAATGATGCTAATTAAATAAATATATTAAATGATGCTAAATAAATAAAGGATGAAATTATAATAATAACAACTAAAAATGTGTAAATAAATGTAGAGTGTGTCTGACTGTGGCCCCGTCGCGCCCATACATTATTATTGACACTGCAGCAGCACAGAGACTTCAATAAAGTTAGTCAAAGGCAGGCTGGAGGTTGCCAAGCAACCAGGGTCAGCTGCAGGTCAGAGCAATTAACTGCAGCTGTGCTCTGTCTGTGTGTGAGTGACTGCTGAGAGACACAGAAAATCTCTAAATGAACCCCCTCCAACTAGTGGACACTAATGCCAAACGGTAGGTCGTATCAAAAAGCCCAAATGACCGTGAGCATCCTCATCTTGTCGACCATGTGAATGCTGAATTTCAGTGTCTAAAGTTAAAAAATGTGACCTGGGGAGATAGAGAAAGAACAGGTGCCCCGTGCTCCTTTGGGAAATTTCTCCTCTCCAGTTTACATGGGAGTAGATGGGGCTGTCGGTGGGTGATCCTGGCGCATCAGTGCGTCTCCCGCCAAAACTATAAGTCTGACAGCTTCAGCAGTGATATCGCTGCGTAGCCCACGAATTTTCCTACGTTTCTATGTATAAATTATTTCTGTAGAGTGACATTTGTGGCCACGAGAGCCGTTTGCAAATGTATTTTTTGACAAATGTTTCTCTCCCTCTCCACTCTAGCGATGATGTCACCCACTCTAGCTCTGGAACATTCTACCAATACACACCCATTGTAAATTTTGGCGTGTTTTAATTAGCATAATTGAGTGAGCCTTGCAGGCACACTCAATTATGCTAATTAAAACAGAGCATCACATTGTAAAAGAGCTGCATTATGAAATCATTTTATTAGATTCAAGTTAGCGCAGAGCTAAACAGGAAGTTAGCACAGAGCTTGGCGGCCTCAGTCACTTTGTCGTCACTTCATACAAACTGTTCCTGAGGACAGCTCCGTGTCCGTCAGTCTGTCTGTCGGTCTCTATCACTCTTCATCTGTTGTTAGCAGATGATGTTTGTTTCATTCAGATCTTTATTTAGTTTCCTGTCACAGTTTCTGGGAAATGAAGTTTAAACTCAGATCGACGTGATACTCTTTACACATTTCCCTCGAGACGACACCAAACTGATGAAACAGCTGGAATGGAATCCGCTAACGTCAACAAACAACCGACACGCAACAACAGTCGAAGCTAACGTTACTGCAGAGCACGTCACATATATTAACTGGATAACGTTAGCTTGCTAGCTAACATAGCCACCCTGACTCTGTCCGTCTTGTTGTTAATTAGTCAGCTGGTTAACGTTTAATGTTTGCTAACCTTATTGTTTATTTATAACTTTAAATGGGTTCATCAGCTAACAGGGTGCTAACGTAATGCTAACTTATGTCTGAAGATAAACATTTTGATTTTAGCTGAAGCTAGCTCGGCAGTGCGGCGTGGGTCTGTAAAATACAAGAACATTACAGATATGTTGTGTTAACGTTACAGTAACGTTATTCTGAATATGAGTAGTTTATTAGAGTTCAGTCTCTGACTGCAGTTCATTGAGCGACCAGAGGTGGTGCAGTTTGTCTGAACTTTTAGTATCAAATGATTGATCGAAGCGCTGACATCAGTCTGCTTTGTCCTCACATGGACGTCTGAGTCTCTGAGAGTCTCTGAGCGTCCCTGAGAGTCTCTGAGACTGTGTCTGTCTGTGGGAACCTCCTGATATTTACTGTTTGTTCACACTGGGATTTCCTGCTGCAGACTGTCCTTATAAAGACGAAGAGGACGAGGACGGACAGACAGGTCTGTGAAAGACAGACGGGACAGGTGTGTTCAACAGGAAGGTGGTTATTGTAGTTTGTCAACTGGTGGCGCTGCAGCTCTGAAAATACTGCGGCAGAGACTACGTCCAGGTTTTAGACAGTCTGCGGGGACGTCACGGAGACTACGTCCAGGTTTTAGACAGTCTGCGGGGACGTCACAGAGACTACGTCCAGGTTTAGACAGTCTGCGGGGACGTCACGGAGACTACGTCCAGGTTTTAGACAGTCTGTGTTTGAGCTCACAGCCAATAGGAGGACGGCTCTTCTTTGAATGAGTCTCTCTATTGGCTGCATTGTGCATTGGCAGCTTACCTGTGATTGGTTGTAAACTCAACATGTTGATTTATTATCGAAGCATACACACTGTGTGTGTGTGTGTGTGTGTGTGTGTGTGTGTGTGTGAGAGACAGAGAGCGAGAGAGAGTCAGCCATCATCAGTCTGATCCTCACTCGTCCTTTTCCATATATGGAGTCTGGATTTCCTTTTCTCTCCTCGAACATCTGTGTGTGTGTGTGTGTGTGTGTTAACATGTGTGTGCACGTGTGAGTGTGTGTGTGTGAGGTAAACAGGCTTTGTTCTGTGTACATATCAGACATTCCAGAGAAGAGACATAATTAATAAAATACAACTAACACGGAGAAGCTAAAATCCAGTCTTAAGATGCCAAGAGGAGAGATGTGTGATGTCACAGTGATGTCACAGTGATGTCACAGTGATGTTGTTCTTTGTGTGTTGCAGGCAGACTGCAGAGTCACAGGTCAAAGGTCACAGAGGTCAGAGCAGCATGTGAGGCTCCTCGCTTCATCCGCTGCCTCGCCAACCTGAACGTGATGGACGGCAGCAAAGTTACCATGACAGTGGAGCTGACTGGTACGCCGCCACCGCCGCCGTGTGTGTGTGTGTGTGTGTGTGTGTGTGTGTGTGTGTGTGTGTGTGTGTGTGTGTGCTGTGGTATTTCCTGTCAGATCTCCAGAGAGATGGTGGAGATGAGATGAGGACAGATTTACTTTGGACGAGTCCAGCCTCTTCATTTCCTCTGAGTGTGTGTCTGTCTGTGTGTGTGTGTGTGTGTGTATGTGTGTGTGTGTGTGTGTGTGTGCGTTCACTATGTGTGTGTTCAATGTGGTTCTGGTTCTGGCGACATCAGTGTCTGGGTTTAAGTTCTGAGTTGATTACCAGGTCCTATAGAGGTGATCTACAGCTGAAGGCTGTGTGTGTGTGTGTGTGTGTGTGTGTGTGTGTGTGTGTTACATAATGATTTTCCACACAGGGTTTTCTCCATATAAGCTGTGTGTCTACCTGAAGCCTCTCTGATGTCTGAACCGGTCCTTTAAGGTCCAACAGAACCAGACTGGAGTTCTGATGCTAGGACCATCATCACCTAATGAGCGCACATTAGCACATTAGCTGTGAGAGTTAGCTGATTTAGCTGTTAGCCAAATTAGCAGTTAGTTGAATTAGCATATAGCTGAACTAGCTTGTCAGTGTTTCCTCAGAGCCGATCATGTGTTGGTCAGTACTGATCAGGTGTATTGATGAGGTCATCGTGGTCCTCAGGTAACCCTTCTCCTGAGGTGTTGTGGCTCCATGACGGACAGGAAGTGATGGAGTCTGAGGACTTCCACCTGCTCCGGGAGGAGAACCGCTGCACTCTGCTGATCCAGGAGGTTTTCCCCGAGGACACCGGGACCTACAGCTGCCGGGCCTGGAACCAGTCCGGACAGGACCAGACCCAGTGCCAGCTCACTGTGGAGGGTAACCATACAGCTATGTAAACAGGAAGTTAGCTTGAGGCTAATTAAGGTTGAGGCTAAGTAAGTTTAAGGCTAAGTTGGCTTGAGGCTAAGTTAGCTCGAGACTAAGTTAGCTTGAGGCTAAGTAAGCCCAGGTGTGTCAGGCCCAGGTGACCTCCCAGGAGTTCTGTAGCTCCGGTCATGTTTGTGGTGTCGTGGCAGAGCCTCAGGACGGCGTCCAGCCATGGTTCATCACCAAACCCAAACCGGTGAGTGCCGTCGTGGGTCAACATGTGCTCCTGTCCTGCGCCATTGCCGGTGATCCGTTCCCCCAGTACACCTGGACCAGAGCCGACCTGAGCCGACCTCTGACCTCTGGAGGAGACTACGAGCTGCTGCAGAAGGAGGACGTGACCTCTCTGCTGATCAGGAGAGTCAAGAAGCATCACGCTGGAGACTACCTGATCACCCTCAGGTGAGATCCAACACCACGTGCTAACATGCTAACACGTTAGCACAATCCTCTGTGATAGTCTGCAGATGAAGACAGGATTACAACAGGGAACACCGCCCCACCCCCACCCATCATCCATCCATCCATCCATGCATCCACCATGTTCACCAGCTGTTCACTGAATGTATGGTGAATTTAATTATTGTTATATGAGGAGGCTCACAGGTTCAAACCCCATCCTGATGGAGTGTCTGTAAATCATCAGTGTTTCTGAAGGAGGCCATGAAGGGGCAGAAACATTCCTGATAGACACTAAAATAGATGCTTCTGTTTATACTGCAGGTTCATTCAAAGACAGGAAGTATCATCTGAGACCGTAAAGATTTATTCATTTAGATTCAGATGATTTTATCCAAAAGTGACGTATAAATGAGATGACAAGTGTACGAGGGAAGGGCACTAGAGTGTTAGGGAACATAACAAGGAGATGAGGAAGGTAATGAGAAGGGTACAAGGTCGGTCACTAGGAGTGTAAACTAAAGCTATGTAATTATAGACATATAGCACAATTAATTTGATTTACTGTGTTAAAGTCAGGCTACTGCAGAGAATACTAGGTAGGGTACCAGTACACTGGAAAGAACGGTATTTGGGTACTGATGAGGGTACGTGTATGAATTTGACTGTATTTCAGGGTTTATTTTTACTATAGGTACGGTTTTATAAAATAAGGTACAGTGGTACTCCAGGTACTGTACAAGGACTCTTGGAAGGGTCGTAGAAAATCACAATTTACAGGAAGTATGTGAGAATGAACTATTTTATAAAAAACAATCAGTAGGGCTTCAGGCTAAATGGCTAAAAGGACACTCTGTCTTCTTACACTGTTTTAGTACAGCAGGACAGGTCAGGGGTCTGGTACTAGAAAGTCAGTACAGGTACTAGAAAGTCAGGACAGGTACCAGAAGGTCAGGACAGGTACCAGAAGGTCAGGACAGGTACCAGAAGGTCATGAGTGGTACTAGAAGGTCAGGACAGGTGCCAGAAGGTCAGGACAGGAGCCAGAAGGTCAGGACATGTACTAGAAAGTCAGGACAGGTACTAGAATCTTAGGGGTCATGTACTAGAAGGTCAGAACTGGTACCAGAAGGTCAGGACAGGTACTAGAAGTCCAGAGCAGGTAACAGAAGGTCAGCAGTCAGGTCCTAGAAGGTTAGGGGTCAAGTGGTTCCGGGGTGAAAGAGCTCAAACAATAAAAATAAACCGGGCTGGTTGGAGTACCAGAGGGTTATCAAATGTAGTAGTACCCTCAGGGTACTGTGGACAGCAGTGACAGCAGAGTGTAGGGAGGTTCATGGGTAGATCACTCCAGTAGTTATGAGCAGTATCTAGTCTGATGAGGGTCATGAAGGATCTTCTGTTGAAATGCTGCTGAGCAAAGTACTGAAGATCTGTCTGTCTGTCAGGAACAATGTTGGGGAGTGCAGCGCTGTGGCCTGTCTATCTGTTACTGATGGAGAGAAAGACAGGATGAGAGGACGAGGACAGACAGGAGAGGACATCAGGTCAGATGTCATATCTTACTTTGTTTATGCTAACTTTACTTTGTTTGTGCTAATGTTTCTTTGTTTATGCTAACTTTACTCATACTAATGTTACTTTACTTATACTAATGTTACTTTACTTATACTTTACTTATACTAATGTTACTTTACTTATACTTTACATATACTAATGTTACTTTACTTATACTAATGTTACTTTACTTATACTAATGTTACTTTACTTATACTTTACTTATACTAATGTTACTTTACTTATACTAATATTACTTTACTTATACTTTACTTATACTAATGTTACTTTACTTATACTAATGTTACTTTACTTATACTTTACTTATACTAATGTTACTTTACTTATACTTTACTTATACTAATGTTACTTTACTTATACTAATGTTACTTTACTTATACTTTACATATACTAATGTTACTTTACTTATACTAATGTTACTTTACTTATACTAATGTTACTTTACTTATACTTTACTTATACTAATGTTACTTTACTTATACTAATGTTACTTTACTTATACTTTACATATACTAATGTTACTTTACTTATACTAATGTTACTTTACTTATACTTTACATATACTAATGTTACTTTACTTATACTAATGTTACTTTGTTTATACTAATGTCACTTTATTTATACTAATGTTACTTTACTTATACTAATGTTACTTTGTTTATACTAATGTCACTTTATTTATACTAATGTTACTTTACTTATACTTATACTAATGTTACTTTGTTTATACTAATGTCACTTTATGTATACTAATGTTACTTTACTTATACTTTACTTATACTAATGTTACTTTACTTATACTAATGTTACTTTGTTTATACTAATGTCACTTTATTTATACTAATGTTACTTTACTTATACTTTACTTATACTAATGTCACTTTATTTATACTAATGTTACTTTACTTATACTTATGTTACTTTATTTATACTAATGTCACTTTGTTTATACTAATGTTACTTTGTTTATACTAATGTTACTTTACTTATACTTTACATATACTAATGTTACTTTACTTATACTAATGTTACTTTACTTATACTTTACATATACTAATGTTACTTTACTTATACTAATGTTACTTTACTTATACTTTACATATACTAATGTTACTTTACTTATACTAATGTTACTTTGTTTATACTAATGTCACTTTATTTATACTAATGTTACTTTATTTATACTAATGTTACTTTACTTATACTGATGTTACTTTATTTATACTAATGTCACTTTATTTATCTAATGTTACTTTACTTATACTTTACTTATACTAATGTTACTTTACTTATACTTATGTCACTTTGTTTATACTAATGTTACTTTGTTTATACTAATGTTACTTTGTTTATACTAATGTTACTGTGTTTTATACTAATGTTGCTTTGTTTATACTATTGTTACTTATACTTTACTCATACTAATGTTACTTTACTTATACTAATGTTACTTTGTTTATACTAATGTTACTTCACTTATACTAATGTTACTCTGTTTATGGTAATGTTACTTTGTTTATTCTAATGTTACTCTGTTTATGGTAATGTTACTTTACTTATAATAATGTTACTGTGTTTATACTAATGTTACTTTGTTTATACTAATGTTACTTTATTTATACTAATGTTACTTTGTTTATGGTAATGTTACTTTGTTTATTCTAATGTTACTTTACTTATAATAATGTTACTGTGTTTATACTAATGTTACTTTGTTTATACTAATGTTACTTTATTTATACTAATGTTACTTTATTTATACTAATGTTACTTTGTTTATACTAATGTTACTTTGTTTATTGCTAACATCACCTGTATGAAACAAACATTAAAGTTTAATCCTGCCCACTGTGATTTGATTGGTTTAACTGTCGAGGTTAAATGTTGGAGGTGCCTCAAGCTTTGTTTTCTCACAGCTATCATTCAATCACAGTTGATGCTGAGCCTCGCCCACATTCAACAATTAAACCAATCAAACTGCAGTGGGCGGGATCAAATGTTTGTTGGTTTACTGTAAAATATCAACATCAGGACTTCGTGAGAATGATCGTAAACAGACGAAACAGCGTCAATATTCAACGCAAAAAGTCAAACAGGCTTCATTCATCCATCCATCCATCCATCCTCTATGCATCCATCCATCATCCATCCATCATCCGTCCATCCATCCATCATCCATCATCCATCCATCCCCCAAAGCTTCTCTAATCCGTTCATATCAACTCGACCAATCAGAGACAGTTATTTCCTCTCTCTTCCAGCTGGACACGCTGTTTACACTGAGTGTGTGTGTGTGTGTTACAATGTGTGTGAGTGTGTTGCAATGTGTGTGTGTTGGATGAAGATGGTGGATGTGAAAAAGTTTGAACTTTTTAGACTGAAATCAAAAAAGACCAAAATGACTGGAGGAGGTCTGGAGGACTGAAGGAGGACTGGAGGAGGATTGAAGGAGGACTGGAGGAGGATTGAAGGAGGACTGGAGGAGGACCGGAGGAGGACTGGAGGAGGTCTGGAGGACTGAAGGAGGACTGGAGGAGGATTGAAGGAGGACTGGAGGAGGATTGAAGGAGGACTGGAGGAGGACCGGAGGAGGTCTGGAGGACTGAAGGATGACTGGAGGAGGACTGAAGGAGGACTGGAGGAGGGCTGAAGGAGGACTGGAGTTGGTCCTCAGAGTCTGTTTATCTCTGTGTGCGTTCAGGCCTTCTGGGTGTATGTCCATATATGGGCAGTCGAGTCATTTGTGATGTAACGTGGACATTTAGAGTCGAGGTCCTCCCCCCTTCTCCCTGTCCTCCTCCCCTCTGCTCCCCCTCCTCCTCCCCCTTCTCCTCCCCCCTGTAGGGGGTGTGGCCTCTGGTCGGAGGGCTTTAACCAGCTGTATTTGTTCTCTCTCTCTCTCTCTTCACTCCATCTGTCTTTGTGCTCGCTCGTCCAGCCTTGCAGGAGGAAGAGGAGGAGGAGGAGCAGCTGGTGGGACAGCAGCGCTGAGAGGAGGCGCCAGAGGAGGAGGAGGAGGCGTGGAGCAGAGAAGCAGCAGCAGTGTTGCTGTCAGTCGGCAGTGGCAGGAGGCCAACCAGCAGCAGAAGCAGCGACTCCTGCACCTGCACGAGGAGGAGGAGAAGAAGAAGAAGGAGGGCATCTCCACCGTCACCGCAACCGCCACTGCTGGTTCTCAGGGCCTCCTCCGACGCTGCGTGGACACCAGGGAGCGCGGCGAAGAGGAGCTGCGACAGAGGGAGGCGCAGCAGCTCGACTTCCGCTCCCTTCTGGGACGCCGAGCACCAAACGCCAAAAACAACCAGGAAGAGGAGCCGGAGGAGGCTGGCCTCGCCACCACTGCCACCACCACCGCCGCAGAACACCGCCACCAGATGGATTTTAAGGCCAACCTGAAGGGCGTCAAAACCAAGCCGGAGGAGAACCGCAAGGTGAACTCCCCGCAGCAGGTCGACTTCCGAGCCGTGTTGGGGAAGAAGAACGCCGGCACCATCAAACCCGCCGAGACACCCACCAAGAACACCACCAGCATCAAACCCGCCGAGACACCCACCAAGAACACCACCGGCATCAAACCTGCCGAGACGCCCACCAAGAACGCCACCGGCATCAAACCTGCCGAGACGCCCACCAAGAACACTGCCGACTTCCGCTCCGTCCTCGCCAACAAGAACAAGTCGGCAAGCCCCGAGAAGAACGGGGAGAGCAAGAAGCCGGCAGTGAACAACTGCTTGGATGGAGCAATCAACGAGAAGACGAGTGGCGGAGGAGGCAGAGGGAAGGCGCCGGAGTTTGTGGAGAAGCTGAGCGATGTGACGGTACTGGATGGGCAGCGGCTCCGGCTGCAGTGCTGCCTTTCCGCCTCCGATGGCGTCACCGTCACTTGGACGCTGGACGGGAAGACCATCAAGGCGTCCAAGTTCATCATACTTGCAAATGAAGGTCAGAGGTCACACACTGAGCGTCAGTCTGTAAACACTGAATAAAGTTTAGACAGTTTGAAGTTTGTCGAGCTTTCAGGCGTTCATCTGTTGACGAGGATTCAGACTCTATTAATAGAAGCCAGATCTGAAACAATAGAAAGAGACAGGATGTGTGTGTGACGGCTGCTGGATTCATATGGGAACAGATCACTTTACATGACACACACACACACACACACACACACACACACACACACACACACACAGGTTTGTCTAATGGTAAATATGAGGACTTGTGGTGGCCCTTCCTTGTGGTGACTTCTTGATTTAAAGGGACAGTTCACTTGTTTGATTTTAATCTTTAATGAATCATTTGGTTTATATATTAACATCTTTATTCACGATCAGAATCAGTTTACAAACATAATAATGGTTCATAACACTCTGTAAAAATACATGTTATAATTTATCTTATGTTTTATTTGAACATTCATGTTATAACGTCTCATTTGAAGACATATCTCAGCTGTTTTTCAGCCTCCAGGAGTTTATATTTGTTAATGAATATATTATAACATATAAATATTAACAAATAAAACAGTCAGATCTGTTTACAGCCACACAGTGTTATTAACCCTTTATTATTATTAATGATTATAATAATCATCATAAACTGAATCTCTGGTTTCATAAAAGACGTCTGAAGATGTTTTTGGACCAAATGATTAATTAAAATTAAGTGGTATTTATGGGGAAGTTAAAGTGACGTGTTGACGAGTTCAGGACTTATTTTTAAATTAATTTTCTTGTGATTGACTCAATAATGTAGTAAATGTAATAATAATGTAATGCAGATCAGTTTCCTGGTTCAGAAACAACTCTATGATGTTGTCTGTGGTGATGTCACAGTGATGTCATCTGACTACACAAACTTATAAACTGAAGGTGTAGAGTTGACCTGGCTATATGACGCTATGCATTATGGGAAATGTAGTCCAGACGAGTTCATAACAGTCAGTCATCAATAATCAATAATGAGAAGAGAGCAGCAATAATCAGTAAATATTTCAAACTAACGTTCATGAACGCCTGACGTTAGCTTTTCATGTTAGCCTGTTGTAGAAGCTAACATCGCCTGTATTAATGAAAGGTGTTTGTGTCATTAACCATCATTGATATAAAGGGGGTGGACAGAATAATAGAAACAGCTGTGATGGCTCTTCTTTCTGTTTATTTAACGTCTTTGTCGCAGTCAGGTGATAAACATGAAACGCGTCAATCGTTCATGAAACTGAGGAATTAACGAATAGAAAAAAGCCAAAATGTCCTCTCAAAGATGGAAACACACACTGTGATGTCGTGTCGTCTAACATGGTAAAGACCAGCTGCTAAATCTGTACATACGTGGGTGTGTGTGTGTGTGTGTGAACAAATGAGGATTCCCTGAGTGTGTGTATGTGTGTGTGTGTGTGTGTGTGTGTGTTTTAGCGTGTTTCAGTGTGTGTGTGTGTGTGTGTGTGTGTGTTTTAGCGTGTTTCAGTGTGTGTGTGTGTGTGTGTGTGTGTGTGTTTTAGCGTGTTTCAGTGTGTGTGTGTGTGTGTGTTTGTGTGTGTGTGTGTGTGTGTGTGTGTGTGTGAGAGAGAGAGTAATCCCCTTCTGTTATTTCAGTCTGCAGGACAGCCCCTGATCCAACACTGTGTGTGTGTGTTTGTTTATCATGCATAGTGAGGACTCAGGTTTTAAAGGTCAGAGGTCACTGAGACGTCCTCAGACAGCTGACAATGTAATATGATTACGGAGCTGTGAAGTGCTTCAAATGTTCTTT